>CM028377.1:164695259-164723262 GCA_013146195.2 Codonopsis lanceolata
ATGTCATCGCTGGAGGACATCAAAGATGCAACAGACAACTTTGACGAGAGAAACATACTAGGACAAGGGGAGAGGGAAAGGTGTATCTGGCTGCAATAAACTGGAAAAAGACTGAGGTTGCTGTGAAGCATTTAAAACCAAACTCTGAGGAGTTTGAAAAGGAGATCAAGATAGTTTCAAACATTCAACACCCAAATCTCGTTTCTCTTCTCGGTTACTGTGATGAATCTGGCCAAAAAATCCTTCTTTACGAATTCATGGAAAAGGGAAGCCTATCCTCTTATCTAAAGAAGAAAAGTACCACTTCTTTGTCATGGCAGCAACGACTCCGTATATGTCTTGATGCCGCTCGTGGGTTACAACACCTCCATGCTGAGACGAACGAATTTCCCAAAGGGATAATTCACCGTGACGTGAAGCCTGACAATATTCTACTGGATCATAATTGGGTTGCCAAAATTTCAGACTTTGGGATGTTCAAGTTGTCCCATGTTGATCAAATGCAATCCACCATGATCACTAACCTTAAAGGCACTGGTGGGTACTATGCACCAGAATATATTATGTACCGTAGTATAACTAGGAAAATAGACGTATATGCATTTGGGGTGGTATTGTTTCAAGTGTTATGTCTGAAAATGCCATGGGACAGGGGGGATGAGAGCTATTACTGCTCCGATGATGAAGATTTGGGGTTTTGGTCTCAGCAAAATGTTGAGTCTAGAATAAAAGAGGAAATCTGTGATGATTCTTTAAAGGCATTTACGGCTATTGTAGGGAAAAGCTTGAAAAGGGATCCTAAAAAACGCCCTACTATGGATGAGGTGGTGTTGGATCTAGAGATTTCGCTGAATTGCCAGAAGCATGAAGATGAAGCGAAGCAACTTCGAGCTGCAGCGAGAGAGTTCGACGAGCAATCAACTAGGGTTCGTCCCAAGTCTCCCAGGTAATCATACTATATATATAAATCATACATTTAGTATACATGATCTTCTATATATTATTTTGGAACCAAATTTTGAGATCGTCTGTTCTTTCCTTTCATACGTTTTAGTGAAGCTGCTATTTTTCATTAATTCAGTAGTAGGATACAGCAGCGCCTGCAATTGGGTGAGTTGGTTTGTAATTGTTAACGAATTAAAACCCGTTAAAACTCAAATATAAAACTGGTCGAAATGGATTGGATTAGAACGAGTTGGATTGAAACAGATAGCTCGTTAAATGAGTCACCTCGTCTAAACTAACCTTTTTTTTTTCCAAGAAACATGAATTTATGATATAAAAAGGCCTGGGTTGAAACGGGCAACGGTCCAACCCGTTAATATTTTTGGGTTGAAATTTAAAGGATGTAATAGTAAAATAATCGAATGGTAAAATCATAATATGAAATAATATCGTAATATTTAAATATTTTACCTACCTTTATAGTAATTGATTCAAAATTCTTGAGTTAGATTGAAATCAATATTCGGTTTAATATGTACCATAATAATTGAATTGATATTTTAAAATAATATTTTAAACTAAATTATAATATTAATTTTTGATAATAAAGTATCCAATATAATATAAAATGGTAGAAAATGTATTAATCATATTATTTTTATGATAATGGAATATGAAACGTGAGTGATTAGAAAATTTGATTAAATATATTAATTACGAAAAAAATAAGTACATTGTTTGTTGAGAATTAAAATGTTAAGAATATAAATAGAATAATTATGTTGTCAATTGATGTTTGATCAAAAAAAATATAAGGTAATTAAGAAAGAAACTTGATTAGTCAACTTAAAAATGAGTAATTTTGTCCAAACATGTATTTTATTTAATATACTCCCTCCGTCCTTAAATAATCGTAGTTACTGCAGTTTAAGAAAAACAATTGACTTGATTATTTATATTGGTGTGTTTAAAAGCCTGTGTATGTGGTCCATAATTAAAGTAGGGTGAAAAAGTAAGGGTAAAGTGGTAAAAGTGATGTTCTAAAAGGTAAGTTTCAATGAATAATTATTTTGGAATGAACGAAAAGGAAAGGATGACAATAATTTGGGACGGAGGGAGTAATAATTAAAGATGTAGTAGATAAGAAAAAATTATAGTGAAAATAGTCCTTCCCTTTTAATTTATGTATAATGTCTATATGCTTAGGCTGGATTTGTCGTAGAGAATTTTCCAAAAGTAGTGTTTGCAAGTGATAATTTATGGCCACCTTTTCTTGACCCTAACCATTTTTGGTGTCAGTTTAACAAGGTCAGCTTTGTTGTTATCAGTCCTTTTAAAATATCTAGTTAGGTATGTTAATTGGGTTGACTCTATTCCTGAATTTAATAGGGTTACTTTTTTCTCAATCCTTACCATTTTCGGGTTAAGGTTTAATAAGGTTGACCCTACGGTCCTCGACTCTTTTTTAACATCTCTACATTTTACAATGAACTCAATTATTGGCCCGAAGACTAGCTCATGTTCTCCTAACAATACATCCAAATCAAACACTAAATCAAACACAATCCTATTATCGGGAAACAATTTCCATTTCCATAGACAGTTTCTTAGGGCTTTGTTTTCGTTTTCAAGAGGTCAAATGAAGTCAAATGAGAGAGAGAGAGAGAGAGAGAGAGAGAGAGAAAAGTACCAGACTAGAAGGAGTGTTGTTTTTATAGTATTTTAGATTTGCTTATAGTCATTCATGATTTAATTTAATATTTAAATGACTAAATGAACTACGTACCAGTTAGCGTAATAATTTAGTATAGAACTTAGTTTTAGAATATAATCGATTAGACTTTGTATCGCAACATCACCAGCAATCTTCTACCGTCCTTCAACATCACACTTCAAAATATCTTCACCAACCACAAACCTTATTTACCTATAAAGATCAAAGATATTTTGTACATCTGAAGACGTGGATCTAGAAATCCAGCTCAGCAATATCCATGATATAATGAATATCTGTCAAGTAATTCATAGAGATGACTTGTTATATCTCAAAAGATATTATAAGCCACATATTAGATGAGGCTATTGTATGATTAATTTTTTAAATTGGAATGCGTTGTTTTTTGATTTAAATATCTAGGTACTATTTTTTTGTTAGGCGTGGGCCAACCACGGACAGGGTCGTTAAATTAGCAACATGTCTAAAGCAGACCGTTTAGCATGTGGGTTAACATCTCACCAAACCTTAAACCTTGTGCACAAAAATGAAGTGCTTCAGTTGGTTCCACTTTCTCTAACAAATATTTTTTGCTATTTCTTAAAAACTAAATATAATTGGATTAAATTTTGGTCCATCGATCGATGGAAAAACAATTCTACACAAGCAGTACATATGAAAAATCAAAATATTTGTTTTTGACGCATGATTTTGATTTGTCATATGTCAATTACTCAAGACCGCTTGTGTAGAGTTATTTTTTCACCGCCGATGCGTCTCTGTATGTAGTTGCATGTATGCTTAAAGGGGGTTTAACGGTGGATTTATTGGGTATTATACGAGGATATAGCTATATAACGGAGTATTATGGGTGAATCATATATGATTTGATCATCTTTGGTAGCGGGCATGAGACCTCGGTTTTTCGGGAAAAACAACAGGCAAAGCCCCTTTTCCCTTCCAGCAGCTCCTCTCTCCCTCTCCAAATGTGTGGACACTTTTTTTTTTCTTTGATTTTTATCTTTTTTATAAGTAAAAATAAATAAAAAAAATATTTTTAAGAGGTTCATATTTTTATCTATAAATAGAGACTTGGTTTAATTCGTTTGGACATCAAATGATTTTTTTTCAAATTTTAAAGCTATTAGAGATAAAGATAGTGGGGTATGATAGGTTATTGGGGTTTGTGCCAAGCTGTTAAATGAATTTTTTTGTTTAGGTAGCTTATGAGTATTAAATTGATTTTTATATTTATTTTTGATGAATTATGTAGTATATGAGGATCTAATTAGATCCATTGTTGTCCATGCTCTTAGAGATTATATAGATCGAATTGTGACCTATCGAATTCATTCTTGTAGCATTCTTTCAGCAGAATTTGTGCGTGTATCCCTACACGATGTCGGAGATATGGATGCCTCAATTTTATTGAAATCGAAAGCATGGGCAACCTTATCTAGAAATGGAGAAGATGAAGATGAAGATGTAAGTATGATTACATACACACACACACACACCCTTTGTTCCTACGAAGGTGTTCATCTTTCCTTCCTAGAGCAAAAACAACAATACACTCAAATTAAATACCAAATCAAACACAACTCATTAAAAACCAATAAATTAATTAATTTGATACGCATTTGATTCAAAACCAAAAAACATTTCCAACAGTGGTACAAACTCCAACACTTTTAAATACCCCACCATCTTTATTTTGAAAATCAGTTTGGTGTTCAAATGAAAAACCTAACACATTGTTTACTTTTTTTAATTAAAAAAATAAAATTGTTTACTTTTTTTAATTAAAAAAATAACAAATAAAAACATTTTTTAACTGTCAAAATGTCAAAAAGAAGATAAAAATGAAAAAGTGGTTGTATGATTTGGTTTTGATTTGAATCATAAATTGATACAAATCAAAACCAAATGAAATAAGATTTTGATTTGATTTTCTTAAAACTTCTGTCGTATGCCTTGATTTGTGTTAGATTAATGGGAGATCCACAGTTAACTCTCTTCTTAGGTTGTTCCAAAAAAAAAGTGTCCACTTTCTAATAATTTATTTTTGACATAGTACTTTTACCATTTTATCCTTGATTTGATTCCTATTTTAATTAATGGATCCCACACTTAAATGGGCAGCAATGAAAAATGCATTTCATTATAATATTTATAATAAAGTCAATTAGTGTTCCTTAATTTGTGTGGTGAGTGGGGGGAGTCCATAGTTCTCAAAGGTGATAGGCGAGACGAGGGTGATTCTGAGAAGCGAAAAAATGCTACCCAAGGCCAATATTTGATTGGATCTATTTTATGACAAATCAACGAAAATCTTCCTAACCCAAGGCCTCATATGTGTTCGCCTTGAGGAGGCGATCACATATATACCATTTTCATTGCTAGAGCTTGCCAAAAATATGGCCGACACTGCCACTTATTTTTTGCGGGGAGTTGTACAAATAAGGTCGCCGAAAATTGTAGAGGTTAGATCCAAAGTGTGTGGCTGGTTTGAAGAGGCTCTAGATACCTATATATATATATATATATATATATATATATATATATATATATATATATATATATATATAAAGGATCGTATTGTTTATATTTTTGATACTCCACCTTTTAACCATTTGATTTTAGAAAAAAATATATAGTTTTCTTAATGGGTGGGGATAACCACACCTCACTTCCCTATTTCTACACCTCATTTATCTCTACATCCACTTCTTTTCCACATCCCTCTCTACACCCCACCTAACTACTCATTTTACCCTTTCTAGCCTAAGCGATCTATCTCTCTTCCTCACTATGTCTTTCCTCCCTGTCGCTCTCTGCAAGCGATCTGCATCCTTCGTCTTCCCACCTTCGTCCATCTACCACCAGGTCAAGCTGTAAGCCGAGCGACCTGGGTGCTCTCCCTCCTCTTTTCTTCGTTTTCACCGTAGATCTATCTCTCTCCCCCTCTAAGTAATCGCCCCCGCCTGCCGGTGGTTTCTTCGTTCGTTGCCGACCACCTCCAATTTAGGGCAAATCCCAAATCGGACCAAGCGCTCCATCCATCCCAGTTCAAGTATCAACTTGGAGCCCCTGTTTCTCTCGATCTCCGTCTCTGATGTCGTCATCTCATACTGGTCGAACACAAATATGAGTGTTTGTCTCATGGTTGCCCAACCAACCTCAGCCATTTCATCACACTAGGTCTGAACCAACCTCAGTCATTTCATCACGCCATGACCGAATAATATTAGAGTGTAGGAGGTGGATTTTTAGGTCTTTTCACTCGATGACATTTGTGTAATATTTTTAAGTGGGGTGTAGAAATAGGGAATTGAGGTGTGGTTATCCCCACTCTTTCTTAATAAATACAAAACTTAGAAGTTGAAAATAGTGTTACTATTATCATTTGTGGACTAAGATACATGAATTACTATTATTTATAACTAGTTTATGAAAAAAAAAATACAACATAAGTTTTTAAAATTATTTTTTCTTAATTATTGACTTGTTTTTGCTAGCCCAGCTCTCGCCTCGTACTTTTTGCCTTTAACAAACTGTGTTTTAGGAACATGGGGAGTATATAATATGTATGTATGTAAAACCAGCTTTCTTTGTTTCCTTGTTTTATATTCAATCAAGGTGATTCGTCATAAGTACACTAGAGGTATACCTAACAAGGAAACTATTCAGTAATAAAACTATCCATAAACTCTACAAAAGAATTGGTCAACGTAACAATTTCCTTCCACCAAAAGTATAAAATATGAAGTAGGGATTCCTTTGGAAAAACGTAGCTCAACATTAAGAATCACTTCATTGGGCGCCTCCCAAACAAAAAAGCTACTCGATGGAGCTTTTGATCTCCACATAGCTTTCCAAGGAAATAACACTTGCCCTTGGCAAGAGACAAATCCTAAAAAACGACCGGATCGAGAACTTTTGGTAGGAGCCCCTTTCTAGAGGACTTTATATATCCTCGTTGTCTATAAGAACCTCACTCTTGGGAGTAAAGCTTCTCTATGAACATGAAATATGACTCCATCTCCCAATCTAGCGATTTCTTATAAATTTTTTTTTTGATGAATAATGTTGTTGGAACAATAGTAGTTAGGATTCTCCAAAAACTGCGCTTGTAGTTTCAATGTAGCTTCCGATAAAGCTACAATGGAAGTCACAATGGTCGAATAAAACAACAATGAAGACTTATTAATAAAGCAGAAACTTGAGACACGAAGCTTGTTAAATAATCTACAAGCCTATGCTTGTAGATCTAGCCTCATGGCCAAAAAGATTTCACTAAAAAATATGAATTGTTTTACAAAAACTTTGTGAAACCACTAAACAAAATACTCTCTCAAGACAACAAGTCTTGGAGAGCGAAAACCTTACAAACATAGATAAAGAAAACGTGGAAGAAACAAACAACTTCCTTCCTAAAATCCGTAGGAAGACAAACAAAGATCAACGCCCAATGAAGCTCGAATGTTATAACATTCGAGCTACAATCAAAATCGCATCGAGCTGGAAATTTGTAACGCCAGATCTGCTCTCTGCTTCGAAATTGCCACTCTCTCAATGCCCTGCCTACCATTTCTTTGTCTTCTATTTATAATGAGGAGGAAACCTTACACAAAGAAGGAACCAACTCCAAACAAGACAATGATTAGAATTGGAAATAAAATCAACTACCATAGATGCAAGATTTCCTTACCATATCAAATAGGTTTCTAAGGCACGATTGGGAAGGATTTGACCAAGATTTTGTTACAAAAAACAACTCCTAGAATTTAGGTCCAAGAAACCACAACATTTAGGGAATTATTTTGTTTCCAAATATTGCCAAATTTGTCTAAACCTAATGACCAAGAAAGGAAAAACAATAACTAAAATAGGTGATGCATATTTTACCCTTACAAATGTATAGTATAAAAAAGTCAAAACAGTGACGCCTTCTTTGTACACTAATGATATACAAAAAGACACTAACAATGGGATTACATGCAACACCGTCTCTCTCGCTATGCCAAAAAGAACTAACTAGAGTCAGTTTTGTTGCTTTGTCCGTGCTATACTAAAAGCATGGGGGAAATCCACCCTCAATTCCCTATCCCCACACAAAACATCTTTCCAAAACCGCACACAAACCATTACCAATCTTAAAACTAATATTACACTCGATCCTAACCTCTTCTAATCCCTTTCCAAACTCCCACCCCATAAGAAGAATGTGACCCATTCAGAACCGCATGTGGTCACTTTATACAAAATCCCTTTTTATAGGTAAGTGTGACCTCTTGTTGATATGAAAATTGAAACCAAAGACCTCAATGTCTCTTAATCCCTTTCAAATTAAAGCACAACCTATCCCATTCTAGATGAAACTTACGCCGATCCCTGGTCTTTCCCATAGAAAATCTCCTCCGACTTTTCTAAGCTTTTAGCCAACAAATCATGAAGCACGGATAGCGAAAAGAAATACGCATAACGCACTCATGATGAGAGTAAGCCTACCACCTTTAGATAAAAGTTGCATGTTCACCTCGCCAATCTACGCTAATATCTTTTAATCACCAGGTTTCATAAAGCCATACTTTTAGTGGGTCTCTTTAAAGGAAGACCAAGATAAGAATCGAAGATGAGAAATCTTGCACTCAAAAAAAGAAGCTAAGAATTAATTCTCTCAACATTCCCCAATGGACGATCTTGCTCTTCAAAAATAGTAACCCTAAGGCTCGAACCCGCTAAAAAAGTAGGATTAATCGGAGAAAACCCAACCGATCCGCATGAGCCTCGCAAGTGTCATTTGCAAAGAGGAGATGCGTGAGAGTCTCCGATCCTACCCATTTCAAAACCACAAATAAAACCCCCCCGAATGCCCTTTATCTAACGTCGACTCAAAGCTTCCATAACAAAATCAAAAAGAAAAGGAGATAAAGAGTCATCCTGCCACAAAGCCCGCAAGAAAGGGAAAAAACGAGCCTGCCCTCCGTTGACCATAAACTGAGAACCTTTCGAGGAGATACAGAAATTGAAAAAATATCCATTGCCTCCATCTATCTCCAAAACCCATCCGACTCAAAGATATACATCAAGAAATCCCAATTTACTGCCATCCACTTTCGCTTTACACAACAACCCTTGAACCCTACTCCTCAATCTGCATCCTCACTTTCATTCGCAATCGAGACGCGTCAAGAATTTGACAACCCCCACAAAAGCATGTTGCTACTCCGAAATAACCTTGCCCATGACTTTCCTCACACGAATTTGATAGCAACAACATCAATCTCCGTAAGTCTGCTTTTTGGAAACAAGGTGTACTTAGTGTATTCTTCTCATCCATATCAATTAGTGTGATTGATTAGCTTGATTTTTGTAATTAGAGATTAGGCAATATTGTATTCAGATACATCTTGCCAAGCAAGTCAACTTTGTATAAATATCTCATGAAATCAAAATGAAAGGGACTACTGATTCACTTTCTTGATAATCGTTTTTTCTTTTCTCTTTTATTGTTTAAGTATTTTATTTGTGTCTCAAGTCTATTATGGTATCGAGCCCTTAGTGACCATGGGAGATAACTATGTGACTTCTTCCTCTAACTCAAACATAAACACTCAACTGGAATGAAACCTCTCAAACCACTCTTCCTCTATTCTTTAACATACGTCCATCATGTCTCACCGCCATCTTACCTAAGAGAATTACCTTAATTGGAGTTCTCTGCTCAAATCCGGCCTCGACACAAACAAACTATCCTACACTATCACCGAAAAGAAGCCTCCACCTAGGTACCTAGATGGTTCCCCGAAAACCCATCTTACTCTCTATTTGTCCAAGCATCATTACTTGTTTTAGTATGGATCAAAGCCACTGCCACCGCGAAATCTAAGCCTATGTCAATCCTTGTAAAACCACTCGATGTGTAGGAGTTACTAGCCAAAGAGTTTGGGGTAGCATCAAAGATTCATGCTCTCAAACTACAAGATGACCTTCACCCTTAACCAAAACCCCGTAAATGTCCATTCGTGACTACCTTCTCAAGGCCAAAACCATAGCCAACTCCTTAGACATTGCCGGTGAAGCGGTGTCTTCTTCCAGTCTAGCATAACGTATTATATCTGGCTTAGGATCAACCTTCAAGGAATTCATCACCACCCAAAACTCTAGAGGTACCACCACTTTGTCTGATCTCCAAGACTTACTTCTTCAAGAGGAAGCCTTACAAAAATTCTCACCCCTCTATCTCACACCACCACCGCCTTCCACGTGAGTAACAACAACCAAACAAAATGTTCCAATCTAAACTCGACAAGCTTTTTCCAAGGGCAAATGGGAAACTCTCAGGCGGTTTTTTCTCAACCCAGAATAATAGGGTCGTGGAAATCGGGTAGGGGCAAACGTTGGTGGAAAAATAATCAAGGAGAGGCGGCTTCAGTCGTGGTTTACTCCTCAGTATAACTTTGGCAACCCAAACCCAAACTCTTCTCCGTGATGTAACTCGGCCACCAATTTCCAAGGCTATACACCTCCGAACCCTTTTGTCATTAGTGACCAAAACGTGTGTCAACTTTGTCATAAGCTAAGGTCACCTTGCCCCAACTTGCTTGACCCAACGGACAAACTTTGCCTATCGCCTACCATTCTTTCCTCCACTTGATCTCCTACCCACACCAACACCAATATCCATTCTCACCCGGTCACCATCTCCCATGGTCCCGGCCTCCTTTGTCTTAGATTCTGGTGCCACGAATCATATGCTTCCCTCCACTGATAACATGTCACAATATTCTCCTTACACAGGTACTGACTCGTGACCATTGCTAATGGGTCACAACTCCCAATCTCACATGGCCGGTACCTTCTTTTTCGAATGGCCATCATCGTTGTTTCAATTGAATAATGTATTGTGCGCTCCAAATATGCATAAATCCTTGCTATCTATTCGTCGCTTTTTCTTTAGATAATAATTGCTTTTTATTGAACTTGATGGATTTGGTTTTAGTGTGAAGGACAACAAAAGCGAGGCGGATTATGCTTTCTAGCATTAGCTCGTGGCCTCTACCATTTGTCATTTACATCCACTCCCCACCAATCCATTGGCTCTCATTGGCGAACGTGCAACATCTTCTCTCTGCCCGGCATGCACGCCTTGGCCATCCCTCCACTCAAGTCTTCAATAATGTTGTCTCTAAATTCCGGATACCGATTAGCGGCTCCGTGAAAGAAAATAAAAAGTGTCACATTTGTCCGTTAGGCAAATCATGTACGCTTCCTTTTACTTATCGAACTTTTCATTCTAAATCTCCCTTGGATCTTCTACACCTGGATGTTTGGGGACCCTCCCCGATCATTTCAACTAGTGGATATCGCTTTTATTTATCCGTTGTTGATGATTTTTCTCGGTATGTTTGGTTTTTCCTTTAAAACACAAATCGATGTTCTCTCGGTATTTTCGGTTTTAAAAGTCGTTGAAAATCGGTTATCCAAAAAATATCGCCTATACACACAATAAAATCAATTCAAACCGATGGGGTGGGGAATTTGTCAACAAGCAATTTGCCCAATTTTTGGTTCAACATGGTATTCGACACCAACTCGACTTGTCCATACACCCCACAACAAAATGGTGTGGTTGAGCCAGCTATCGACACATTGTGGACATGGGGCTTTGCTTGTTAGCTCAATCTCGTGTTCCACAACAATATTGGGTCGAAGCTTTTACCACTTCAGTTTTTCTCATTAATCGTACACCGATGCGTCAATTGCACTACACATCTCCATACCAAAAGCTACTTAAGCGTGTTCCTGATTATCGCTTCCTAAAGACGTTTGGATGTGTGTGTTTTCCCTACTTAGTTCCGTATAACTCTCACAAATTAATGCCCAAGTCTACCCCGTGTGTTTTCTTAGGGTATGATTTACAACGGAAGGGGTATCGGTGTCTTGATCGCGCCACGGGACGTGTCTATATTTCCCGAAATGTGTTGTTCGATGAAAATTTCTTTCCTTTTTCAGGGTCAACATTCAGCACTCCTACCGAATCTCATGTTGCTCCTAGCCCCTTGGCTCAGATTATCGCTCGGGCCAGCAGTGAGAGCCCCTCGATATTGTCTACTTCTCCAGCAGCTGGTCCGCCAGGCGTTACTCAGCCTGGGCCCTCGCCCAGCTTCTTCACCATTGCAGCCAAGCTCTCATGTTGCTTCTAATGACAGTCGGCCTAACTTTCCTCACAGCCCAGTGCCGTTTCATTTACCCGATGTGTCCACCAGCAGCTCTCCAATATCCAGCGAGCATACTAGCAGCTCGTCACAGTCCAGCGAGCACACCAGCGAGCCCCAGAGCTCTGCGTCAAGTATCCCACCTCGAGGTTTTCGCAGCATCAATGACCTCGTATACAAGCATCCTTTGCCTACGGCCCTCGCTGCTCAGACTCTTACTGATTTCGAGCCAAGAACCATTAAACAAGCGGCTCCACTTCCCTCAATGGCAAAGGCATGCCATGAATGAGGAACTCACTGCACTCTACAAAAATCACACGTGGGATCTTGTTCCTCGCACCTCCGATATGAATGTGGTTGGAAGTAAGTGGATTTTCAAGATCAAACGACATGCCAATGGGTCGATTGAACGCCACAAAGCTCGTCTTGTGGCTCAAGGGTTTAGTCAACAAGAAAGAGTGGATTACGACGAAACGTTTAGCCCTGTGGTTAAACCTCCTACTATCCGCTCCATTTTGGCCATCGCTCAGTCTCGTTCGTGGGATATTCAGCAATTGGATGTCCGTAATGCCTTCCTCAATGGAATTCTCAATGAAGAGGTTTACATGTCGCGACCACACTGGTTTATCAATTCAGCGTTTCCTCATCACGTGTGCAAACTTAGCCGAGCAATCTGGTGAAAGCAGCTCCTCGGGCGTGGTTTCAATGTCTCCATGACTTCTTGCTTACTTTGGGATTTTTCAATAGCAAGTCCGATAGTTCTCTTTTCATTCGTCACTCGCCCGCCTCAACCGTGGCTATACTAGTGTATGTGGATGACATAATTATAACCGGGCCGTCATCATCTGAGGTTGCCCAAGTCATTGACCACGTGTGTGCGACATTTGATAGCCGACGACTTGGTCCGCTTGGTTTTTTTTTGGGTATTGAAGCTACCCGAACACCTTTAGTTCTCACTCTTAGCCAAGCTCGCTATGCTACTGATCTATTACGGAAATTCAACATGGAAAATTGTAAACCCGCTTCCTCCCCCAATGATTCCCGGCTCGCACCTCTCCTCCACCGATGGTGACCCTATTCAGGATGTGACCTCATATCGCAGCATGGTGGGTGGACTCCAATACCTCACTCTCACACGTCCCGACATATCATTCGCTGTGAATCAAGTCTGTCAGCATATGCATCAACCGCGTACAAGTCATCTTCAAGCAGTTAAGCGAATTCTTCGCTTCGTCAAGGGCACTATCTCTCTTGGTATCCAGTTCCGATCTTCGTCGGATTTCTCGCTTCGGGCATTCTGTGACGCAGATTAGGCTGGCGATCCCTTCGACTATCGTTCCACCACCGGTGCATGTATTTTCCTTGGACCAAATTTGGTTGCGTGGACTGCCAAGAAACAGACTACCGTTGCTCGTTCTAGCACCGAGGCCGAATATCGCGCACTTGCCACTATTGCTGCTGAAATCAAATGGTTCTCCTATTTGTACCGCGAAATGGGTATCTCCCTACTACCACCAATTATATTCTGTGACAATCTCTCAGCAATTTACATGTCACGAAACCCAGTTTTTCATGCTCGTACCCGTCATGTAAATATCGACTATCATTTTGTTCGGGAACTTCAAAACCGTGGCTTTCTCACTGTCTCCTATGTTCCTAGTCATGATCAACTGGCCGATTTGTTCACTAAAAGTCTTGCCCGACCACGTCTGCATCTACTATCCTCCAAGCTGCAACTGCACAATGTTCCGCTTGGCTTGAGGGAGGGTGATAGCAGCACCAATCTCTCGTAAATCAGTTTTTGGAAATAAGGAGTAATTAGTGTATTTTATTCTGTCCATATCAATTAGTGTGATTGATTAGCCAGTTTTTTGGTAATTAGAAGATTAGGCAATATTGTATTTAGGATACATCTTGCCAAGCAAGTCAACCTTTGTATATATATATATATATATATATATCTCATGAAATCAATGAAAGTACACGGCTGATTCAATTTTCTGTGATAACAGTTTTCTGTGTCTTTTCTTTTCTGTTCTGTGTCTTCTTTCTTTTCTGTTTTTTATTTATTTTCTTATACTCATAAAACTTTTATACTCAACTCAATTCAGCCACATGTTTAAAGAAAATTACTACCTCCGTCTCAAAATAAATGATGTTTTTGAAATTTGCACACAAACTAAGGAAATCTGTCAAAAAAGACTCATCTATTTAAGTGTAATTATTGTTGAAAAGTTGGATCATTATTTTCTCTTTCCTTTTCGCATCCCTCTTTAAATCATCTTACTTTTTCTCAAAGTTTGAACACATCTTTAATTAGACAACATTAGCTAAATGTAAACAATTTTTTCTTGAAATCCTATAGCATCGTTTATTTTGGGACTTTTTTTTTTCTTCTAAAACGTCGTTTATTTTGGGGTGGAGGTAGTATATAACAATAATAAACTTGTATAAATAGGAGTATAATACAAAGGTCAGTTAACCAGCTCGGGGAATTGAGCCATTAAGCTCTGGCAGCCTAGGCAACAACACAACTTCTTAAGCTTGTTTCTCGGAGGATCTACCTAGCCAAATTAGACTTTGGCTTCGCTCGTCATGCACACCGCTACTTCCTTAGGGAAGATTAAGAATGCGCATTTTCAATTGAAACTTTCTTGTCGGAGTACGAGGGGATCGGAATAGTTTTACAGTTTTTAATCACTCATCGGCCGGTTGTTGAGCAATCTGTTGATCCAACTACCACCACTACTAAGGGCAACTGCTTTTTGTTGATGATCCTTTTACAAGTAGATTCAACTCAACCAAGCAGTGGGTGGTTTACCGGGATGATAAAAGGAAGGATAAGTTATCATGAATCAAAGTTATTAGATATAGAGCCACAACATAATGCTCATTCGACCAGAGGCGTATTGACACATTCGAGAATTCAATGCCTAAGACAATATATCTAACCCCTCACCTTGTCCACTTGCACTTCCATAAGGATACCTAGAATGAAAAACTCTCAAAATGAAACTCCTATTCAATGACTAGCGGTAACTTGTTAAAAAGCAAGCAAGAAGGGTCCTACGGATGTGAAGTAGGAGCGGTGAGATCTTTGCTCAAGCTGTTTGATTGAGGTCTCTGAGATAAACCATCTCTTCTTGAATCCACATAATTTTCTAAAAGGTCGGCTTTATTAAAGCTTGAAATTTCTAATTAATAAAACTGAGAGAAAAGCTTATGATTCAAGTCAAGATCAGACTGATTCAAACAGATAAACACACCCACACACATACGCAGAGCAGCAGACAATGCAATACGTCTATAATCGAGAAAAAAGGTAAGTATATATGTATATATATATGATTTCATTTCATATATAGTCTAAATCTTCCTTGTGACTATTGACATTCGTATAATGCGTAGTGTTTTTTAAAGCTCATGTGCATTTGATGGCGGAACAATATATCTCGCATCAAGATATTGTTTGATCTCATTACCTCTCCCAAAACCATTGTTGTTCTATCATGGCCTTTGTAGATGTATTTATTAATGTACTTCACACATCTCATTCCAGCACATACCTCCACATTAATACGACAGTTAAACATCTCTGTGAGATAAGGATTATATGGTACAACATCTATATGATCCACTTGTTTCCTATTGACTATCAATAGAAATCCATTGTTACGACGACGATAGATAGGATAACCGTCAACATCAATAGAAGTAGTTTCAGCCCAAAGTTTTGGGTATCTTTTCTTGTAATAATTATTGTCAATACATTGAGCCCTCGTGTTTCTCATCCCACATGATCCATGTAGCATGCATCTCTTAACCGTGTCGAAAAGTGTAGGCTTAGTGACCGGATCGGGTAACTCGGCACAAACCACCCTATATACTTGTTCTGGTGTTTTGATCTTATCTCGTTCTGCGAGAAAAAAAACAATGCATGCATATGAGGCAATCCCTTTTATTGAAATTCAGTTGTGAAAACATATGCTTTTATATGGCCAAACACCTTATTTTCTTTTAGTGTTCTCATCAATTGTCGTCTTTTCAATTCAAAAACTCGAGAAACCAAATCTGGTCGATCAGCAGAAGTTTGATTAGGTAAAGCGTCATTAATTTCTAACCACATTGGGTTAGCTGTCATGGTTAATAAAATTTCTGGGTGTTTGTAAGTGCGAGTAATAGCCATAGAATCCTAAATCATTTCATACATCTGCCTTGATCCACCGGTGAAAGAAGAAATGAGAATACATTTAATACCACAATCCTACATCGGGTAGATGTGGCACTTGTGTGTGATTTATAAGGTAGTCATGCACTTCTACTGGGCACTAACATCATCCATGGACTTTTGGATCGGCTTGTGATGGGCCTTATGACCCAAGGTGTTATGTGCTCAGTGGGCCAGTGTGGGCTACACATAGCGAACCAGGCTTTCGGGCTCGGGGCGTTATCAATGGTATCAGAGCGGGTCCCAGCCGAAAATGTGGGAACAAAGTGTTGTGCGGGTCAAAGTGCTATACCGCAGAAGGTGGGAGCCACCTCTTGATCCTCGTACCAGCCACCTCTCGAATCATGCATCGCCCAGGGTACAATTCGGCCTTGACGAGGACGTCAAGGATTTAAGTAGGGGATATTATAATACCTCAATCCCACATCGAGTAGATGTGGGACTTGTGTGTAATTTATAAGGTAGTCATGCACTACTACTGGGCACTAACATCATCCATGGACTTTTGGGTCGACTTGTGGTGGGCCTGATGACCAAAGTCTTTGCGTGCTTAGTGGGCGATGTGGGCCAAGATACAGTAGCAAACCAGGATTTCGGGCTCGGGGCGTTACAATGAATCTCTTGCTAATTTCATCAGGTCCGGGTCCTTAGAATTTTGGGTCGGCTTATGGTGGACCTGATGACCCAAGGTGCTCCGTGCTCAGTGGGCTACGCGTAGCGAACCAGGATTTCAGGCTCGGGGCGTTACAATACATCTCTTGCCAATTTCATCAGGTACTGGTCCCTCTTCATCAAAGATTTCTTTGAGGTCTTTATAGCGATCAAAACGAAGAAACTGAACTTGGTTTTCTTTGATGTGGTAAAGACGACTTTGCTCTGTTGCAGCCCAAGCAACCACTAAAAATTCCTGAAACCGTTTTTGGGCTCTCAAAATAGTTGAATATTCTGAAGTTCGTTGGAATAAACGATAACTATAGTAATCCATCATTGTGAGTCGGCTTCTACTTGTAGTGTTTGGAGCATTTCTACGCACATCCCAAAGAGTCATTGATGGTTCCCACCCTAGCTCCCCAAATGGAAATAATAACATATAATTGAGTGGTGCGTATGCCGGGTGACATTCACTAATTTGCATCAAGCCTCAATCTCCTCTATAATGTACAACAATATCTCTTGTACCTATCTTTTCACTACCATCACCTGGCAAGATTACTGCAATCTAATCTATTGTTGGTGCATTATACCGTCGTGGATCTCTCCTTGGATTATAATGCAAACATGCAGGTAAATTTTGATTAGATTGAGCTTGGTTTTGTTGCTTTAATATTTCGTGAGCTTGACGAAATATAGTTACAAATGTATTATTTTGTAACAAACATTCTTGTATGCTCCTTAAGAGTTCTCAATCCAATCCCAGATTATGACGATGACGATCGACTATTTAGTACAGCCAACGGATCATATATATAAAATTGAGGATACACGGGATCTGTACCCGGTTGTGGTAATAAAGCACCAGTACAAAGTCGTAATTCACTGTGGATAGTGAAGCTATAAGGACATCTGCCAATGAGGACACTTCTATCTATTGTACATCCAAGACTTGTAAATGCATTTGCTGCATTATACTGCCGAATGTGCTCTAAATTTTTAATTGTATAGTTGAAAATTGATAGAACTTTTAATTGTATCCACGATTGAAAATTTTATTACCTAATGACAAAATAAATGTTTATCAAACAGTGATTTGATATATCACTTCTGGATCCTGTGTAATATTTTTTTTTAAATAAATTCCCTTAGATATATCAATAACAATGTTTCCTTTGATTTTCTTAAATTTTGGTCAAATGTTATAAATGATTCTACTTTATCACTTATTCAATTTACTTCATCCATTACCACAAAATTGGTCAAAGGTTATAACTATATTTACAATCGAAACCAAATAAATACATTAAGATGATATTAGTACTCTAAGGAAAAGATTCCTAAGAAATATGCAATACTTTTTAGATCCCACCATTTCACCAATATCGCTATTTAGTATGTACAATATTTTTACAATTTCCTTAGCTTACATAAACTTGTACATTTACTATAAATATTGCACAAAAGAAATTTTCTTTATTTTTACTACTACTTTTAGATATCCGAGATAAGCATCGGCTGGAAGAATCTCCCACACAAGCTTTCCCTTTTAGACTCGTTCCGCTTGCCGTAAAGTAAAGCTCCGGCAGGAACAGTCCTAGGAGTACAAAATAGTTGAACTCCATCGCCTAAAACAAGTCTCGAGGTAGGGTATTAGGCAATTGTCATAAACTTTTAAATAAGATTCAATATATTGAAAGAATACATACAGTACAATGGTTGCAATATGGTTAGAGCATCTACATTGCGTGAAAAAAAAAAATTCTAAGGTCAGTTTTAATAAGAAGAGCAAATACACAATAGGGAGAAGACTTCTTAAAGTTACTAACTAAGAGGATGAGAAGATTATTTTCCAATTTAGGAAGAAAACAAATGGAATCTTCCTAGGTGTACTAAGAGTATGTGTGACCGGGTTTTATTGTTTACTTTCAATAATCATTGGTGACTTTTAGTCAATGAAAACTAAAGTTATTATAAAAAAACAAGTAACTAAAAAATAAAAGAAAATAAAATGGAGCTTCGTCAATTGATATTGGTTTTTAGGTTGGTCTATTTTCATATTCTTAAATTAACCTCTGCTTATTGAGTTGAACTACATCCTATATATTTTACTTCAGTTGTCTGTGAAAAGGAACTAGGATGCTAAATACTCCCTCTGTTCCAAGCAAAAAGCCCTCTTTTGAAAGTTAATTTTTTTAAAAAAATGACACTTTTATTATTTAATTTTTAAAAATATACTATTTAATTAAAACATTCCAAAATAACAGAGTACTGTCTAAATTAACGAGCTTCAAAGTTTGTTTGAGATTGATTAAATTATCTCACAAGGCAGCTTTTTACCAAACCTAACACACGCCAAACTCGAGTAGTTTGTTCGTAATATTATCCAACTGCAACCCTGGCTATATAGGGTTCCCAAACCAGTTTCCAAAACAAAGGTCCTCAAAGTATTGTACATCTAAGAATTGAGCTAAGACATCAAGTGTACGTACATGACTATTTTAGCTTGACCAAGACAACCAACGTTGGGTTTTCAAACTTCTTAATTTTATTTATCCATTTTGTGATTTGATTATTGTCATTTATTTTGTTTAGTTTATGGTCATTAAAAGTAAAAAGGAAAAAAAAAACTACTATTAGCAATAAATTTCCTCGATGTGATTGAGTACAAAAAGATAAAAAGATGTAATTTCAATTTAGGATTTAAGGATCTTTTAGGTATATTAAACGCAAATTGACCAATTTCAAATAAATGGTTAGAACTAATTGATTTCTAATTATTTTAGCTTCCATTACCAGTATAATAAATCCAGCTCTTATTAATGACCCAATTCAATACTATTGGGCATGTAACAAAACTCTTAATCTAGTTCATTACTATTTGGCCTTGTTACAATAAAACACTAACCTAAGGAAATACAAGTAACCCCCCCCAATACTCTTACTCTACACAAACCAAAGATTTGCCAAATAAAAAACACAAAAAAAATATAATAAACACATATAGACTAGATTTCGTTCTTGTGCCTATGACACGATGTCAATATGGATGTAAGTATAAAGTGAGCATGATGCGAATAAATTAATATATACTTAAAATTTTGTAAGGGTCAGATCAATGTGCATTACACAAAGAATATACATCCCAAAAACTAAAAAAATAACACATTTTATTGATTGTAACATTTTGTAACTCATCCAAAAAGAGTATAATTAAACATCCAAAAGCATTATCTCTCACACACACCAATCCAACACCTGTTAGTTGAAATAATCTAAAAAATGAAAATCTGAACAAACAAAAATCATAAAATAAATTGAATGAGAGAGAGTGAACTAACAAAAGACTATTCGAAATCGAAGTCACAAAGATTTCAGATCAATAAGGGAAATATAACACAAATTTTTTTAAAAAAGAAAGAAATTAAAATACATACAAATATTTAAAATTACAAAAATTAATTACAGACCTACAAACTAAATATTTGTAAAAGTATTCTAGGTCAACAAAAATTTAAAAAAAAATCGAGGTGAAACAAAAATTAAATTGATTCAATTAATTACCATAACAATCAAAGCTACAAATTCTAGTAAAACAAGAAATAGTTCCCACATGACTTGGTAGGGAGAAGAAACTGGATAATTACGGTTTGGTTAATCATTGACATGCTTGAATAATTACGACCGTAAGATCATTAACATGGTTGGATAATTACAGCCTTAAAACAATAAATCTAGTTAGTCTAAGTCAATTGTAAGGGGGTGTAAACTAAGCTGTTTTATAATATAGACTAGATTCTGAGCCCGTGCATATGGCACGGCGCCAGTTTGGGACTTGATCGATATATGAAGCAGACAATAATGTAATAAATTAATATTTATTTAGAATTTTGTATGAGTTGAATATATGTACATTGCATAACGAAAATAGGAGAAAACTCAAATAACTAACAAAATAAAACATTTTACTTGGGCATTTAATTTAATTTATAAAAAAATAGACATGTAAAAAGAATATTTTATTGTTTTTTCAATAACAAAAACTCAGTCTTCTATTAGGGGCTCTTGCTTCGCAACAATGGTTGATTTAGAAACATGACATGCGATAATTTTGTCCATTATTTCCACATACACATGAGACAAATAAAATTCAAACCAATTAGTTAACAATATTTTATGCATTATAGTCGTTTAATTAAAATATAAAAAAAGAATTTACTGCTTCATCTACAAAACTCTAATCCTCTCACATATCATCATACAATACTATGGGTATATGTTCTACTGCAATTTGAAATGTACATGAAGGGGGTGTCAGAGATGTGGGTGGAGTTGGAGGTGGGGTTGAAGGGACCTATTTGAAACAATTAGTAAGATATAAATTATGTAAATGTAAAACTTGTATCAAATGTATTTATTCACACTTATCTAAAAAAATAGTGCTTACAAATTCTTCTACAAAATCAGAATTAGAGAGCTGTCAAAACGGGCAAAAGCCCGCGGGCAAGCCCGCCCCGCCCCGCCCCTATTAGGGGCGGGTTGGGCTAGTGTTTTTAATACCCGTTAGGAAGCAACAGGCTTCGGGCTTTGCGGAGGCAGGCGAGCCGCAACCCGCATTTTATGGGCTCGAATTTTGATTCTTGGTTTAGTGAAATATGGGCTCTAATTTGTTATAATTTTTATTTTTTAAGCGGCCCAGGCACTGGCAGGCCCATTAACGGCAAGCGAACTTCAAGTCACCCTAGGGTTAGGTTATACTGAAATCTGAATCAATGAATCGTGATCTAATCTCCCATTCTCTCTCTATCTCTCTCATCGCACGCCGACACTCTCTCTCTCAGGCTCTCACGCACGCCGGCACGACACCTGCTTGGCGACTTTCTAGTGGCGGTGAAGGAGGATTGTGGAGAGATGCAGCGGAAAGCCCGGAATAGAAGAAGGCGATAGACTGGGTTTGATTGATGAAGGGGAAGGCTTCGAGTCTTCAACTAGTTGGGGTTTAAGAGAAGCCGGAATTAGTTCCGCTTCCTGGCCTCCGCTCACGGTTCGTCCCAAATAACGGCTCTCTCTCATCTCACGCTCTCTCTCTCTCTCACTGCTTCGATGCTTCCATTTCCAGATCCAGCACCCAACTGAGATCTGACAGTGGCAATTGGCAAACTGGCAATGCTTATTTCATGTCCATCTTGTGATATTTTGTTTCTATTTGTTATATTTTTTTAACATATTCGAAAATCAAAATCCATATTTCGTGAAATCCATACTTAGTTAACAGTCATGAAATCCATATTTGAAACTGTTTCCATGGCCTCGGTGATGATAATTGCATTTATGATGTTAATCAAACAAATTTGTATATATTTTCTCACATAATTAATAATAAATAAAAATATATTAAAAATTTTCAATTTTTTGCGGGCTTAGCTTTGCCCAACCCTCTACGCGGGGTGAAATTTGAGCCATGAGTTTTAGGGACCGTCAAGTTCGCGGGCTTTCCGCCCCCGTTTAGTGCGGGCTTTTAAGCCCACGGCAAAATGCCCGTTTTGACAGCTCTAATCAGAATCATAAGAATCAGGTGGAGGGGGAGGTGGTGTTGAAGGTGACGTGTCAAATGGAGTTGCAGAGACCTATTTGAAAGCGTGCGTTAGTTAAAAAAAACTATATAAATTTTAAATTTGAGTCAAATGTAAAAATGAACAATTTCTTAAAAATAAGTTATAGTTAGATTCAAGAAAATCTTGTAGCTTTAAAATAGGATTTTATACCTGTTGTAAAAGTATTATAGAAGAACTTCCGGATAAACTATATTTGTTATCGAACTCTCTTTTTCTGATGGTAAAAGGATTGTTATTCTACTGAATATAGTACATCGAGATAGTGCAACGTATAATTGACCATGAGTAAACACTGGCGTTCGAAGGTCAATGCCGACAAACTTAACAGATTGGCCTTGTGATTTATTTATAGTCATTGCAAAGGCTACCCTAATTAAAAATTGTCTTCTTATAATGGGAATAGTAAGTTCATAAGCAGAAGGCGTAAGAGAAATTCTTGGTATAAATAACAAATTGCTAGCTTTATCTCCAGTTAAGATTTCAGCTTCAATAATGTGTTGCGCACATCTAACTATTCTCAGCCTTGCTCCATTGAAAAGACTATCTTTTGGGGAAAGATTCCTAAGCAAAATAAAGGGACAACCCACTTTCAATTGGAGGTCTGAAGGGGGGAGACCAGCAAGATTCAATGAGTTCACATATTCGACATGGTATCGATTTGCCATGATCGGATCACTTGCATCTTCTTCTACATTTTTGTCTGCTGATAAATAACTAATGAAATTTCCCGGGAATATATTTAGTGCTTCAAAATTTATTTTATTAACATCATCATTACGTGCAGAGAGAATAGTACGATTGTTGGTCCCAAAATAGGTTCAATCTAGCTAGGCTAGAAGGGGGGGTTGAATAGCCTAGTTATGTTTTTAGCAAAATTTTTCGTAAACACTTCTTAAAGATTTCTTGAGAGGTTTAAATAGAAGTGTTTTGGCAGCGGAAACAAAGTAGATTCTGAACTATCAAGAGTGTTGTTTAGGTAGTGCAGAATCTGGAACAATTAAGCACAAGCAGCTAATAAGAGTAATAAGAACGCGTTCGAACAGACACGGAATTTGAAGTGGTTCGATGCGTGAATAGTACTACATCCACTACCAAAGTGGTTAGCTTTGGATTTTAAAAGTGCACTTGTTTATCCACTAGGTTTTATGAGTAAGATCTCTAATGGATCGTGTACAAAATAAGTTTTTAACCAAGTGTATAAAGGTGAGAGAGACAATCAATGATTAATTGTTCTCTTCACGTGCAGAATTAAAGAACAGTTTAAAGACAAACTAAATGAAGCTTAAACAAATTTAAGATGATAGATCTGCAGCTTCAGAGAGTTTGGTGAAGTGTTAGTCCTTGTCCTTTTGATCTCTTGAATGCTTGAATGTTGAAGATGACGCTTGAGAGTTTAATGCGCAAGAGTTGTTCTTCAGATCTTCAAGACTTGAATAAATACTAGGAAGAGATCTTTGGACCGTTGGGCTGAGACAGTGAATCGTGTCCAACGTTCTTTTGCATTGAATGCACGGCGCTTTGGAAGATGTAACGCCCACGGTCATCGAGAGATGCGGTGTGCGAGAGGACATTCCCAATTTGAGTAAAGTTTCGATTGCGGCTGCGGCTTGGAAAGTCTTCTTAGCCAAAACGGGTAATTTCTTCGATCTTGGGTTTCGAGAGCGATGCCCGATTGTCATCATGAAGAGTTGACTTCTTGAAAATGAAATCCGATGAAGACATAATGACTAGATATTTTCGAAAAATATCTAAATAGGGGCACACGTGTCATATTTTGTGATTTGGCCAAATTTGATTTTCCGGTCTTTAAGCAGACTTCAAAGTCTGCTGGTCCTTCAATGCTGCTGTAGAAGCTTTGCAAAACCGCGCCTAGACTAACACATAAACAGTTATAAACAAATTGATTCTAAGGCTTGCCACACTAATCGGCAGCAGACCTTTTTAGCCACTGCACACTAGAATCGGGAGGATGACTCAACCAAATCTAGAATTAGGAATCAACAATCTCCTCCTATTTGGTTGATGTCATCATCTCGCCTATACTAGCGACTTTGAATCATGCACTGAGATAATAACATGTCTTAAAGATTTTTATTAAGAGCAGACATGTCTCTCAGAGCAGAAGCCTTAGTAGAGAGATAGCTACTAGACTAAGTACTTACAAGAGTAAAGCATTAAAATTAAGTACTAAGTAGAGCAGTGTTTAAATCTATGTGATAAGCACACATGCAACATGTAAAGATTTAAACACGAAGTTTAAATAGAGCAGATAATATCAAGATAAAGCAATTTAAACTTGGAAGAAACTAAGTCATCTGTGATTAAACAAGTTGTTTAAACAGAGAAGTTTTGGCAAAACAGCATAATTTAAAAACAAAGATACAGAACTAAATACCAACAGATTCAGAATAGATTGGGCTGAGTGCATCGTCGTTCTAAGTAGTCTCTAACCGCACTACGATTACGTCATTCAGCGTTCTCGAGTCGGTTCGCTCTTCAATCGTGGCTTGATTCAAGAGTGAGTAGCTCTCTCCTCCCTCGATGGCACCAACCCTACGCTGTTCAAGCCAGCCAGCCTCAGATCGCCTTGCTCGACAAGGCGAAGATCGCTGAAATCAAAGAACCTCCCGTCGACGAATAATTGCTCGAGCCATTCTCGTCTTGAGCTCATCGAAGAGGCACGAATGCCGACCGCTGGCGAGAGTGCAAAGATCCCTATCGAGCAACTGTTGATCTTGAACTAAGAACCGTGAGTAGTGAAGGCTTGAGCGAGTGTCGCTCACCGGTTGATCAACAATCTTGCCTATGTCAAAGATGGTGGCATGAGTAGCATTGAGGCCATAGCCGATGCACGCCGATCTGGGCCATAGATGAGGCAGTGTCAGCTGAAATGAAGCGAAGGGTCCGTTTGTTCGAAGAAGATCCGTGGCGGCGTGATCGAAGAGAGTTATTTGGAAGGGAGAAAGGGTTGAGATTTACTGAGATATGTGTCTCGAAGGGTTAGAGCAGGTGAGGAGAAGAAGATGAAGAAGCAGGGTGGTTATCGCAGAGTTTGCGGGAGTGGAGAGAAGGTTTGGAATCAATTTCAATGTCGGTGGCATCACGACTCGAGGAGAAGAAAGCAAGTAGAAGAGGAAGAAGTGGCTTCTAAGAGGTAGGAGGGAAAAGGATAGTCGGGTAGAAGAATGAAGTTAGGAGGGGAAGTAGAAGGATAGAGAAGGTCTGAAATAGAAGAGAAATCAAATAGAAAGGAATGGGTGGCAGAGAGATGGAAGGAAAGAGAATTTGGTATAGGTCAGAAGAGATGGAGAATGGAGTGATATATTGAGAGATAGGAGGGAAGATTTACGCAGAAAGGCGGTGTGGTAGAGAAGAGTAGAGATGTGAGGGGCAAGAGGAGAGAAGTGTTCGGGCATGTAGAAGGAAGGAGAGGAGGTAGGGGAGAAGAGTGTGTGTGAACCGTACTGATGGCTAGAGAGGATTACGGATGAATGGAGGAGATGGAGTTCGGGAGAAGATGGCGGAGAAGGGATAGTGTCTATGGGTTGAGAGGGTGGAGAAGGATGGTTGAACCCACAGACTTCTTGATGCGTTTCTTCTTTGGGCGAGGGAAAGGCTCCTCCTCAACAACGAGGGGGTTGAAGAGGAAGTAGGAGAGGAAGGAGGGTAGCGGCCGGGCGATAATTGGCTCCTCCCAAGACAGCGAGGGATTGTTGAAGAAGTGAGTGGAGGGGAGGAAGAGGATATAGGAGAAGAAGGTGGGATGAAAGGGATGAAAGGTTCGGAGGGTTCAATGCGTTTGGTTTACTTGCGAGCGGAGGGCTTTCGAGGATCGGCCGGCTTCTTCGGAAGTGGGAGCCGAGATGGAGGCGGTCTTCTTTTTCTTTTTAAGTTGGGGGCAGCGGGATTAGCGGCGATTGAAGAGGAAGCAACTTTCCTCTTTTTGAAGGCGGCTCCTCTCAGCAGAAGAAGTCTTCTTCTTCTTGAGTCGTTGAGGGCCGAGGTCGGCTTTGCTGAGCGGCCTTCGGCTGGCTTCCAAGGCTTCTTGCTTTCAGTACTTGGCTCATCCGGTTTGGATTGATTTTGATAACTTCGGTGGAGGAGGGTTCATGGCATGGACAATGACCGAGAGGTGGAAGACTTTGTTGAGCTTCGCTTCTCATTCTTGGCTTGTGGTAATTGATGATGAGGTGTTGGTGAATGGATGGACTTGAACTTTCTTTATTTCAAAATTCACGAATGCTTCAAAAGGACGGTTGAGGCGGAGAAAGCGATTGATCGATCGGCGAGCGGCCGTTTGTTTGAAGAGACCTTAACGCTTGACGGCATCACTTGCGGCGGCTGAAGGATCGAGCGGTTGAGTCGAATATTGAGAATACTGAGGCGTGTATTCAGCGGTGATGCGAAGTCATGATGTCATGGTGGCATTCTTGAAAATCAGACTCTTGTCGAATAGATGGGCGATGAAGTAGACATCATCTTGAACAAGGTCTCTTTCATTTAGCGGCGGCCTCCTTTGGTGTTTCTCTCATGCAGACCAAGCGGTGGCCTTTTGACATCACGTGAGAGAGAGTCGGAGTCAGAATTCCACGCCAATAGTCTTGGCGATCACGGAAGCAAAGATGGTGTGAGGGTTTGGACAACCGGTGAGATAGTAGTTCTTGAGTCATTTATGATGCCTTACGGAAGAACTCTTGACCAGGTTCTTTGTAGTCGACATCCTCGGCATGAAACGATTAGCGAGGATCGGGCGGATTCCGAGTCATCACAATTTGACCCAGAGCATATACGCAACGGATGGTTCATCAATGCACATTCGAGGGTGATACATGGTGGAGGCCGGTTCGAGATATCAAGAGGCTGAACTCGAGCTTTGTTCGGGAACAACGAGATCTGAGAAGAAGTTCAGCCTAAAAATTTCGACAAACAAATTAGGGCAAAAACTTCAAGAACTTCGAAATATGAACAAAGTGTAGCATTAAGCCTAGAAATTTCTAGACAACTCATGAAAAATCATATACAGGCGGAATATTACTCAGAATCTGAAATCGACGGTGTGTGAGCAGTAATAAGTGGATACTACGGTAATGAGCATGAAATTTGAAGTTCTAAGAGTTAAGGAGCAAGAGTCACATGAGCAGTCAATAATGGTGTAATTACGGATGAAAGTGCGTAAATTTGTGCTTACTTGTGATTCTTGAGCTAGGGTTAGAAATTTCTTACCATTGTCGAAGATTGCAGAAGAAGAAGATGAAAAGGAAGCGAATCTGCAGAATCGACTAGCAGGCGAAGCAATTCTTAGAGAGAAAAGCTTTAGAGAGAGAGAATAGCAAAGAGATCTTGTGAAATGAGTTTTTAGCGGTTGAGGTTTATAAGCGAAAGGGCGTGCCTCGATCATAGAGACTTGTGAAATGTCATTAAGTCGAGCCTTTTGATGACAAGACTTAATGAATAGCGGCTTTTGGGAAGAGAAAGAAAATACCTTTTCATAAATTAACTCAACCAAATTTGAAATGATCCTCACAATTTTCATAAACGTCCTCTAAAACTTAAAGTTTAGAAAGCTTACATTTTTCTCAGTAACTTTATAAATTCTTGATTTTATTTTAAAAGTAATAAGTGCCTTAAG
>CM028377.1:164723362-164795414 GCA_013146195.2 Codonopsis lanceolata
TTGTTGGTAATTGGGCTTGCGGCCGATTATTTAGTCCCGCCCACATGGAAATAATATTTATATTATTTATTGGTTAATTAGAATCCTAATCCAAGTGGGTTTAGGATTGACTTAACCTACAAGAAATAGGTTTCTTGTAATAATATAAATAGGGCAACAAAAGGGATAAAACCTAATCAACTTTTGGAGAACACGTCTCCTTAGATTTGCGCCTCTCTCTCTCCTCTAAAATCTATCTCACCAAAATACTCCCTCTAGCCTAACCATCAAGAGGCTTGGATTTGCGGTGTGAACCGGTATTGATATCCGTGCTCAGGTGATATCAATCCGAGCGAGAGACTTGCGAGTTTGTAGATCTTGGCATCACGAATCGTAGCTCAAGCGAAATTCTTCATTGCGTACAAGGCTCCGATTCGCATAAGGTAATTATTGATTCTTGTTTTGATTAGCGAACTTGTATGATATATATATGATATATCCTTCATTGGTATCAGAGCCATATTGCTTGATTGCTCGTATTGTTATGCCATGAATCGCATGCTCTTGTTTTTGGGTTTGTTTAAAAGTTTTACCCGATAACGAAACAAATGGGTTTTATTATTTTATGTGTAAAACTTTGAAATTTTCGAAAAAATTTATATGTCTGAGTTCCCTCCGACGAGGCGAACAACATACTAAATTCTCGTTGAATTCCGTTGGGTATTTTTCAAAATATCGCAAACCCAAGTTTTGTTGAAAACAATTTTTTCCGAAACTTTGCGTGCTGATTTGACCTGTTTATGTTCTGTAAAATCGTGATTTTATGGACTGTACTTGTAGTACTCCGTGAGGGCTTTCAACGACATATTATATGCTTAATTTGGACTTAAAATGAGCGTTTTATGGCCTCGCGAGATTGACCCTTCGCGAATCGATTTTGGGTTAAAAATTCGACCAAAAGCGAACCCCACTCTCGGCCTCGATACACGTGCCATTTTGGGCACTCCTTTCGAGTAAAAAGTACACCATTGGGTAGTACTCGATGAGGCGAGTCCAACGCCACCGGCCGTGCGATCATCGGACCACCGGAGGCGGCGTAGTCCGGGAGGCGTGTGGGAGGGCGTGGAAGGCTGCGATCCCGTTGGCGGTCAGCGGTCAATCGTTGGACGATGGCGTTCGACACGTCCGCCCGTCACTGCCACGTCGACGGTGGGACCCACTTCCGGAAAAAATTTTTTTGATATCATGGCGTCATCGGTGCCACGTCGGCGGCCACGTCGCCATGGCGTCGTCGGCCCTACCCGGTCACCGTCGCCGAGGCGTCGGCCCTATGCGGCGTATCGGCTTGAGAAAACCCACGCAGCGGTGGCGTGAGAGCGTGCGATCAATCTGGAGCTCCGATCGGCAAGCGGCGGCGTCGGCTTCTGTTTTGGCCTTCTAAGTCAATGGTGGTCTGTTTTGATCAATTCGGCTTGTAAATATTTGTTTTTGATTTTTCGGTGTGTAAAAACTATTTTTCGATTTTTAAAATTACAAAAATAATTTCGAGCTGTTTTGTCATTATGTATTTAGGTTGTTTGGGACTGTTAGAATTTTTAAAATTCTTTGTGAATTTTAAGCTATTTTAAGTCATTTTAGCATATTTAATTGTCGTTTTGGGCTCTAAAATTGCGATTGGGACTATCACGAGACCCAATAAATTTATTTTCGATAGTGAAAATATTTATGTACATGATTTGTACTTGATGGATTTGTTCTATCATATTTCTTTTGTTTAAATTATCAATTTATGAATATTTTCACGTTGTGCATGCTTTGGTTGTGATTACGAGCCTCGCGGATTTTCCCTCCTTACGTGTATGATGTGATTATATTTAGTAATTGATTTTTAAAACAAAAGTGAATTAAAATATATATATGCTTATGTCTTATTTTTGCAACAAATTGTAGTGAAATGGCTTCTCGAGAATGTGTCGGTGACCTTAATAAGGGTGAGAAATTGAATGGACTCAAACTATAGGTTTGGCAAAGGAAAATCACATACTTGCTAAGCGAGCAAGAGGTTACAACCTTGATCTTGTGATGGTAGAACGAGTTGGGTAATTCTACCTAGCTCTAGCTCAAAATCGCAAAGATGAGCTTGAGGCTACGTGTTATGATACGAGTCGCACAATGAGTGTTGCAACTTGTGATCTTTCTTTTGTTTCCTTGAGGGTCCACGCATGCCATATGGGCAACGTAAGAAACAAGTTAAAGGAATGCAAGCTCATAATCTACCAAAACTAAATCAAATCACTATTCTTGAGGCTGAGTGTCATGAATCGAATCGCGCGATAAGTGCTGCGACTCGTGATCTTGCTCTTGTTTCCCTTGAGGGTTCGCAAGCCACACCAACGCATAAGAAACAAGCTAAAGGCAAGAAGACTCATAATTTGGCCCCCAAAAGTGACAAGATTGCTAAACGCCGTAGAGGCAAAAAGGATATTGCTAGGCAAAAGTGCTACAACTGTGGTACCTTGGGTCATTTAGCTCGGACTTGTGATCTTGAGCCCAAGAAGGTATCACTTAATCCTATCTCCATGCAAAGTTGTGTTTGCTCTCATGTTTTATTAGCGAATCTCTCCTGTGTGGATTGTAGACTCGGGCTCAACCAAACATGTGACGAGGATCGAGAAGGATTTGTAGATTATCGAAAAGTTCTTGATGGTACAAGAAGAATTTTCATGGGAAAGCAGTTAGTGCATTGAAGTCAAAGGAGTTGGCTCATACCAACTTCAATTGCGGAGTGGGCGCACATTGACTCTTCATGAAGTTCTTTATGCACAGGAATTCGACATAATCTACTATCGTGTAGTACAATTGCTAGGACATGGATATTCTTTTAATTTTAGTAATGATCACTTGGATATTTGTTTTGGTGATGAGGTTTTGGGACATGGTTCTTTGTCAGATAATTTCTTTAAATTAGATTTGTTGGATTCCCATAATTCTTCTCTTAATTCTTCTTCTTGCATGGTTTATGATGATTCTAATTACGAGTTATGGCATGCTAGACTTGGACATATAGGAAAAGATAGGATGACTAGATTGGCTAGAGAGGCTATTGGGGTCTCTCGGCAAAGTCAACCTACCCTTGTGTGAATCTTGTTTGGCGGGGAAAAGCTTGCCGAAAGCCTTTTGGTAAGGCAAAAGAGCCACACATCCATTAGAGTTAGTCCATTCAGACATTTGCGGACCAATGAATGTTAAGGCACGTCATGGAGCTTCCTATTTTCTCACTTTTATCGATGACTATACACGCTATGGTTATGTTTACCTTATTTCTCACCGCGATGAAGCTCTCAAGTGTTTTGGCGCTTTCTCGCGAGGTTGAGAATCAAAGGATAAAAGCTTAAAAACTTTTAGAGCGGCCGTGGCCGTGAATATTTATCGATCAATTTAAAGAATTGTGTGAGAAAAAGGGAATCTGCCAGATTGACAATTCCTAGAACTCCATAACAAAAGCGGTGTTGCGAGCGAAGGAATCGAACATTGTTGGAAATGGTTAGGTCGATGATGGCACAGCCAACCTCCCAATTTCGTTTTGGGGGGATGCGCTAATGTGCCGCCTACATACTTAACAGAGTGCCTTCTAAGTCGGTTCCCACAACCCCTTATGAACTTTGGAAAGGTGAGAAGCCTAAATTGGGGCATCTTCATCCTTGGGGTTGTGCGAGGTTATGTCCATAGTACTTCCAATAAGTTTGGAAAACTAGGCCCTAGAGGAAACAAGTGTGTTTTCATAAGGTATTCGGATACCTCAAAGGGTTATGTTATGTGCGGTGGAAAACCTAACGAAGGAATGGTGAATCGAGTCGCGCAATGTTGATTTCATTGAGAATGATTTCCCAGAGATAGGTGAAGTTAGGAAAGACTTTGAACTTTTGAGATGGAAGAAGAACACATGACATCTTTTGGCGAAGGTGGGGAATTGCCTCAACCTAATCCTATGGTACAACATGAGGTTGAACCTATGGAAGTCGCCAATGAGAGTCAAGGTGATCTTCATCCGAGTGGGAATGCAGATTCTAGTGGGAGTCGATACTAGAGCGAAGAAGTAGCGTGGAAATATACCTCGTCGTCGATTCGCGATCGAAGAGGAATCTTTCTAACTACTTCTTTCAATTCTAGTGAGCCTACATCGTTCAAAGAAGCCCTTTCTTTACCTACAAGCAGTGAATGGATGAGCTGCAATGGAAGATGAAATTTCCTCATGAAAAAGAATCGGGTTTGGGAGTTAGTTGATCTTCGCAAGGTCGCAAGACTATTGGAAACAAATGGGTTTTCAAAGTCAAGCGAAAGCGAGATGGATCAATTGACAAATATAAGGCACGTCTTGTGGCGAAAGGCTTTACCCAAGAGAGGGTTTAGACTATGAGGAGACATTCTCCCTGTGGTGAGATTTTCCTCTGTTCGCCTAATCTAGCGATAGTAGCACACATGGATCTAGAACTTTATCGGATGGATGTTAAAGCTGCATTTCTCAATGGAGAACTAGATGAAGAGATCTATATGACTCAACCGGAGGGTTTTGAAGTCAAGGGACAAGAGCGCAAAGTGTGCCGACTCAAGCGTTCCATTTATGGTCTCAAACAATCATCTAGGCAGGTGGTACATTCGCTTTCACCAAGCGATAACCTCAATTGGCTTTGTGATGATTGAGGAAGACCATTGTGTGTATGTTAAGCGATCCAAGAAAAAGATCTTGATTACGTCATTATATGTTGATGACATCCTACTAGTGGGAATGATATGGAGATGATAAATGCCACTAAGAGTGGTATGCTGCTTTCGATATGACGGACTTGGGTGAAGCAAGCTATGTGCTTGGAGTAAAAGTCATTAGAGATCGTTCGAAAAGATTTCTTGGTTTGTCTCAAGAGACTTACATTAAGAAAGTTATCGAGCGATTTGGCATGACTAACTCAAAACCCGTTGTCACTCAATGGAAAAGGGATGTGTCCTTAGTACAAACCAATGCCCTAAGAATGAAGAAGAGAAGAAGAGAATGTCTACGACTCCATATGCAAATGCGGTAGGAAGCTTGATGTATGCTATGGTGTGTACTCGGCCTGACCTATGCTTTGCAGTTGGGATGTTGAGTCGATTCCAAAGTAATCACGGACCTCAACAACTTTGGATGGCGGTGAAGAGGGTTACTGCGTTACTTGGTGGGAACCACAAATTTAACCCTATGTTACCAAGGTGGGGATTTGAGCTTGAAAGGTTTTTCAGCGGATTGGGCGGAGATGTAGATGGTTATAAATCTACTTCGGGCTACGCTTTCCTCCTTGGTGGTGGAGCTATCTCTTGGAGTAGCAAGCGACAGACTAGCACCGCCCTATCTACGATGGAGTCAGAGTACATGGCTTGCTCAGTTGCGGTTCAAGAAGCTATGTGGTTGAGGAGTTTTCTTCAACATCTTGATGTTCTGACGCATGTGGATAGATCTGTAGTCATTGCTTGTGATAGCATGGCGCTTTAGGTTACACTAAAGATCCCAAGTACCATGGGAAGGCGAAACACATTAACATCAAATATCATTTCACTAGAGACATGGTTGCGAGAAAAGAAAGTTGTTCTAGAATATATTCCTACTAGAAGCATGTTAGGCGACCCTATGACTAAACCTCTAGCTAGAGATCTTTCGGGATCACATGTTGGGTCTAGGGCTTCGTAGGATTTGACTTTTATTCTGAGAACACTTATGTTGACATTTGATTATTATTCATTATCGTTTGAATAAATTGCAGTTTCATTTTGTTCCTTTTATATGTTAATTGGATATTTTGATATGAAATTGTGTGGCATATATATTTTGATTAAAAGATGTCGTGGATATTGAATTGGCCCTCTCACACGGGTAATTCACCTTGTCGCCAGTGGGCGAGCAAGTTGAGATAGTAAAAGTCTTTGGTACCTACAAGGGGGTGCAAATGACATTACATTTATCGCCTTGGCATACGGCCAAGATGAGACCTTTATAAGGTCGACTTTATATCCCAAGGAAAAGTCGAATGTGAGATCTTAAAGAGAGTCACTAGAAGAGTGGCGCTTTTAAGTACTCAAGTTAGACGCCGGAAGAGGCGGCTAGACTAAGGTTCGTATGGCGTTTGAGCATGACATGCCGCTTCGTGTGGGAGTTCCGTCATAGCATACACTTCATCTTGTATGTGACTATAATGCGACTTAAGAAAGTGATTGAATGATCCTGCTTCATCAGCTTGTGTGAGTTCTAGTGATCAAATCCAGATCACAATTATACCCTATGTGACTTAGAACTATATCATGAACTTGGGCGTTGATGATGCTACTTTGGCATGCCGACCAGCGGGCTATGCACATCTGATCCTACAGACATTCTTTGGGAAGCGATCGGCCAAGAGTGATTAATATGAGTGTCTAAGGAAGATAGTATGATATGCATCTTTATTTTTGTGTTTCAATGCCATGGCGATCATATTGAACATACGGTTCAAAAGGTTGATCTTGATACACAAACATATTGAGTTTTAAGCACCGCTCTTGAGGGATTGAGGATGCTTAAATTGATGTATATATACGATGCAGGGTATAGGCGAGTTTTGTTTTCTAACGAGGGCGTTCTATCTTTGGTCGAGATGGTGATTTGGTATAGCGCTCCACCCTTTATCTTTCTCGTCATGTCGCACGCTTCACTTCCAGTATGAAGAGCGTGTTTAACGGGTTTTGATGATACGATGTGGTTAGAGATGAGTCCATGTGTGCAGTGGGAGATGTTGGTAATTGGGCTTGCGGCCCGATTATTTAGTCCCGCCCACATGGAAATAATATTTATATTATTTATTGGTTAATTAGAATCCTAATCCAAGTGGGTTTAGGATTGACTTAACCTACAAGAAATAGGTTTCTTGTAATAATATAAATAGGGCAACTAAGGGGATAAAACCCTAATAAACTAATTGGAGAACACGTCTCCTAGAAAGAAGCCGCCCCCTCTCTCTCCCTAAAATCTATCTCACCAAAATACTCCCTCTAGCCTAACCATCAAGAGGCTTGGATTTGCGGTGTGAACCAGTTATTGATATCCTGCTCCGTGATATCAAATCCGACGAAGAGACTTGCAGGATTGTAGATCTTGGCATACGAAGATCGTAGCTCAAGCGAAATTCTTCCGCTGCGTACAAGGCTCCAGTTCGCATAAAGGTAATTCGTATTACTGTTTTATTAGCGAACTTGTATGATATATGATATGATATATCCTTCAGAGCTCAAGATATGTTGGGCTTGATGTGTGACGTATTTAAAGTTCATATTGGACTTTGGTTATGTTAGTTATGATTTATAACGTTGGAATAGAAAATGAAACGTTAAAGTTGGAAAATATATTTTTTCAGCTAGATTGACCTGAAATATATCGTACGTTATGTGTTTCTTTTTATATTGTTAAATTATATTTTATTTTAAACTTGACTAATTAATAATGATTAGTTAGTGTTTATTTGGGTCAAATTGACGATTCATTGGTTCGAGATTTTTGACTTTTGACCAAACAATAATGCTGACATATTAAATGACTAATTATATACATTATATTAATTCTCACCAAGTGACTATTTATTTGGTTTTCAACCGACATCACCAATTCAGCAAGTCTGCTTTGCTTTCTTTTGCCCTTGTTTTGGTTTGACCACTTTGGTTGGTGGTGGACACCCCTGGTTCTTTTATTCGATATTTGAGCAGTGACTATTTTATTTTCCTTTCCTTCATATGCGTTCGTACGCTATATCTGCGGGTTTGAGGGTTCGAGCTATTAAACTCGATTTGTTAACGAAATATAACTTGTTTTTAATTCCGACTCCACATGGGTGTTCTATGTGTTGAGGGTTCGAGCTATTAAACCATTATTATGCCGAGTAATACGTTAGTGAGATTGTGTTAGGATGAATACTACAAGTCACGGTGATGCCCAAATTTTATAAATATTAAACAAATGACTCAACGGAGTCGATTTATAGATAATAAAATATAACGAATGACGTGCTCGATTCTTACGATAATAGGGAATACTTTGGTGTAGTTTATTATATGTAAAATATTACATACCTTAGTATTTATGTGTAAGAAAATAAATGCTTAATTGTTTATTTACAGGCAAATAAGCATGCTTGTTATGTGTGTTGAGCTCCCCTATTTTGGGACAAGACAGTTGTGTTTATTAGCAAGTAAACATCTTCTTGTGCATCGCATTGAGTCCAGCTGACATATGTGGTTGTGTCGACAATGGGACGACATTAGTCTTTACGAGAGTTAAATCTCGGGATCACTACGGGTCGTTGCATGGGTCTCTCCCTTGTTATTGGCCGTGATAAGGATGTAGCCTTGTTAGAGCGATTCGCATGACAAACAGAAGGCTATATTCTTGGGTAAAACTCGGGATAATGAGACTCCTGGTTAAGTCCCAAGGTCATTGGTTCTGGATACTATTGGGTTCAGACATGGTTCAACATGTGATTAGACATGTATCAGCGTGTGTATTACGGCAACAACACAACTATGCTATTTGAGATACGAGCTGAAATGGAAAGCTCGCCTATAGTTGCATATCCTAATTATGTATTTAATTACGTTGAGTCAATGTGCATTATAATATGATCAACGTGATGTGTGCAAGTATATGTAAAACTATACTTGATTTACATATGTGTTTATAACATGTGTATAACAGCATGCCACGTAGTTGCATCTAGTAACTTACTGAGTTATCACTTACCCCGTTCTCTTTATTTGTTTTTCTTAGATCCCAGCCAGCCAGGGAGTTCGAGGTGAGGCTAGCGAAACACTCGTGTACAACAGGTTGTCTTTTGTTATGCAACTCCATAGGGGTTTGTATTTGTATAGTGTGAGGATGGGTTATTGTTATGTAGAGTTATATAAGCTCTACTTTGAGTACTTTGACGTTACTGGTCTTGTACTATCTTTTGATGCCGAAGTTTAACTTCGTGCATGTGTATTATATTACACTAATTGGTTGGTTGTGGTGTTTATATTAGTTACAGGATTGACTATGTTTTATTAGGTGATTTTGCTAGCCTATTATTAGTGGGGGCTTTGCACTTGTTTTGTTGTTTTATATGTTTGTTCGACGCTCGACCCGAGGCTCGTATAGAGATTGGGGGTCGGGTTGTCGTAATTTTCCACCAATTCCCATCCCAAATGAAAATTGGACACAAATAACAGGAAATATAGACTTTTGTGGGAACATAGACAGCTGCAGTTTGATGATCGGACAACAGGTGTAGAAGACAATATCAACTCCTTGAATGATGACCAACGACATTGTTTTGAAGCTATAATCTCATCAGTACTTGCAAATCAGGGGAAAACCTTCTTCTTGAATGGTGGTGCTGGAACGGGTAAAACATTTTTATGCAACACCATTGCATGAAAGTGTTGAACCCTTGGTCATATCGTTATTTGTGCTGCATCATCTAGAATTGCATCGTTGTTGTTAGTATAGTGTCGAATTACGCATCCTACGTTTTGTCTCCCATTAAATGTGTTGGAGGACAACGTATGTTCCTTCACTAAGAGTTGATCGCAGCCTTCAAGTTGTTCGTGACAACAATGATCTTTTCGGTGGAATTACTGTAGTACTTGGTGGAGATTTTCGCCAAACTTAACATGTTCGAAAGGATATCGTGAGCAAATTGTGGGATCAACTCTTCAAAAATCATCACTTTGGAATAGGATACATATCTTGATTCTATCGGAAAACATGCGATTAATTCGAAATGAGTCTGCAAATATTGAATTCGCTACATATTTGAATGAGGTAATATCAATCTTACACATCTAGTGTTAAATGATGTTAAACTATCATTAATAAACATTTTATAATTGACATTTATTTAATTTCAATCACTAGGTGGGATCCAATCAAAATGAACTCATCGATTTACCTTCATCAATTCGGAAGTGTAAAGACCTACTTGAACTAATAAGAGAAGTGTATCCACATCTACATATGGCGGGGACTTCTACATCAAAATTTTTAACTGATCGTACTATTCTCTCTGCACGTAATGATGATGTTAATAAAATAAACTTTGAAGCACTAAATATATTCTCGAGAAACTTTCATTAGTTATTTATCAGCAGACAAAAATGTAGAAGATGATGCAAGTGATCCGATCATGGCAAATCGATACCCGGTCGAATATTTGAACTCATTGAATCCTGCTGGTCTCCCCCCTTCAGATCTCCAATTGAAAATCGGTTGTCCCTTTATTTTGCTTAGGAATCTTTCCCCAAAAGATAGTCCTTTCAATGGAACAAGGCTGATAATAGTTAAATGTGCGCAACGCATTATTGAAGCTGAAATCTTAACTGGAGATAAAGCTAGCAATTTGGTATTTATACGAAGAATTTCTCTTACGCCTTCTGCTTCTGAACTTACTATTCCCATTATAAGATGAAATTTTTTAATTATGGTAGCCTTTGCAATGACTATAAATAAATCACAAGGCCAATCTGTTAAATTTGTCGGCATTGACCTTCGAACGCCAGTGTTTACTCATGGTCAATTATACGTTGCACTATCTTGATGTACTATATTCAGTAGAATAACAATCCTCTTACCATCAGAAAAAGAGAGTTCGATAACAAATATAGTTTATCCGGAAGTTATTCTATAATACTTTTACAACATGTATAAAATCCTATTTTAAAGCTACAAGATTTTCTTGAATCTAACTATAGCTTATTTTTAAGAAATTGTTCATTTTTACATTTGACTCAAATTTAAAATTTATATAGTTTTTTTTAACTAACGCACGCTTTCAAATAGGTCCCCGCAACTCCATTTGACACGTCACCTTCAACACCACTTCCCCCTCCACCTGATTCTTATGATTCTGATTTTGTAGAAGAATTTGTAAGCACTATTTTTTAGATAAGTGTTAATAATTACATTTGATACAAGTTTTACATTTACATAATTTATATCTTACTAATTGTTTCAAATAGGTCCCTTCAACCCCACATCCAACTCCACCTACATCTCCGACACCCCTTTCACGTACATTTCAAATTGCAGTAGGGAATATACCCATAGTATTGTATGATGATATGTGGGAGGATTGAAGTTTTGTAGATGAAGTAGTAAATTCTTTTTTTTTATATTTTAATTAAACGACTATAATGCATAAAATATGGTTAACTAATTGGTTTGAATTTTATTTGTCTCATGTGTAGGTGGAAATAATGGACAAAGTTATTGCATGTCATGTTTCTAAATCAACCATTGTTGTGAAGCAAGAGCCCCTAAAAGAAGACTGAGTTTTTGTTATTGAAAAAACAATAAAATGTTCTTTTTACATGTCTATTTTTTTATAAATTAAATTAAATGACCAAGTAAAATGTTTTATTTTGTTAGTTATTTGGGTTTTCTCCTATTTTTGTTATGTAATGTACATATATTCAACTCCTCTAAATTCTAAATAAATATTAATTTATTACAATATTGTCTGCTTCATATATCGATCAAGTCCCAAACTAGCGCCGTGCCATATGCACGGGCTCAGAATCTAGTCTATATTATAAAACAGGTTAGTTTACACCCCCTTACAATTGACTTAGGTTAACTAGATTTATTGTTTTAAGGCTGTAATTATCCAACCATGTTAATGATCTTACGGTCGTAATTATTCAAGCATGTCAATGATTAACCAAACCGTAATTATCCAGTTTCTTCTCCCTACCAAGTCATGTGGGAACTATTTCTTGTTTTACTAGAATTTGTAGCTTTGATTGTTATGATAATTAATTGAATCAATTTAATTTTTGTTTTGCCTCGATTTTTATTTTTATTTTTGTCGACCTAGATTTACTTTTACAAATATTTAGTTTGTAGTTCTGTAATTAATTTTTGTAATTTTAAATATTTTTATTTTTATTTCTTTTTTTAAAAAAAAATTTGTGCTATGTTTCCCTTATTTATCTGAAATCTTTGTGGACTTCGATTTCGAATAGTCTTTTGTTAGTTCACTCTCTCTCATTCAATTTATTTTATGGTTTTTGTTTGGTGAAATTTTCATTTTTAAGATTATTTCAACTAACAGGTGTTGAGTTGGTGTGTGTGAAAGAGAATGTTTTTGGATGTTTAATTATATTCTTTTTGAATGAGTTACAAAATGTTACAATCAATAAAATGTGTTATTTTTAGTTTTTGAGATGTATTTTCTTTGTGTAATGTACATTGATCCGACCTTTACAAAATTTCAAGTATATATTAATTTATTCGCATCATGCTCGCTTCATACTTACGTCCATATTGACATCGTGTCATAGGCACAAGAACGAAATCTAGTCTATATGTGTTTATTATTTGTTTTTTGTGTTTTTTGTGTGTTTTTTTGGCAAATCTTTGGTTTGTGTAGAGTAAGAGTATTGGGGGGTTACTTGTATTTCCTTAGGTTAGGGTTTTATTGTAACAAGGCCAAATAGTAATGAACTAGATTAAGAGTTTTGTTACATGCCCAATAGTATTGAATTGGGTCATTAATAAGAACTGGATTTATGATACTGGTCAATGGAAGCTAAAATAATTAGAAATCAATTAGTTCAAACCATTTATTTGAAATTGGTCAATTTGCGTTTAATATACCTAAAAGATCCTTAAATCCTAAATTGAAATTACATCTTTTTACCTTCTTGTACCCAATCACATCGAGGAAATTTATTGTTAATAGTAGTTTTTTTTTTTTTTTACTTTTAATGACCATAAACTAAACAAAATAAATGACATCAAATCACAAAATGGATAAATAAAATTAAGAAGTTTGAAAACCCAACGTTGGTTGTCTTGGTCAAGCTAAAATAGTCATGTACGTATACTTGATGTCTTAGCTCAATTCTTAGATGTACAATACTTTGAGGACCTTTGTTTTGGAAATCAGTTTGGGAACCCTATATAGCCAGGGTTGCAGTTAGATAATATTACGAACAAACTACTCGAGTTTGGCGTGTGTTAGGTTTGGTAAAAAGTTGTCATGTGAGATAATTTAATCAATCTCAAACAAACTTTGAAGCTCGTTAATTTAGACAGTACTCCGTCATTTTGGAATGTTTTAATTAAATAGTATATTTTTAAAAATTAAATAATAAAACTGTCATTTTTTTAAAAAAGTTTAACTTTCAAATGAGAGCTTTTTGCTTGGAACGGAGGGAGTATTTAGCATCCTAGTTCCTTTTCACAGACAACTGAAGTAAAATATATAGGATGTAGTTCAACTCAATAAGCGGAGGTTAATTTAAGAATATGAAAATAGACCAACCTAAAAACCAATATCAATTGACGAAGCTCCATTTTATTTTATTTTATTTTTTAGTTACTTGTTTTTTTATAATAACTTTAGTTTTCATTGACTAAAAGTCACCAATGATTATTGAAAGTAAACAATAAAACCCGGTCACACATACTCTTAGTACACCTAGGAAGATTCCATTTGTTTTCTTCCTAAATTGGAAAATAATCTTCTCATCCTCTTAGTTAGTAACTTTAAGAAGTCTTCTCCCTATTGTGTATTTGCTCTTCTTATTAAAAATAGCCTTAGAAAATTGGTTTTTTCACGCAATGTAGATGCTCTAACCATATTGCATCCATCGTACTGTACGTATTCTTTCAATATATTGTATCTTATTTAAAAGTTTATGACAATTGCCTAATACCCTACCTCGAGACTTGTTTGAGGCGATGGAGCTCAACTATTTTGTACTCGTAGGACAGTTCCTGCCGGAGCTTTACTTTACGACAAGCAGAACGAGTCTAAAACGGAAAACTTGTGTGGGAGATTCTTCCAGCCGATGCTTATCTCGGTATCTAAAAGTAGTAGTAAAAATAAAGAAAATTTCTTTTGTGCAATATTTATAGTAAATGTACAAGTTTATGTAAGCTAAGGAAATTGTAAAAATATTGTACATACTAAATAGCGATATTGGTGAAATGGTGGGATCTAAAAAGTATTGCATATTTCTTAGGAATCTTTTCCTTAGAGTACTAATATCATCTTAATGTATTTATTTGGTTTCGATTGTAAATATAGTTATAACCTTTGACCAATTTTGTGGTAATTGATGAAGTAAATTGAATAAGTGATAAAGTAGAATCATTTATAACATTTGACCAAAATTTAAGAAAATCAAAGGAAACATTGTTATTGATATATCTAAGGGAACTTTATTTAAAAAAAGATATTACACGGGATCCAGAAGTGATATATCGAATCACTGTTTGATAAACATTTATTTTGTCTTTAGGTAATAAAATTTTCAATCGTGGATACAATTAAAAGTTCTATCAATTTTCAACTATACAATTAAAAATTTAGAGCACATTCGGCAAGATAATGCAAAGAAATGCATTTACAAGTCTTGGATGTACAATAGATAGAAGTGTCCTCATTGGCGAGATGTCCTTATAGCTTCATTATCCACAAAGAATTACGACATTGTACTGGTGCTTTATTACCACAACCGGGTACAGATCCCGTGTATGCTCAATTTTATATATATGATCCGTTGGCTGCACTAAATAGTCGATCGTCATCGTCATAATCTGGGATTGGATTGAGAACTCTTAAGGAGCATACAAGAATGTTTGTTACAAAATAATACATTTGTAACTATATTTCGTCAAGCTCACGAAATATTAAAGCAACAAAACCAAGCTCAATCTAATCAAAATTTACCTGCATGTTTGCATTATAATCCAAGGAGAGATCCACGACGGTATAATGCACCAACAATAGATTAGATTGCAGTAATCTTGCCAGGTGATGGTAGTGAAAAGATAGGTACAAGAGATATTGTTGTACATTATAGAGGAGATTGAGGCTTGATGCAAATTAGTGAATGTCACCCGGCATACGCACCACTCCATTACATGTTATTATTTCCATTTGGGGAGCTAGGGTGGGAACCATCAATGACTCTTTGGGATGTGCGTAGAAATGCTCCAAACACTACAAGTAGAAGCCGACTCACAATGATGGATTACTATAGTTATCGTTTATTCCAACGAACTTCAGAATATTCAACTATTTTGAGAGCCCAAAAACGGTTTCAGGAATTTTTAGTGGTTGCTTGGGCTGCAACAGAGCAAAGTCGTCTTTACCACATCAAAGAAAACCAAGTTCAGTTTCTTCGTTTTGATCGCTATAAAGACCTCAAAGAAATCTTCGATGAAGAGGGACCAATTCCTGATGAAATTGGCAAGAGATGATGTATTGTAACGCCCGAGCCTCGAAACGGTTCTCTGGCGTACGCCAGAGCGAGCACGGAGCACCTTGGGTCATCAGGCCCACCATAAGCCGACCCAAAATTCTAAGGACCGGACCTGATGAAATTAGCAAGAGATTCATTGTAACGCCCCGAGCCCGAAATCCTGGTTTGCTACGCGTAGCCCACATACTGGCCCACTAAGTACGCAGCACCTTTGGTCATCAGGCCCACCACAAGTCGACCCAAAAGTCCATGGATGATGTTAGTGCCCAGTAGTAGTGCATGACTACCTTATAAATCACACACAAGTCCCACATCTACCCGATGTGGGATTGAGGTATTATAATATCCCCTACTTAAATCCTTGACGTCCTCGTCAAGGCCGAATCGTACCCCGGGCGATGCAGGATTCAAGAGGTGGCTGGTACGAGGATCAAGATGTGGCTCCCACCTTCTGCGGTGTAGCACTTTGTTCCTACATTTCCGGCCGGGACCCGCTCTAATACCATTGGTAACGCCCTGAGCTCGAAAGCCTGGTTCGCTATGCGTAGCCCACACTGGCCCACTGAGCACATAACACCTTGGGTCATAAGGCCCACCACAAGCCGATCCAAAAGTCCATGAATGATGTTGGTGCCCAGTAGTAGTGCATGACTACCTTATAAATCACACACAAGTCCCACATCTACCCGATGTAGGATTGGGGTATTAAATGTATTCTCATTTCTGCTTTCACTGATGGATCAAGGCAGATGTATGAAATATTTCAGGATTCTATGACTATTACTCGCACTTACAAACACCCAGAAATTTTCTTAACCATGACAGCTAACCCAATGTGGTCAGAAATTAATGACGCTCTACCTAATCAAACTTCTACTGATCGACCAGATTTGGTTTCTCGAGTTTTTGAATTGAAAAGACGACAATTGATGAGAACACTAAAAGAAAATAGGGTGTTTGGCCACATAAAAACATATGTTTTCATAATTGAATTTCAATAAAAGGGATTGCCTCATATGCATGCATTGTTTTTTTCTCGTAGAACGAGATAAGATCAAAACACCCGAACAAGTATATAGGGTGGTTTGTGCCGAGTTACCCGATCCGGTCACTAAGCCTACACTTTTCGACACGGTTAAGAGATGCATGCTACATGGACCATGTGGGATGAGAAACACGAGGGCTCAATGTATGGACAATAATTATTACAAGAAAAGATACCCAAAACTTTGGGTTGAAACTACTTCTATTGATGTTGACGGTTATCCTATCTATCGTCGTCGTAACAATGGCTTTCTATTGATAGTCAATGGGAAACAAGTGGATCATATAGATGTTGTACCATATAATCCTTATCTCACGGAGATGTTTAACTGTCGTATTAATGTGGAGGTATGTACTAGAATGAGATGTGTGAAGTACATTAATAAATATATCTACAAAGGCCATGATAGAACAACAATGGTTTTGGGAGAGGTGATGAGATCAAACAATATCTTGATGCGAGGTATATAGTTCCGCCAGAAGCTACATGGTGGTTATTTGGCGATACTTTACATGAATTTCCTAATGTTATTAGATTGGATCTCCATCTACCTGGTGAACATAATGTTACATATGATTCAAGACGATCACGAGATCAGATAGCTCAACAAGATGATGAGAAAGTAACAAAATTAATGGCTTTTTTTAAAATTATTGTGCTTACGACGAAATGGCCCGAGATTTAACATATCAACAAATGCCAAAGAACTATACGTGGTAGAAATCCTTTTGCCAACGTAGAGATCCCAACCGTCCAAGCAATGCTATTGATAGAATTTATTTTGCCAATCCCTCCAATGGTGAGAAATTTTACCTTAGACTATTACTTTTTTTTTTTTAATAGGGAAACAGGGGCGGCACCCTGCAGGATTTATTGAATAAAGAAAATAATACAAACTTGAGGGGGACAACCGGCCTTGCCCTTATAAGAGGGAGGACGGAGGAGCCTGACCTCGAAAAAGAAATAGCTTACAAAATCAAGAGCCCTAAATAACTCAAAACAAGACAAGCTAAAATATTAAGAAATACGCAGATAAGGCGTGCCCACTTTGTCAAGAGAAATCAGACCCCGAATTTTCCTCGGCAATTGCTCCATAGAGAAAAAGTAGAAATCCCTTTCTTCATCACATCCCAAATTAGCTAAGGCATCAGCTACTGAGTTAGCTTCCCTAAAACAATGAGATATGGAAAGCTGCAACGAGGAAACAATGGAACTCATGGCCTTAAATAAATATCTGCATTGCCAAGGAGGAGGCGATCCACCCAGCAGATCAACAAGCACTTTAGAATCAACTTCAACATTGGCCGGTCGGATATTATTGTCTTGCAGCCACACCAGACCAATAAGAAGAGCTTGGCATTCAGCCAAGAAGTTGGACAGCACACCAAAACTTTTGGCATAAGCGTAAATAATGTCTCCGAAATTATTCCGAATAATGCCCCCTCCAGCACTTAAACCTGGGTTTCCACGGCTGGCCCCATCCGAATTAAGTTTAAAGTACCCCATGTTCGGTTTGGTCCAAGTGATGGACTGAATTGAAATGGTGCGATGGCGCTGAATACGAGGGAAATAAGGTCGATCAGAAAATGTTGTTCCCAAAAATCCAGCGGCTTCCAAAGAGGAGGAGATAAGATGCTTAATAATATGCAATAATATTCGAGGCGGGACTGCGAACATCATCAAAACAGGCTCTATTTCTGGCTTTCCAAAGCTCCCATAGAATAATGGGGGGAGCGATAATGTGACTGGAAGATTTGGGAAATAACAACCACCAATTGGTGCAAACTTGAGCAATGGAAGAAAGATGAATGGGCACCTCACCTAGATCATGAAACACAGACCAAACAGCTTGAGCAGTAGCGCTATGTAAAAACACATGTGAGTAAGTTTCCGTATGCCCTTGAGAACAACAATAGCAGCGAGATGCTATGGCAATACCCTTTTTAATGATACTCTCATCTATAGGAATTTTCTGATTCCAAAGCTTCCACATGAAGATACTAATATGATTGGGGAGATATTTGTACCAAATATATTTGGAAGAAAAGAAATAGCGAGTGGGATCGAACCAAATCCCAAGCCGCGACAAAGAAGCTACCGCAGGTTATTTGTCAGCGAGGGGAACATACGGATCATCATTTAAGGTAAGGCGAATCTTTGATGAGCAGGGCCATAGTAGGCTCAATGGAATGAAGAGCGAGGGCTAATCGAGGCGGTTGATAAAAGATCTTTGACAATAGCAAAACACAGTCGAAGGCTTAGGGAAACAGCCCGATAGAGACCAATTATCCAACCATAAATCACAATGGCCTCTGCCAATAATCCAGGCAATATTTTGTTCTGCCGTAGGGCGGGCCCAGCACATGCGACGCCATATACTTGAACCAACAGACTGAGCAAGTGAAGGGTGACAGGAGGCTGCGGTATATTTTTCGATATAAATTGAGCCCAGGCTGGAATTGCATCTAAATCGCCACCAAAGCTTCAGGAGTAAGCTTTGGCGATATCGATAATGGTCCTAATACCAACACCTCCTTCTTGAGTCGGACTACGACACTTATACCATGCTATCCAATGAGTTTTCGACTTGTTGTCAATCGAACCCCAAAAAAATTGGCTAGAATTCTATTAATGAGATTGATGATGTAGGATGGGGGATCAAGAATGGCAATTTGATACATAATAATCAATTGAAGAACCGAATTGATAAGGGTAACTTTGCCTGCCTGATTTAAATATGCTCCGACCAAGAATTATCTGAGCTTGAAGTTTGGCAATTAGGGGATCAAACAAGCTTTTCTTCTTTCTACCTTCGAAAATAGGGCAACCAAGATAGGTGACAGGAAGAGCTCGATAAGAGAACCCTAAATGATGTCGAATATTATTAATTCTTGAGTGATCAGAGATTGAAGAGACCATGAAGCAACTTTTTTGAGCATTGATGAGGCGACCGAGACCACTTTCATAAGACGAAAGAAGGTTCAGATGTTGAAGAAGAGCGCTTATTACCATTGCAAAAGATCATCACATCATCTGCAAAGGCAAGATGGGAAATAATCGGACAACCACTAGAAGATGAATAAGCAAAATGGGGATGAGAGAGGTGAAGATTGTTAAGACCAGGCTTAAGACTTAACTGCAATGATGAAAAGGCTAGAGAGAGGGGTCACTGCAGCGAATGCCTCTTGAAGAGGGGAAATAGCCTGTTGGACAACCATTGATGAGAACCGAGAACCAATTGTTGGATATAATGCGCCAGATCAGATCAATAAAAAATTCACTGAAACCAAATCTGCGGAGGACCTTGATAAGGAAATGCCAATTGACCCGGTCAAAAGCTTTTGCCATATCGAGTTTGATAATAACGTTGGAGCCATTAACCTTCTTTTTCAAATGATGAGGACGACTCTTGAGCCAACAAAATGTTATCTGAATTAATCTACCCTTGGTGAACGCACTTTGATTATCTGATATGATATAGGGAAGAATACTAGACAAACGGGCAGATAGAAGCTTGGATATGACCTTATTACAGAAGTTGCAGAGACTGATCGGGCGAAGATCCTTAAAGGAGGATATTATATCAGACTTGGGCAGTAAAAGAAGAGAAGTGCTCGACCAAGCCTTAGGAAAATCATAACCCATAAAAATTCAAGAATTGCCAAATGAAAATCTCTGCAATTATGTCCCAACAAGGCGTAAAAATTTTCCCGTGAAAGCAGATGCGGACTGCGGCGCTATCACCATTCAGGGAAAAAGTGGCCTTCTTGATTTCTTCTAAGCTCGGAGTTGAGCTAAGGTGGTCATTTTGCTCTAAAGAGACAAGAGAAGGAATAACATTAAGAAGCTCATCATCATAAGTGTCGCAAGCTGTAAGCTGATCTTGAAAGAAATCAACCGCAGCTCTTTGAATACCCTCCTTGTTGTTAACTTCATTACCATACTTATCCTGTATTTTGTGGATAGAGAGCTTATTGTGGGTTTGTTTCACCGAAGCATGGAACAGCTTAGTATTCCCTACTCCCTCCTTAAGCCATTTAAGATAAGACTTTTGGCGCCAATACTCCTCTTCAGTTTTGAGCTTCTGACGAAGAACAGCCTGGGCAAGATGGAGAGCTGCTCGGTTATTTCCATCATTACAAGACTCATAAATAATTTCTTTGGCCAAAACATCATCTTCAGCATCTTTGACAGCTTGAAATATATTACCAAAAATTAACTTATTCCAGCTTTGCAAAGCCTTTTTAACTTGACGAAGCTTTTGAGAAAAGGCCACCATAGGCCTGCCCCCCGTGGGAATACACCAAGCTTGCCGAACTGTGTCCAAGAAGGTAGGATGAGAAACCCACATATTCTGAAACCTGAATTGCGCAGGAGTAGAATCCCTATTTTGAGAGGTAACAACTAAAATAGGAGAATGGTCGGAGCACGTTCTATTAAGGTGATCCACAGTTGTAGCATCAAAAAAAGATAACCACTGAGAGTTACAAACCATCCTATCAATTCGCTGAAAAATTGTGGCCTGCCCATCGCGATTATTGCACCAGGTAAACTTGCTCCCCCTATAGCCAATATCATTAAGCCCAGCCGCATTGAGGCAAGCCTGAAAATCAGCCGCACCAAGTCTATCCCAACCATTACCTCCAGTTTTTTCATGAGCTGCCAATACAATATTAAAGTCCCCTCCCACTAACCAAGGTAACTGAGAGAACTGTCTGCCCAAATCAATTAATTCATCCCATAGAGCGTGACGATCTATCGCTAAGCACTTAGCGTAGACCGCGGTAACAAAGACATGATTCGACCAAGAGTGATGGCGAAGCTGAAGAGTGATTTGCTGTGAGGAGTCAGTAATCACCTGACAAGAAAAAACTGATTTCACCAAAATCCAGATATTATTAGCCGAATTATGAAAAGAATACCGAAACTTTAAACGACGCGCTAAATGAGAAAGATTGGAATTGTTTATCTTAGGTTCACTGAGAGCCAAAAAGGAAATTTTGTGGAGCTTAATAAGCTTTTTGAGGCGGGCAACCGTAATATCGTTCCCCACGCCTCTTAAGTTCCAGAAGAGGCAGCTACTCGTCATGAGAAACCGTTGCATGCTGGCCGTTATTGGTTTTTTCTTGTGCTTGAGATCTGGTTGCCCTATCTGTATTGGGAATATTAGCCGGTTTGCGTCCCCGTTTTTTCTTGGTAGGAGCTTCCAAATTAAGAGCTTCCACGTTAGTATCATTAAGCTCACCATCTTCCTCTTCAATCAAATTTAGGACTGCAAAACGATTGGGGGAGATCACTGGTTCGGATGGCTGGTCTTGATCAAAATCTTTGTTTATAGCTTTTGGGGAATCAACCATATGGGAAGATTCTGGGATCTCTTCAATGATAACTTGCTGAGCTGGATGAGAATCAGTAGGGGCCGAGACATTCACTTCTTGGACTTGATCTTTTTGAGCAACCGAAGGGGGGACTTTTTGATGTGTGTTTGTGGATGAAGGGGGACTTTTTGATGTGTGTTTATGGTTTGGTTGGGGCTATCATTACAAGACATATCAGAAGGGCCAGCTACTGGAGGGTTAGATTTAGGGTTAAGGGAAACTTGGACAGTGGGCTCAGAAGCTGGAATTTTAGCTTTCCATTATTGAGTTGGTTGTTTTTCCTTTAAAGGAGCGGGAGGAGGAGTAGAAGAGGGACCTGGTTGTTGTGATTGGTTGAGATCCGGTGCCTTATCAGTATTGGAGGTATTGGAATGAAGTTTGCATGAGTCCTCATTATGACCTTGACGATAACAATGCATGCAATATTTTGGGAGCCGCTCTGCAACGATAGTTTGCCAAAAACCACCGGAAGGGCCACAGTCTATCCAAACTCGATGAGGAATCGGCTTAGTTAGATCAATTTCTATGCAGATTCTGGCCACGCTTGGTCTTGATAAATTGGCAGTCGGAGAATCAATGAGAAGAGGTTTGCCTATCATGTTAGCAATAGAGAATAATGCATGCTTATTAAACAAAAAGATGGGAAGGTTAGGGAACGCAAACCAAACTGGAACAATCGGGCTCTCCACATCAGGTCGAAACGAAGGAGTCCATTTAAAAACTCTCATCGGGAAGGAACCTAAGAACCATTGGTCCTTAATCCATAGTCTTTGAAAGTCAGCTTCATGGTGGGTTTGAATAAGCACATGCTTCATGTCCAAATGACCGAGAGTTACAGCCGCCTTTAAGCCAAATGTTTGAAATTCTTTTCGCATAGTTTCCATTGAGGGCCTGCCATGAGAGAATTTTCCAACTAGGGTGAGCTGAAAAGGCCGAGATAGGAGATTGATCATGTCTTGAGAGAGGCGCAAGGCCGGCTCTCCTTTGTGTGTTGAAGGAGGGATAAAATCCATTGTAGGCTGAGAAGATAAAGAAGGTGCGACAATGGAAGCAAAAGACTTCTTTATTGTAGGAGAAGGAGGCATCGTAGGGTTAACCCCATGGGGGATCTCGGCCACAGCCGATTCCATGCCGGCAAGGGCCAAAACGGCTAACCCTAACGGCTGCAGAAAACGCTAGAGAGAATTACTAGAGAGGCCTTAGACTATTACTAATTACCGTGAAAGGCCCAAGATCATGGGAAAATTTACGAACACACAATGGTGTTGAATATAATACGTTCAATGATGCATGTGTTGTACGCGGTCTTTTAAAAGATGACGACGAATGGACGCAATGTTTACAAGAGGAATTAGTTATAAAAAAACGGGATACCAATTGAGAAGATTATTTGCGCTTATTCTAACACAATGTTCTCCGATACAGCCCGATCAATTGTGGAATAATTTCGCAATGAATATATGTGATGATCTTCCACACAAATTACGCACCAACTTTAAAATTACAAATCTGGGTGATGGTCAAGTTACAGATTATGGTTTGCATCTCTTGAATGAAATATTACAAGAATCTGAAAAAAGATTAGAGGATTTTTGTAACACCCAGGAATTGCATATTTTATTAATTGTGCATTAGGGTGCATTAGCATAATTAATTACGTGCTATGTGTTATGTTTAATGTGTTTATTTGTTTTGTGTTGTGGACTTGGGTAATTGCCCTACGAGAGTCTATTTGAGCTCAATAGATGTTGGGTTGAAGTGTGACGTATTTAAAATCCATATTGGACTTTGGTTATGCTAGTTATGATTTATAACGTTGGAATAGATAATGACACGTTAATGTTGAAAATGTATTTTTTCAGCTAGATTGAAACGAAATATATCGTACGTTACGTGTTTCTTTTTATATTGTTAAATTATATTTTTATTTTAAATTTGACTAATTAGTAGTGATTAGTTTATGTTTATTTGGGTCTAATTGGTGATTAATTGGTTTGAGATTTTTGACTTTTGACCAAACAATAATGTTGACATATTAAATGACTAATTATATATATTATATTAATTCTCGCCAAGTGACTATTCATTTGGTTTTCAACCGATATCACCAATTCAGCGAGTCTGCTTTGCTTTCTTGTGCCTTTGTTTTGGTTTGACCACTTTGGTCGGTGGTGGATACCCCTGATCCTTTTATTCAATATTTGAGCAGTGACTACTTCAATTTAACGATATTTTTCGGTAGAGGTAAGTTACTATCTCCTTCCCTTTGTATGTAATAATATCATACATGAACCGTGGGCTACTCCCATATGATTGTTTTTAATATGGAGTATAAATAATTTAGTTACGAATTATTATTAATTTTAACTGATTAATGTATTAAATGGTTTCAAAACCATTATTATGCCAAATAATACGTAAGTGAGATTGTGTTGGGATGAATCCCGCAAATCGTGGTGAATGCCCGAAATTTATAAAAATTAAACAAATGACTCAACGGAGTCGATTTAGAGACAATAAAATATAACGAGTGATGTGCTCGATTCCTGCGATAATAAGGAATATTTTAGTGTAGTTTATTATATATAAAATATTACATACCTTGGTATTTGTGTGTAAGAAAATAAATGCTTAAGTGTTTATTTACAGGCAAATAAGCATGCTTGTTACGTGTGTTGAGCTCCCCTACTTTGGGACTCGGCGGTTGTGTTTATTAGCAAGTAAACATCTACTTGTGCATCGCATTGAGTCCAGCTTGCATATGCGGTTGTGTCGACAATGAGACGACGGTAGTCTTTACGAGAGTTAAATCTTGTGATCGCTACCAGTCGTTGCATGGGTCTTGTTAGAGCAAGGATGTAGCCTTGTTAGAGAAATTCGCATGACAAACAGAAGGCTAGACTCTTGGGTAAAACTCGGGGTAATGAGACTCCTGGTTAAGTCCCAAGGTCATTGGTTCTGGATACTATTGGGTTCAGACATGGTTCAGCATGTGATCAGACATGTATCAGCGCGTGTATTACGGTAGCAACACAACTATGGTATCTGAGATACAAGTTGAGACAGAAAGCTCACCCACAGTTGCATATCCTAATTATGTGTTTAATTACGTTGATTCAATGTGCATTATAATATGATCAACGTGATATGTGCAAATATATGTACAACTATACTTGATTTACATATGTGTTTATAACATGTGCATAACAACATGGTATGTAGTTACATATAGTAACTTACTGAATTATCACTCATACCGTTCCCTTTATTTGTTTTCCTTAGATCCCAGTCAGGTAGGGAGTTCAAGGTGAGGCCGACGAGGCACTCGTGTACAGCAGGTTGTCTTTTGTTATGCAACTCTGTACGAGTTTGTAATAGTAGTTACAAATTGCTAATAGTAGTTTTTTGTCCTTTTTGCTTTTAATGACCATAAAATAAACAAAATAAATGACAACAATCAAATCACAAAATGGATAAATAAAATTAAGAAGTTTGAAAACCCAACGTTGGTTGTCTTGGTCAAGCTAAAATAGTCATATACGTACACTTGATGTCTTAACTCAATTCTTAGATGTACAATACTTTGAGGACCTTTACTTTGGAAACCGATTTGGGAACCCTATATAGCCAGGGTTGCAGTTGGATAATATTACGAACAAACTACTCGAGTTTGGCGTGTGTTAGGTTTGGTAAAAAGCTGTCATGTGAGATAATTTAATCAATCTCAAATAATCTTCTCATCCTCTTAGTTAGTAACTTTAAGAAGTCTTCTCCCTATTGTGTATTTGCTCTTCTTATTAAAAATAGCCTTAGAAAATTGGTTTTTTCATGCAATGTAGATGCTCTAACCATATTGCATCCATCGTACCGCACGTATTCTTTCAATATATTGTATCTTATTTAAAAGTTTCTGACAATTGCCTAATACCCTACCTCGAGACTTGTTTGAGGCAATGGAGCTCAACTATTTTGTACTCGTAGGACTGTTCCTGCCGGAGCTTTACTTTTCGGCAAGCGGAACGAGTCTAAAAGGGAAAGCTTGTGTGGGAGATTCTTCCAGCCGATGCTTATCTCGGTATCTGAAAGTAGTAGTAAAAATAAAGAAAATTTCTTTTGTGCAATATTTATAGTAAATGTACAAGATTATGTAAGCTAAGGAAATTGTAAAAATATTGTACATACTAAATAGCGATATTGGTGAAATGGTGGGAGCTAAAAAGTATTGCATATTTCTTAGGAATCTTTTCCTTAGAGTACTAATATCATCTTAATGTATTTATTTGGTTTCAATTGTAAATATAGTTATAACCTTTGACCAATTTTGTGGTAATTGATGAAGTAAATTGAAATAAAGTAGAATCATTTATAACATTTGACCAAAATTTAAGAAAATCAAAGCAAACATTGTGATTGATATATCTAAGGGCAATTTATTTATAAAAAAAAGATATTACACGGGATCCAGAAATGATATATCAAATCACTGTTTGATAAACATTTATTTTGTCTTTAGGTAATAAAATTTTCAATCGTGGATACAATTAAAAGTTCTATTAATTTTCAACTATACAATTAAAAATTTAGAGCACATTCGGCAGTATAATGCAGCAAATGCATTTACAAGTCTTAGATGTACAATAGATAGAAGTGTCCTCATCGGCAGAGGTCCTTATAGCTTCATTATCCACAGTGAATTACGACATTGTACCGGTGCATTATTACCACAACCGGGTATAGATCCTGTGTATGCTCAACTATATATATATAATCCGTTGGCTGCACTAGATAGTCGTCATCGTCATAATCCGGGATTGGATTCAGAACTCTTAAGGAGCATCCAAGAATGTTTGTTAGAAAATAATAAATTTTTAACTATATTTCGTCAAGCTCACGAAATATTAAAGCAACAATACCAAGCTCAATCTAATAAAAATTTACCTGTATGTTTGCATTATAATCCAAGGAGAGATCCACGACGGTATAATGCACCAACAATAGATTAGATTGGAGTAATCTTGCCAGGTGATGGTAGTGAAAAGAAAGGTACAAGAGATATTGTTGTACATTATAGAGGAGATCGAGGCTTGATGCAAAGATCTCGAAGAAATCTTCGATGAAGAAGGACCAGGAGCTGATGAAATTGGCAAGAGATGTATTGTAACGCCCCGAGCCTGAAATCCTGGTTCGCTACGCGTAGCCCACATACTGGCCCACTGAGCACGGAGTACCTTGGGTCATCAGGCCCACCACAAGCCGACCCAAAAGTCTATGCACAAGGACCTGATGAAATTGGCAAGATATTTATTGTAACGCCCCGAGCCCGAAATCCTGGTTCGCTACACGTAGCCCACACACTGGCCGACGAAGCACGCAACACCTTGGGTCATTAGGCCCACCACAAGCCGACCCAAATGTCCACGGATGATGTTGGTGCCGAGTAGTAGTGCATGACTACTTTATAAATCACATACAAGTCTCACATCTACCCGATGTAGGATTGGGGTATTACATGTATTCTCATTTCTTCTTTCACCGGTGGATCAAGGCATATGTATGAAATATTTTAGGATTCTATGGCTATTACTCGCATTTACAAAAACCTAAATATTTTCTTAACCATGACAGCTAACCCAATGTGGCCGGAAATTAATGATGCTCTACCTAATCAAACTTCTGCTGATCGACCAGATTTGGTTTCTCGAGTTTTTGAATTGAAAAGACGACAATTGATGAGAACACTAAAAGAAAATAGGGTGTTTGGCCACATAAAAACATATGTTTTCACAATTGAATTTCAATAAAAGGGATTGCCTCATATGCATGCATTGTTTTTTTCTCGCGGAACGAGATAAGATCAAAACACCAGAACAAGTATATAGGGTGGTTTGTGCCGAGTTACCCGATCTGGTCACTAAGCCTACACTTTTCGACATGATTAAGAGATGCATGCTACATGGACCATGTGGGATGAGAAACACTAGGGCTCAATGTATGGACAATAATTATTACAAGAAAAGATACCCAAAAATTTGGGCTGAAACTACTTTTATTGATGTTGACGGTTATCCTATCTATCGTCGTCGTAACAATGGCTTTCTATTGATAGTCAATGGGAAACAAGTGGATCATATAGATGTTGTACCATATAATCCTTATCTCACAGAGATGTTTAACTGTCGTATTAATGTGGAGGTATGTGCTGGAATGAGATGTGTGAAGTACATTAATAAATACATCTACAAAGGCCATGATAGAACAACAATGGTTTTGGGAGAGGTGATTAGATCAAACAATATCTTGATGCGAGGTATATTGTTCCGCCAAAAGCTACATGGTGGTTATTTGGCAATACTTTACATGAATTTCCTAATGTTATTAGATTGGATCTCCATCTACCTGGTGAACATAATGTTACGTATGATTCAAGACGATCACGAGATCAGATAGCTCAACAAGCTGATGAGAAAGTAACAAAATTAATGGCTTTTTTAAAATTATTGTGCTTACGACGAAATGGCCCGAGATTTAACATATCAACAAATGCCAAAGAACTATACGTGGTAGAAATCTTTTGCCAACGAAGAGATCCCAACCGTCCAAGCAATGCTATTGATTGAATTTATTTTGCCAATCCCTCCAATGGTGAGAAATTTTACCTTAGACTATTACTAATTACGTACTGTGAAAGGCCCAAGATCATGGGAAAATTTACGAACACACAATGGTGTTGAATATAATACGTTCAATGATGCATGTGTTGTACGAGGTCTTTTAAAAGATGACGACGAATGGACGCAATGTTTACAAGAGGCATCAGTTATGAAAACGGGATACCAATTGAGAAGATTATTTGCGCTTATTCTAACACAATGTTTCTCGATATAACCCGATCAGTTGTGGAATAATTTCGCAATGAATATATGTGATGATCTTCCACACAAATTACGCACCAACTTTAGAATTACAAATCTGGGTGATGGTCAAGTTATGGATTATGGTTTGCATCTCTTGAATGAAATATTACAAGAATCTGGAAAAAGATTACACAATTTTTGTAACACCTGGGAATTGCATATTTTATTAATTGTGCATTAGGGTGCATTAGCATAATTAATTACGTGCTACGTGTTATGTTTAATGTGTTTATTTGTTTTGTGTTGTGGACTTGGGTAATTGTCCTACGAGAGTCCATTTGAGCTCAAGATATGTTGGGTTGATGTGTGACGTATTTAAAATTCATATTGGACTTGGGTTATGCTAGTTATGATTTATAACGTTGGAATAGATAATGACACGTTAAAGTTGAAAATGTATTTTTTCAGCTAGATTGAACTGAAATATATCGTACGTTATGTGTTTCTTTTTATATTGTTAAATTATATTTTTATTTTAAATTTGACTAATTAATAGTGATTAGTTAATGTTTATTTGGGTCTAATTGGTGATTAATTGGTTTGAAATTTTGACTTTTGACCAAACAATAATGTTGACATATTAAATGACTAATTATATATATTATATTAATTCTCACCAAGTGACTATTCATTTGGTTTTCAACCGACATCACCAATTCAGTAAGTTTGCTTTGCTTTCATGTGCCTTTGTTTTAGTTTGACCACTTTGCTCGGTGGTTGACACCCCTGATCCTTTTATTCGATATTTGAGCAGTGACTACTTCATTTTATCGATATTTTTCGATAGAGGTAAGTTACTATCTCCTTCCCTTTGTATGTAATAATAACATACATGAACCGTGGACTACTCCCATATGATTGTTTTTAATATGGAGTATAAATAATTTAGTTACGAATTATTATTAATTTTAACTGATTAATGTATTAAATGGTTTTAAACCATTATTATGCCGAGTAATAAGTAAGTGAGATTGTGTTGGGATGAATCCTTCAAATCGTGGTGATGCCCGAAATTTATAAAAATTAAACAAATGACTCAACGGAGTCGATTTAGAGACAATAAAATATAACGAGTGATGTGCTCGATTCCTGCGATAATAAGGAATACTTTGGTGTAGTTTATTATATGTAAAATATTACATACCTTGGTATTTGTGTGTAAGCAAATAAATGCTTAAGTGTTTATTTATAGGCAAATAAGCATGCTTGTTACGTGTTGAGCTCCCCTACTTTGGGACTCGACGGTTGTGTTTATCAGAAAGTAAACATCTACTTGTGCATCGCATTGAGTCCAGCTGGCATATGTGGTTGTGTCGACATTGGGACGACAGTAGTCTTTACGAGAGTTAAATCTCGTGATCGTTACGAGTCGTTGCATGGGTCTTGTTAGAGCAAGGATGTAGCCTTGTTAGAGCAATTCGCATGACAAACAGAAGGCTAGACTCTTGGGTAAAACTCGGGGTAATGAGACTCCTTGTTAAGTCCCAAGGTCATTGGTTCTGGATACTATTGCGTTCAGATATGGTTCAGCATGTATCAGCGCGTGTACTACGGTAGCAACACAACTATGGTATCTGAGATACAAGTTGAGACAGAAAGCTCGCCTACAGTTGCATATCCTAATTATGTGTTTAATTACGTTGAGTCAATGTGCATTATAATATGATCAACGTGATGTGTGCAAGTATATGTACAACTATACTTGATTTACATATGTGTTTATAACATGTGCATAACAGCATGCCATGTAGTTACATATAGTAACTTACTGAGTTATCACTCACCTCCTTCCCTTTATTTGTTTTCCTTAGATCCCATCCAGGTAGGGAGTTCAAGGTGAGGCCGGTGAGGCACTCGTGTACAACTAGGTTGTCTTTTGTTATGCAGCTCCATAGGAGTTTGTATTTGTATAGTGTGAGGATGGGTTGTTGTTATGTAGAGTTATATAAGCTCTACTTTGGGTACTTTGACGTTAGTGGTCTTGTGCTATCTTTTGATGTCGGAGTTTAACTTCGTGCATGTGTATTATATTACACTAGTTGGTTGGTTCTGGTGTTTATATTAATCACAAGAAGTGACTATGTTTTATCAGGTGATTTTATTAGCCTATTATTAGTGGGGGCTTTGCACGTGTTTTGTAGTTTTATATATTTATTCGACGCTCGACCCGAGGCTCGTATAGAGATTGGTGGTCGGGTTGTCGTAGTTGGTATCAGAGCGTGGTTAGTTGTCGGCCAGGATAGGATCTTTGGCCTAGTTGGGTTGAGTGTAGGTTGGTGTGTTTTTTGATTTTCTTACGCCGGGTGTTTATGTGTAGGTGTAAGAATGGTGCACACTAGGCAAGGTACTAACATTGATAGGGTTGATCCGAGTGTGAATGATGGAGATGAGGGCGCCGATAGTAATAACCATGTACGTGATGAAAAACCTAGGCATATACTGGGCAATGAACAGCCACAACCAGTCTTGAATAATCAGCAAGGGGATCTAATAAATGTGGTTCAGTTACTGACCAGAATGGTAGCTGATATGAGCCAACAGTAGGGTAATACACAAGTACCTGAGGATCCTGCACCACAGGCACTAGAAAGAGCACCGCAGCCTGGGATTATAGTACAGCAGCCTGAGAGACATGTAACTACTATGCTTGATAGATTTCTAAAGATGAAACCTCGCAGTTTTGATGGTGAACTAGATGCCAAAAAAGCTGAAAGATGGGTTGAAAGCATGGATAAGATATTCAGAGCACTGAAGTGTAGTGATGAAGACAAGCCGAACTGTGCAGTATACAAGCTTGAGGGTGATGCTGATCATTGGTGGCGGGTATTATTGGAGAGCTGGGAGCGAGACATGGTGCCACAAACTTGGGCTACTTTCTTGCATAAGTTTAAGGCTCAGTATATTTCAAGAGTGCTGTTTGGGGTAAACGCGAGGCATAGTTTATTACACTGGAGTAGGGTAATATGATAGTGGCGCAATATTAAGCCAAGTTTACATAATTGGCTCGATATTGTGCTTATCTTGTACCTGATGAAGAAAGGAAGACATAAAAGTTCGTGAAAGGACTAAGATAGAATACCAGATGCAATTGTTATCCTTGCGATTTATGGTCTATAGGGAGGCATTTGACAGGCCTATGGTATTGAACATGATATTGAGAAGCACCATGGTAAGGCCACTTCTGATGTGAAGCCACCGGGTCCAAAGTCAGTGGCGTGGATATAATTCTAGTAGTTACTACAGACAGGGTACAGGTGGGCAGAGAAAATCCCAACCTAGTGAGAAAGGAGGTACTTCTTCCTCTACTGTCCAAAATTGATCGAATTCAGGGTTAGTTTGTACTTACTGCTCGAAGCTAGGGCATACAGAGGACAAATGTTACTTGAAGCAGCGAGAGTGTTATAATTATGGTATGAAGGGTCACATGAGGAAAGATTGCCCTAAACCTCAGGGTAGTCAGTGTGTGGGTATGGTGACACAGTTGTCTGGGTCTAAGAGGGATAGTGACGGGAGACCTAAAGTTCAAGGTCGCGTATTTGCCTTAGATCAGAGGGTGTTCCAGAGTTTACCACCGTAAGAGAAGGTACACTTACTGTATTCATGATGAAAACATGTGTTCTTATAGATCCTGGTTCATCACATTCATACATTGCAACTCATTTTGTGGGGAATTTATGTGTTCTTCCCCAGTTGTTGTCTTATGTGCTGGAGGTGTCTACCCCAATGGGGGACTGTGTGATTTCTACTGATATATATCAGGCGTGTGATATATGTATATATAGTCATACTTTACATGCGGATCTAGTAGTCCTGCCCATAAGTGGTTTTGATGTTATTTTAGGCATGGACTGGTTATGTGTGCATCATGCTGTGGTTAATTGTCATCGTAAAGTGGTAACATTTTACGTGCCTAACATACACGAGTTTATGTTTATGGGCGAAAGGGCCATGGGTGGCTTGTCTTTTATTTATACTATTCGGGCTAAAAAATTATTGTCACAGGGTTGTACTGGTTATCGGCTTCTGTTTTGGATGAGAGTATAGATGCACCTAATCTAGAAGATATTCCTGTGGTTTCTGAATTTCCAGATGTGTTTTCTACTGAGTACAGTATGCCACCTGATAGAGAAGTTGAGTTCTGTATTGAGCTACTGCCAGTTACATCACCGATTTCAAAGGCACCGTATAGAATGGCACCAGCTGAGTTGAAAGAATTGAAGGTACAGTTGCAAGAGTTGCTGGACCGTGGGTTTATTAAACCGAGTGTATCACCATGGGGTGCTCCTGTGTTATTTGTGAAGAAGAAGGATGGCACACTACAGTTATGTATTGACTACCATCAACTGAATCATGTGACTATCAAGAATAAGTATCCACTGCCACGTATTTAGGATTTGTTTGATCAGTTGCAGGGATCAGTTTTGTTCTCTAAACTGGATTTGCGTAGTGGTTACCATCAGTTGAAAGTTCAAGCTGAAGATGTTCCGAAGACAGGCCGTACGAGGTATGATCATTATGAGTTTGTGGTTATGCCTTTTGGGTTAACTAATGCTCCTGTTGTATTATGGATTTGATGAACAGGGTTTTCAAACAGTTTATTGACTACTGTGTTGTAGTGGTCATCGATGATATCCTGGTATATTCTAAATCCCAGGAGGAGCATGCCTTTCATTTGCGAACTATACTGGAATTACTTCGGGAGAAGCAATTGTTTGCTAAGTTAAGCAAATGTGCATTATGGCTTGAAGAAGTTGCATTTCTGGGACATGTAATATTGAGTGCCGGTATTTCAGTTGATCCTTCTAAAGTAAAAGCTGTGGTAAACTGGAAAAGACCCGAGACATTAACAGAGGTGCGGAGTTTCTTGGGGTTAGCTGGTTACTATCGAAGATTTATTGAGGGATTTTCGAAGATAGCCACACCTATGACTTCTTTGACACAGAAGAAGACACCGTTTGTATGGAGCGACAGATGTGAGAACAATTTCCAAGAATTGAAGTGGCGACTGACTACAGCTCCAGTTCTTGCTCTACCCAGTCGTGGTGATAACTTTATTGTGTATACTAATGCGTCCAAGGAAGGTTTGGTTTGTGTGCTGATATAGAATGTGAAAGTTATTGCATATGCTTCGAGGAAGTTGACTCCTTACGAGCAGAACTATCCTACCCATGACTTGGAATTGGCTGCGATTATTTTTGCTTTGCATAAGTGGAAGAATTATCTTTATGGGGCCAAGTTTGAAGTCGATACTGATCATAAAAGTTTGAAGTATCTATTCTCGCAGAAGGAACTAAATATGCGACAACGTAGATGGATGGAAAAGCTTAAAGACCACGATTGTTCTATCTTGTACCATCCTGGTAAAGCTAATGTGGTAGTAGATGCATTAAGCAGGAAGACTTATCTATCTTGCTTATTGGTTTGAGAATGGAAGATGCTTGAAGACTTGAGGGATTGGGATCCTTGTGAGTCTATACATGGGGTATTGTTTGCTAGTGTTCGAGCTACGCCTTTGTTATTTCAGCAGATAAAGGAAGCTCAAAAGATTGATTCAAAACTGCTAAAGATAGTGGATGGCCTGAAAGAAGGCAAGACACCTGACTTCGTAATTAATAGCGAAGGAATCTTAACCTTCAGAGGTAGATTGTGTGTGCCTTCTTGTGATGGAGTGAAACAACGGGAACTTAAAGAAGCCCATAAGGCTAAGTACACTATTCACCCAGGGAGTACAAAGATGTACAGAGATCTAAAGCAACATTTCTGGTGGAATAATATGAAGCTAGAGATTACTGAGTTTGTTGCGAAGTGTTTAACTTGTCAACAGGTGAAGGCTGAGCATCAACGACCTGCAGGCTTGTTACAGCCACTTGAGATACCTGAGTGGAAATAGGAGTATGGGACTATGGATTTTGTGACTGGGTTGCCTCGTACTCGACAGGGTCACGATGCAGTATGGGTTGTTATTGACAGACTGACTAAGTATGCTCACTTTTGACCAGTTGCGATGACTTATACTTTGAGTCAGCTAGTATCTCTTTATGTTCGAGAGATTGTTAGATTGCATGGTGTGCCGGTTAGTATAGTATCTGACAAAGATCCGAGGTTTACTTCTCGTTTCTGGTAGGCTTTTCAGAGTGCTATGGGGGCTCAGTTGAGCTATAGCACAACCTTTCATCTGTAGACAGATGGACAATCCAAGAGATTGATTCATATTCTCGAGGATATGTTACGTGCTTGTGCAGTTGATTTCAAGGGCAGTTGGGACACTCACTTGCCACTTGTTGAGTTTGTTTATAATAACAGCTTCAAGTTCAGTATCGATATGGCTCCTTATGAAGCTCTGTATGGGAGGAAGTGCAGATCTCTTATTTGCTAGGACGAAGTTGGTGAAGCCAAGCTTTGGGGCCAAGAGATGGTTCAGCAGTCAGTTGAGAATGTTAAACTGATCAGAGACAGATTATAGACAACTCAAAGCAGACAGAAGAGTTATGCCGATAACAGACGTCGTGATCTTGAGTTTCAAGTTGGCGATCATGTGTTCTTGAAGGTATCACCTCGTCGGGGTACTAACAAATTTGGGAAGAAATGTAAATTATCGCCGAGATACATTAGGCCAATTGAGATCCTTGAAAGGGTCGGGAGTGTGGCTTACAGACTTGCATTGCCACCATCATTGGTAGATATTCATGTTGTGTTTCATGTCTCCATGTTACGGAAGTATTTGAGGGATGAATCTCATGTGCTCAGGTATGAAGATATCACATTTTAGTCAGATTTGTCCTATGATGAGACACCAGTAGAGATTTTAGATACTAAGGAACAGATCATGCGTACTAAACAAATTCCCTTGGTTAAAGTGTTATGGCGGAATCACGAGATTGATGAAGCTACATGGAATATTGAACTGTATATATGCGGGAACGATACCCTCACCTCTTAGATGGTTTCGATAAGAGAATTTAGGGACTAAATTCTTTTTAGGGGGAGAGGGTGTAACACCCGACAATTGCATATTTTATTAATTGTGCATTAGGGTGCATTAGCATAATTAATTAAGTGCAACGTGTTATGTTTAATGTGTTTATGTGTTTGTGTTATGGACTTGGGTAATTTCCCTACGAGACTCCATTTGAGCTCAAGATATGTTGGGCTTGATGTGTGACGTATTTAAAGTTCATATTGGACTTTGGTTATGTTAGTTATGATTTATAACGTTGGAATAGAAAATGACACGTTAAAGTTGGAAAATATATTTTTTCAACTAGATTGACCCGAAATATATTGTACGTTATGTGTTTCTTTTTATATTGTTAAATTATATATTTATTTTAAACTTGACTAATTAATAATGATTAGTTAGTGTTTATTTGGGTCTAATTGATGAGTAATTGGTTCGAGATTTTTGACTTTTGACCAAATAATAATGCTGACATATTAAATGACTAATTATATACATTATATTAATTCACACCAAGTGACTATTCATTTGGTTTTCAACCGACATCACCAATTTAACAAGTCTGTTTGCTTTATTTTGTCTTTGTTTTGGTTTGACCATTTTGGTCGGTGGTGGACACCCCTAGTCCTTTTATTCGATATTTGAGCAGTGACTACTTTATTTTCCTTTCTTCACCTGCGTCCGTACGCTATATCTGTGAGTTCGAGGGTTCGAGCTATTAAACTCGATTTGTTAACGAAATATTACTTGTTTTTAATTCCGACTCCGCATGGGTGTTCTATGTGTTGAGGGCTACAATTATGCCCGAATATTTTCTGTTTTTACTTATATTTTTCGGTAGAGGTAAGTTACTATCACATTCCCTTTGTATGTAATAATAACATACATGAACTGTGGGCTACTCTCATACGATTTGTTTTGAATATGGAGTATAAATAATTTAGTTACGAATTATTATTAATTTTAACTGGTTAATGTATTAAATGGTTTTAAACCATTATTATGCCGAGTAATACATTAGTGAGATTGTGTTAGGATGAATACTGCAAATCGCGGTGATGCCCGAAATTTATAAATATTAAACAAATGACTCAACTGAGTCGATTTAGAGACAATAAAATATAACGAGTGACGTGTTTGATTCCTACGATAATAGGGAATACTTTGGTGTAGTTTTATTATATGTAAAATATTACATTACCTTAGTATTTGTGTGTAAGAAAATAAATACTTTAATTGTTTATTTATAGGCAAATAAGTATGCTTGTTATGTGTGTTGAGCTCCCCTACTTTGGGACAAGACGGTTGTGTTTATTAGCAAGTAAACATCTACTTGTGTATTGCATTGAGTCCAGCTGGCATATGTGGGTGTGTCAACAATGGGACGACAATAGTCTTTACGAGAGTTAAATCTCGTGATCATTACGGGTCGTTGCATGCGTCTCTCCCTTGTTATTGGCTGTGACAAGGATGTAGCCTTGTTAGAGCAATTCGCATGACAAACAGAAGGCTAGACTCTTGGGTAAAACTCGGGGTGATGAGACTCCTAGTTAAGTCCCAAGGTCATTGGTTCTTGATACTATTGGGTTCAAACATGGTTCAGCATGTGATCAGACATGTATCAGCGTGTGTATTACGGCAACAACACAACTATGGTATTTGAGATACGAGCTGAGATGGAAAGCTCGCCTACAGTTGCATATCCTAATTATGTATTTAATTACGTTGAGTCAATGTGCATTATAATATGATCAATGTGATGTGTGCAAGTATATGTACAACTATACTTGATTTACATATGTGTTTATAACATGTGCATAACAGCATGCCATGTAGTTGCATATAGTAACTTACTGAGTTATCACTCACCCCATTCCCTTTATTTGTTTTCCTTAGATCCCAGCCAGGCAGGGAGTTCGAGGTGAGGCCAGCGAGACACTCGTGTACAGCAGGTTGTCTTTTGTTATGCAGTTCCATAGGAGTTTGTATTTGTATAGTGTGAGGATGAGTTGTTGTTATGTATAAGCTCTACTTTGGGTACTTTGACGTTACTGCTCTTGTACTATCTTTTGATGCCGAAGTTTAACTACGTGCATGTGTATTATATTACGTGCATGTGTACAGCAAGTTGTCTTTTGTTATGCAGTTCCATAGGAGTTTGTATTTGTATAGTGTGAGGATGAGTTGTTGTTATGTATAAGCTCTACTTTGGGTACTTTGACGTTACTGCTCTTGTACTATCTTTTGATGCCGAAGTTTAACTACGTGCATGTGTATTATATTACACTAATTCGTTGGTTGTGGTGTTTATATTAATCACAGGAGTGACTATGTTTTATCAGATGATTTTGTTAGCCTATTATTAGTGGAGGCTTTGCACGTGTTTTGTTGTTTTATATGTTTGTTCGACGCTCGACCCGAGGCTCGTATAGAGATTGGGGGTCGGGTTGTCGTAATTTTCCACCAATGCCCATCCCAAATGAAAATTGGACACAAATAACATGAAATATAGACTTTTGTGGGAACATAGACAGCTCTAGTTCGATGATCGAACAACAGGTGCAGAAGACAATATCAACTCCTTGAATGACGATCAACGACACTGTTTTGAAGGTGTAATCTCATCAGTACTTGCAAATCATGGGAAAACCTTCTTCTTGAATGGTGGTGCTGGAATGGGTAAAACATTTTTATACAACACCATTGCATGAAAGTGTCGAACCCTTGGTCATATCGTGATTTGTGTTGCATCATCTAGAATTGCATCGTTGTTGTTAGTAGAGGGTAGAATTACGCATTCTACGTTTTGTCTCCCATTAAATGTGTTGGAGGACACCGTATGTTCCTTCACTAAGAGTTGATCGCAGCCTTCAAGTTGTTCGTGACAACAATGATCTTTTCGGTGGAATTATGGTAGTACTTGGTGGAGATTTTCGCCAAACTTTACATGTTCAAAAGGATATCGTGAGCAAATTGTGGGATCAACTTTTCAAAAATCATCACTTTGGAATAAGATACATATCTTGACTCTATCGGAAAACATGCGATTAAATCGAAATGAGTCTGCAAATGTTGAATTCGCTACATATTTGAATGAGGTAATATCAATCTTACACATCTAGTGTTAAATGATGTTAAACTATCATTAATAAACATTTTATAATTTCAATCACTAGGTGGGATCCAATCAAAATGAACTCATCGATTTACCTTCATCAATTCGAAGTGTAAAGACCTACTTGAACTAATAAGAGAAGTGTATCCACATCTGCATATGGCGGGGACTTCTACATCAAAAATTTAACTGATCGTACTATTCTCTCTGCACGTAATGATGATGTTAATAAAATAAATTTTGAAGCACTAAATATATTCCCGGAAATTTCATTAGTTATTTATCAGTAGACAAAAATGTAGAAGATGATGCAAGTGATCCGATCATGGCAAATCGATACCCGGTCGAATATTTGAACTCATTGAATCCTATTGGTCTCCCCCTTCAGACCTCCAATTGAAAGTCGGTTGTCCCGTTATTTTGCTTAGGAATCTTGCCCCATAAGATAGTCTTTGCAATGGAACAAGACTGAGAATAGTTAGATGTGCGCAACGCATTATTGAAGCTGAAATCTTAACTGAAGATAAAGCTAGCAATTTGGTATTTATACAAAGAATTTCTCTTACGCCTTCTGCTTCTGAACTTACTATTCTCCATTATAAGATGACAATTTTTAATTAGGGTAGCCTTTGCAATTACTATAAATAAATCACAAGGCCAATCTGTTAAATTTGTCGGCATTGACCTTCGAACGCCAGTGTTTACTTTTGGTCAATTATACGTTGCACTATCTTGATGTACTATATTCAGTAGAATAACAATCCTCTTACCGTCAAAAAAAGAGAGTTCGAATATAGTTTATCCGGAAGTTCTTCTATAATACTTTTACAACAGGTATAAAATCCTATTTTAAAGCTACATGATTTTCTTGAATCTAACTATAACTTATTTTTAAGAAATTGTTCATTTTTACATTTGACTCAAATTTAAAATTTATATAGTTTTTTTTAACTAACGCACACTTTCAAATAGATCCCCGCAACTCCATTTGATACGTCACCTTCAACACCACCTCCCCCTCCACCTGATTCTTATGATTCTGATTTTGTAGAAGAATTTGTAAGCACTATTTTTTTAGATAAGTGTTAATAACTACATTTGATACAAGTTTTACATTTACATAATTTATATCTGACTAATTGTTTCAAATAGGTCCCTTCAACCCCACCTCCAACTCCACCTACATCTCCGACACCCCCTTCACGTACATTTCAAATTGCAGTATGACATATATCCATAGTATTGTATGATGATATGTGGGAGGATTGGAATTTTGTAGATGAAGCAGTAAATTCTTTTTTTTATATTTTAATTAAACGACTATAATGCATAAAATATGGTTAACTAATTGGTTTGAATTTTATTTGTCTCATGTGTAGGTGGAAATAATGGACAAAGTTATTGCATGTCATGTTTCTAAATCAAGCATTGTTGTGAAGCAAGAGCCCCTAAAAAATACTGAGTTTTTGTTATTGAAAAAACAATAAAATGTTCTTTTTACATGTCTATTTTTTATAAATTAAATTAAATGCCCAAGTAAAATATTTTAAATTAACCAAACCGTAATTATCCAGTTTCTTCTCCCTACCAAGTCACGTGGGAATTATTTCTTGTTTTACTAGAATTTGTGGCTTTGATTGTTATGGTAATTAATTGAATCAATTTAATTTTTGTTTCGCCTCGATTTATATTTTTTATTTTGGTCGACCTAGATTTACTTTTACAAATATTTAGTTTGTAGCTTTGTAATTAATTTTTGTAATTTTAAATATTTGTATGCATTTTAATTTCTTTCTTTTTTTAAAAAAATTGTGTTATGTTTCCCTTATTGATCTGAAATCTTTGTGACTTCGATTTCGAATAGTCTCTTGTTAGTTCACTCTCTCTCATGCAATTTATTTTATGATTTTTGTTTGCTGAGATTTTCATTTTTAAGATTATTTCAACTAACAGATGTTTGATCGGTGTGTGTGTGAGGGATAATGCTTTTGGATGTTTAATTATACTCTTTTTAGATGAGTTACAAAATGTTACAATCAATAAAATGTGTTATCTTTTTTTTTAGTTTTTGGGATGTATTTTCTTTGTGTAATGCACATTGATCTGACCCTTACAAAATTTCAAGTATATATTAATTTATTCACATCATGCTCGCTTTATACTTACGTCCATATTGACATCGTGTCATAGGCACAAGAACGAAATCTGGTCTATATGTGTTTATTATTTGGTTTTTGTGTGTTTTTTTTTTTTTGTTGGGAAAATATTTGGTTTGTGTAGAGTAAGAGTATTGGGGGGTTACTTGTATTTCCTTAGGTTAGGGTTTTATTGTAACAAGGTCAAATAGTAATGAACTAGATTAAGAGTTTTGTTACATGCCCAATAGTACTGCATTGGGTCATTAATAAGAGCTGGATTTATGATACTGGTCAATGGAAGCTAAAATAATTAGAAATCAATTAATTCAAACAATTTATTTGATATTGGTCAATTTGCGTTTTATATACCTAAAAGATCCTTAAATCCTAAATTGAAATTACATATTTTTACCTTCTTGTACCCAATCACATCGAGGAAATTTATTGCTAATAGTAGTTTTTTTTTCCTTTTTACTTTTAATGACCATAAACTAAACAAAATAAATGACAATAATCAAATCACAAAATAGATAAATAAAATTAAGAAGTTTGAAAACCTAACGTTGGTTGTCTTGGTCAAGCTAAAATAGTCATGTACGTACACTTGATGTCTTAGCTCAATTCTTAGATGTACAATACTTTGAGGACCTTTGCTTTGGAAACCGGTTTGGGAACCCTATATAGCCAGGGTTGCAGTTGGATAATATTACGAACAAACTACTCGAGGTTGGCGTGTGTTAGGTTTGGTAAAAAGCTGCGTTGTGAGATAATTTTGTCAATCTCAAACAAACTTTGAAGCTCGTCAATTTAGACAGTACTCCGTCATTTTGAAATGTTTTAATTAAATAGCATATTTTTAAAAATTAAATAATAAAAGTGTCATTTTTTTTTAAAAAAGTTTAACTTTCAAATGAGGTCTTTTTGCTTGGAACGGAGGGAGTATTTAGCATACTAGATCCTTTTCATAGACAACTGAAGTAAAATATATAGGATGTAGTTCAACTCAATAAGCGGGGGTTAATTTAAGAGTATGAAAATAGACCAACCTAAAAACCAATATCAATTGACGAAGCTCCATTTTATTTTATAGTTACTTGTTTTTTTATAATTATTTTAGTTTTCATTGACTAAAAGTCACCAATGATTATTGAAAGAAAACAATAAAATCCGGTCACACATACTCTTAGTACACCTAGGAAGATTCCATTTGTTTTCTTCCTAAATTGGAAAATAATCTTCTCATCCTCTTAGTTAGTAACTTTAAGAAGTCTTCTCCCTATTGTGTATTTGCTCTTCTTATTAAAAATAGCCTTAGGAAATTGGTTTTTTCACACAATGTAGATGCTATAACCATATTGCATCCATCGTTCCGTACGTATTCTTTCAATATATTGTTTCTTATTTAAAAGTTTCTGACAATTGCCTAATACCCTACCTTGAGAATTGTTTGAGGCGATGGAGCTCAACTATTTTGTACTCGTAGGACTGTTCCTGCCAGATCTTTACTTTTCGGCAAGTGGAACGAGTCTATAAGGGAAAGCTTGTGTGGGAGATTCTTCCAGCCGATGCTTATCTCGGTATATGAAAGTAGTAGTAAAAATAAAGAAAATTTCTTTTGTGCAATATTTATAGTAAATGTACAAGTTTATGTAAGCTAAGGAAATTGTAAAAATATTGTACATACTAAATAGCGATATTGGTGAAATGGTGGGAGATAAAAAGTATTGCATATTTCTTAGGAATCTTTTCCTTAGAGTACTAATATCATCTTAATGTATTTATTTGGTTTCAACTGAAAATATAGTTATAACCTTTGACCAATTTTGTGGTAATTGATGAAGTAAATTGAATAAGTGATAAAGTGGAATCATTTATAACATTTGACCAAAATTTAAGAAAATCAAATCAAACATTGTGATTGATATATTTAAGGGAACTTTATTTTAAAAAAGATATTGCACGGGATCCAGAAGTGATATATCAAATCACTGTTTGATAAACATTTATTGTCTTTAAGTAATAAAATTTTCAATCGTGGATACAATTAAAAGTTCTATCAATTTTCAACTATAGAACTTCCTAAAAAAATTATAGAACTTCCTAGAAGTAAGTTAATTTATAATTATCTTTGGTGAAAAGTTAAGCAAGCTCAACAAAAAAAAAAAGAAAAGAAAGGTAAGACTATTTTTTTAAAACAAAAGAACTAATATGTTTTTTTTCTTGTCAAATATGGTTCAATTGAAAATTACCAATACTTTTAGTTAGCATTTGTTCCTATGCTATAAATGATAGGCCTTACCAGCAAGCTTGTGTAGATTAAATTGTTACAATGTTGTTCTAGATTATGCATAGATCTCGGGTTCGAGATTTATGGGGAATAGAAACGCAGCTGCGTAAAAAAAATTGTGGGAGATCTTTATCGTCCTTGTGGTTCGACCCGACTCGAAGAATTTGTTTTGAACTTTCAGACGCCTTAAGCTTTTAACCGAAAAAAGAAGAATATGTTTTTTATAAGACGGTTTTACGGATTTTAATTAATAAAGCGAAACATCGTTTTCTTACACCTCAATCCATCAATATGTGGTGGCTCGGGTAAGAAGGATCCGTATTACCCAAAAAAAAAATCTTTAAGTCCGTCTAAGTTTTTGCCAAAAAAAAAAAAAAAAAGGCTTTGGTCAATTGCTCTAATGTTTTATGGTCTTATTTTATTAAGAAATTTTGGAAACTACAAATGTTTAATATTTATAACAGAATAAATATATTTTTTAAATATATACATACATATATATATCTACATATCCAGCTAATTAAGATTATTATTAATTTTAATTTTAATTTTTTGCTTTGAGTGGTGGGAGTAAATGATTTTTTTGTGATTGAGTTTCATATCAACTATGACTGTTAGACATTTTTATGAATGTTAATTGGTAACATTTGTAAAACAAGTCTCACTTTCTCACAAATAAACCTAAGAACTTAAGAAAAAAGATTTTACGGGTATTTTAAATAAAACCAAGTTAGTATTTTTCTGATCCCGTTGATCTTATACGTGGTGTATAGGTTGGTTAAGTTATGAAATACTAGAACTCTGATTTGGAGAGTTACGAGGGAGCCTTAGAATTAACATAGCTTGTCAGGACACCTACTCATAAATCTCATAAATAAATAGGAAAACTTTGTGCATTTTGAAATCATTCAAACACAATATAATCACGTCCCGTAAATCTCTCTTCCACATCCTATCGTTTTTCAAAACCGTATCCGTTAAGATCGTCCACTCTCTCTCTTCCATTTTCTCAACCCTACGAGAAAAGACAGGATCATTTCACGCGGCGATGTTTTCTTGAAAACCCCTTAAAAAAATGAATCCACACAAACAGATACAAAACCCCAACACAAGTACTAGAAATCCTCCCCTAGCTGCTACTGGTCCCGGCGGCTCAACTAACACTCAAGCATGCGCTTCATGCAAATACCAACGCCGAAGATGTGCTCCAGACTGTCTCCTAGCCCCTTACTTCCCTCCCAACCGCCCTAAAGAATTCCTCAACACCCGACGTCTCTTCGGCGTCAGCAACATCTCCAGGGTTATAAAATCAGTACCCCCTCCCGCTCAGGAACTTGCCGTAAAATCCATGATCTATCAAGCTAACGTCCGCGCCCTCGATCCAGTTGGTGGGTGTTATGGAATAATAAAAGACCTCGAGAAACGGATAAATCAGAGTAAAGCAGAGCTCGAGTTTGTGGTTTCTCAGCTTGCTTATTTACGTGCATCTCAGAATGATGATGCAGCCGCCGTCGCCATGCAAAACCCTAATTTTGAGTATGATAATCATGAGGCCGTGCATGAGATGAATATTAATGTTGGAGTACAAAATGATTATATGGGTCTTAATGTTGACGCTTTTGGGGCTGTTAAATTTGATAATGGGGCTTCTTCATCGGGATCATCATCTTTTGTTCTGCAAAGAAATAAGAGAGTGCCTCCCCTTGCCATGGAGGAGCTGGATGATGTGAAACCCTTGCAAAAGGTGAAGGTTGAATCTAGAAAATCTATACAATCCAGGTTTGTATTATCTTTCTGATTTAATTTTTTTCCTTTATTAGATGAATCGTTATTATTTGGAATGTGCTATTGTTGCTACAATTGATGCTAATTGCGCCGTCCAATAGGTAGAGAATATACGATCGAGAATATAGCCCAAAATATTCTGTCATTACCTTACATAATTGAAAATTTATGTGAATTTTAATTTTATTTACATATGGGAGTTTTAGAAGTTTAATGGACTCAAATTTTGACCTTAAGATACGAGGACATTGAGTGTATTTTTTAGTGTACATTTGAGTGACCAAAGCATTATCATAGAGAAAATCATAACGTATCATGTAAATTCAGGAATGACACCAAACCAGTTTTTATTTAATGCCCTTGTTGTAGTGAACAAACATAAGAACTTTTAAAACAAATACATGCATTTTATGAACAACCACTAGATATGATCCAAGATTTCTCATTCATTAGATCACAACTAGTCCAAGTAGGGCTGTCAAATAGGGCAAAACCATACAGACATGCCCACCCCGCCACCTATTAGGGGCAGGTTGGGCTGGTGTATTCGATACCCGTTTTGGATATGGGTTTTCGGGCTTTGCCCGCATGGGAAGCGGGCATTTGCGGGTTGGGGGCCTTGAGGCGGGGCGGGCAGCCCGCACATTCTGGAGAATTTGATCTGGACTCTTGTTTGCACATTATTTCTGGAATCTGGACACTCAAAGCGAGTGAGCGGCCCAGGCCGGCAAGCCCATTTCAATTTGGCTTAATAACTTAGCCCTTAGGCCTTAGGGTTATCTAAGTGACTAAGGCTCCATTTGTTTCACGAAAAATAATTTCAGAAAATGATTTCCGGAAAATGATTTCTGGAAAATGAAAATATTTCATTTTCAGGTGTTTGGTAAATATTTTCAAAATATACCGGAAAACATTTTCGGATGTTTGGCAAATACACGGAAAATGTTACGGAAAACAATATATGAATAAATACAAAAAGTATACTCTAATATTACTTCACTTATTGAATATAAAATATTGTTGAAATTTAAGTAATTTTCTTTTAATAACCTTCAATTTATCATTAATGATGTCAAATCAATAAGTTTCATATTTTTTCAAGCTCACAAATAATTCTTTATTAATAATTGATATGAAAATTTGTTTTAAAAAATAAAATATACTCCCTCCGTCCCTAAATTGTCGTCCTCCTTTCCTTTTTTGTCCGTCTCAAAATAATTGTCCAGTTTGAAACTTACATTTTTAGAACATCACTTTTACCACTTTACCCTTACTATTTCACTCTACTTTAATTATGAGCCACATACACATGGGCTTTAAAGGAAACTACACATTAAACCAATATAAATAATCAAGTAGGACGATTATTTAGGGACGGAGGGAGTATAATGTTTGGGACGTTCTTAAATTATAACATAATATAGTGGACACTAATTTTAGGATGTATTGAATATTTCTTAAAATTAAAATTTATAAATAATGTGCACAAACTTCATTTATATTTTTAAACAATTTATTTGTTAAGTGAAATATTGTGCTTGTATGTAAATATGTGTAATTTTGGAAGGGCGCGGAAGGTTGCTCGAACATTCGGAAAATGACTTACGAAAAATAAATCCATAAGTCATTTTTCGGAAAAAAAAATAGCTTCATTTTCCATTGACTCGGAAAAACTTTTATGTTGACTACATTTTCCTAAGGCTACCAAACACCGGAAAATGAGAAAAATGTTTTCCGGAAGTCATTTTCGGTGAAACAAACGGAGCCTAAGTCTCTTTCAGTTTCTCTCATTCACGCACACGCTTTCTTCTCCAAATCTCCAGTCTCCAGCGGGTAGCCGCACCGACTTAATTTCTTCGGGCTTCCTCTCTCCTTCGTCCCTGCTCCACCAGCTTTGCCGCCTCCGTCTCCGCTCCTCTAGGTTTGGCGCTGTCAATTTTGTCTCTTTAGTCTTCTCAAAAGTGAGATCTCACGCTCTCTCTTCCATCCTGCTTTCAGATCCCGACGATTCCTTCAGTCTTCAGTTCTCACCCACTGACGTCACCGTCACCGCCACAGCCACAGGCCGTCAGTGCCCCCATAGAGTCGCAGAGTCACATGTATTGTAGGGTAGTTTAGGATTAGGGCACCAAAGATTCCTCATAAGTTTATGAATGTGGAGGATGCCTGAGGAGACTGAATATTTCTGTAAAATCCTAAAGCATAACAAAGTACAGTCAATGACGGAGAATACAACATCTGCACATGAAGTTACCTTTGCAACCCTCTGTATGTGGGAGGCTGTAGCTTCATGTACCACAACTGTGTCAGCTACGACTTCAATCACATCTTCAACAAAGCATAGGTGCTCACCTGCAATAAAACTGATTGAGCTCAAATCTAGTCTTTTTTTTTTTTTTGTATATTCTTTTCGAATGACCTAAATGCAACACCAAAATCTCTAAACGTAACAAAGTTTAATGCATAAAATGACCTAAATATGCCTTTTAACATTTAATAGATACTCACTTTTGGTACATACTAGCAGATGTTTTATAAAATATCCGCTAGTTTGTAGCGGTTGTTTTGTCCAAAATCGAAAAAAAATGCAAATCAACGTTTTTTTGTTTGTAATTGATAATTGAAAAGAAAAAATAAACCGAATCAAAATCAATCTAATTTACACGCGATATCATGTAAATTAACAATGGAAATCGAATCAACAATGACACGTAATCAAAATTACGTAAAGAGAGGGGGAGGGAGTGGATAGTATAGTTTAAATATGATATGATGAGGGGTAGTGAAATAATTTTACTTTTTAAATGGTGTTCCGTTTAAGAATTTTAATTTTACGTTTAGGTGTTCTGATTCTTTTCAATGCCAGTATCGACCACTCATGAGCTAAAACCTAGTCATAGAACACATTATAGTGAGAAGAGAATTCACAGCTTTGTAACGTGAATAATATAGCAGGAACTAGTACTTAATTTGGGTTAAATGAAGGCTGAAAAGTCGCATTACATTATCACCAATATTCAACGGAATTAATTTGTTCAAAATCCAAATCAATCCTAAATTCAAATAATTGATGATAAATATAAAAATATTAAATAAACTTACTTTTTACTGGCTTACCCGTTTTGCCCGCGGCTCAATTCGGCCGGGGTGGGCTGGGCCAAGAGGTTCTAGGACTGTCATACTCGCGGATTTTCCTGCACGACCCATTTTGCAACGGGCTTTCCAGACCCGCGAGTAAATCCGTACCATAGACATGTTTTGACAGCTTTAAGTCAAACAAATTATTATTATGCTTTAACACTCTTCACATGTGCTAATGTGCATAGACGATAGATGGAAAAAATGCTATATAGGGATTATAAGTAACCTTAATATTTTTGCACTATAACCAATTAATTTAATAACATAACCCAAAAATGTATCTTGTTTTAACATGATTTTGGTAAAAGTTCAATTTCTTGGGAGTTTCATTGGCTAAGTAACAATGTAAGGTAAAACTAGGGTGCAAATGATTCGGTTTGATTATACGAGTTGATCTGTACGTCATCGGTTCATTCGAGCTATACCATTTGATGTTTCAAGCCAAACTACGATGGTTTAACTTCATTTGGTTCGATCTTGTGATTTGACTTCTTGGTTTAATTTCGAGTTTAGACTGATTTCTAGAATCTTAGGCATCATTGATTAAATTCCTCCTCCCTCGCTCTAAAATCCCTTCATCATTTGTAACTTTACCACACTCAAATTCATCTAATTCTTCTACTCAATTGCTTCTTGTGATTGGATGGGCATTCAGATATATAAGTTACAGGAACTTTTATCAAGCACTGCAATTAATCACTGCAGATTCAGGTAGTATTGTTGTAAGGACCCGTACTCGAAAATCTGATCCGTTACGTATAGCCTTACACACTGGCCCACTGAGCACGCAACACCTTGGGTCGACCCATCACAAGCCGACCCAAAAGTCCATGGATGATGTTGGTGCTCAGAGATAGTATGTGACTACCTTATAAATTGAACACAATTCCCACACCTACCCGATGTGGGATGGTGTATGACAATCTCCCCTACTTAAATCCTTGACGTACTCGTCAAGGTCAAATCATACCCCGAGCGATTAGAAATCAAGATATGATTTCCCATTGATAATAAGCGGCATGATCTAATAATTGTTTGGTTTGATGGTTCGGCTTGGTGGTTCAAATCAAAATGTTGGATTGGACTCAACTCAGCAGGTCAAATCGCAAATCGTAGTGAACCGCTCGATTTTTCAAAAACTCAAACCGAGTTGAACCATTAAGCCACAAATTGAAACAAAATCACTCAGCTTGGTTCGATTTGACGATTTGTCGACTCGGATGGACACCCGTTAGATGACTACAAGATTTTGTTTATGTTTTCGTTTTCTTCTAATTTGGCGCTATTCAACATAGTGCATTTTAGCAAGATGTGAGGACAGTAGCCTCAATAGACGTATAGTGAAAATCTAAGTCTTACGAAGCTAATGTGTTACTCTCTTCGTTCCTAAATAATCGTCAGCTTTCCTTTTTCGTCTATTCCAAACAAAACTTTGAAGGAATTTAGGGTGTAGTTTTGAAGGAAAAGGAATTATGTAGCAAATAAATTTGGGAATGACACCTGGCTTGTTTTTTTGCACCAGTTGTTGTGAACAAATATATGTATTTTCAAACAAAAACATGTATGGAGATTTTCAAAGAAGTGGCTAAATATTTGTGTATTAATTATATATGATAAATGATTTTGCAGTGCCAAGGTTGTGCTAAAAGAGAATGTTGTCCCAGCGATTCAACCACCGAAACAACCACAAAAGCAAGAAGAGAATGATCTGAAAGGCGCCGCCTCCCTATTTTCTCTTACTAATTGCAATGCCTAAACATTACTGCCTCATTTTTGTACCTAGTACCTAGTACCACGTTAGTGTTTTTGCAATGTTCCTGTACCAGTTTTCTGCAAATAATTATATATTGTCTACATTATGATTATATTACACGGAAAAAAGAGTGTAAAAAGAAAAACAAAAAGAATGACAATACGACAAACATAATTCCATTTAATTTAATTTAATTTCACTTGAATAACATCATATCATACACTGGTTTTTGTTTTATTTTCAATTTTATTTACATATCCATTGCATTATGTGAAGAGATGTTTTACCTTCTTCAAGTAAATGGATAAGACATATGACCATTGAAATAGAATGCATGGTATGCCATTGTATCATTCATCAGAATGCTAGGGGAAACAACTTTTCTTTTCTTTTTTTTTTTTAAATAAAAATAAAAAATGAATGCTATATGCTATATGATTGAGCTAAAGCAGATCACTGAGTTGTAACGAATCATAAACCACTCAGTTAATTGGTCATATGTGCTGGGTCGAACCCGTTTCAATACGCTTCAACATTGCAAAATAATTTCCCACTATATTTATAAATCAATTTGAAAATGAGTCATCTTCACCTTTGGAAACCTTACAATATATCTCTCTCCATATGGATTTTGAAGGGAGATTTGTAAACAAAGAAAGAAGAATAGGGCTGAATCAAATCGATTTCATGAAGAAAGTTTGGCTTCGTTAATCTGTCTTAGTTACAGATCCCTAACCCCCAATATTTATACAAAGCAATGGGACCGAAAAACAAATAAACTGATACTAACTGACTAGTTACACTTTAGCCCTCAATAAAAGTAAACATTACAACCAGACACTATTACTTTCCAAAACAATAGAGTTAAGAAACTTTCTCCACTTTGTATTCAATTCCCCATACTTGGCTCTTGCTTTGACTTCATCCCCCTTTCTGAACTTAACCAAACTATTCAGAATTCTTGAAGATTCATTATCCTTAACACCCTCCCCACAAGTTGTGGGTGTGTATATACTTATCACCCCCAACTTGTTAATGAAATGCCAATGCAGACTCTTTCCTAAAAATTTAGTAAATATATCTGCCAGTTGGTTCTTTGTATTGATATGCTGTAAAGTGATAAGCCCATTCCTTATTTTCTCACGAATAAAATGACAATCCAATTCTATGTGTTTAGTCCTTGCATGATATACTGGATTAGTAGCAACTGCTATAGCTGAAGAGCTATCACAATACACTTTCACAGGCTGTAATGTCTCCACTTGTAGGTCCTTCAAAAGATTACACAACCATATCACTTCACAACTAGCTGTAGCCAGGGCTCGATACTCAGATTCAGTTGAAGACCTAGATACCACACTTTGCTTCTTTGAATGCCAAGAAACTAATGATTTTCCTAACATCATGCAGAATCCAGTGATAGACTTCCTATCATTTGGGTTCCCAGCCCAGTCACTGTCACAAAATGCTTGAAGACAAAGTTGATTAGAGGATGACAAATAGATTCCTTGTTCTGGAGATGCTTTGACATACCTTAGGATTCTATGTAGGGCCTTCAAGTGTGTGTCTCTTGGCTTCTGAACAAACTGGCTTAAGCACTGTGCAGCAAATGCTAAATCTGGCCTAGTGACTGTCAAATATATCAACTTCCCAATCAATTGTCTATACTCTGAGGGGTCATCTAAAAGTGTTCCTTCATTCACCATAAGTTTCCCATTTGGATCAAAGGGAATGGTAAGTGGCTTAGCATTAACCAAGCCAGCTGCTTCTACTAATTCTATAGCATACTTCTTTTGGTTTAAATGAAATCCATCTACTGATCTTGTCACTTCAATCCCAAGGTAATATTTTATGGGCCCCAAGTCCTTAATGCTGAACTTACCATGCAGAAGTTTCTTCAAAGAACTCATTGTTGTCATGTCATTTCCTAAAACAAGTATGTCATCCACATATACCAATACAGCAGTGAACCTTGAGCCCTCCTTAAAGGTAAAAAGAGAATAATCAGCCAAAGACTGAGTGTAACCCAGACTAAGGAGAACCTCTGTCAACTTGGAGAACCACTGCCTTGATGTCTACTTTAACCCATACAGGGACTTTTTCAATTTGCACACACTGTCATAACTTCTCTGTATTTTATATCCAGGAGGCAGACTCATGTATACTTCTTCTTCCAAATCCCCATGTAGGAAAGCATTATTCACATCTAGTTGATGCACTTCCCATTTCTGTACTGCTGCAACAGCTAAAATGGTTCTAACAGTGACCATCTTGGCCACTGGAGCAAAGGTTTCAGAGTAGTCTATTCCCTCAGTTTGATTGTAACCTTTTGCAACTAACCTTGCTTTGAATCTCTCTACACTCCCATCAGAATTATACTTTACCTTATATACCCATTTACACCCAATGGCTTTCTTCCCTTGTGGCAGACTCACAATTTCCCAAGTTTGATTATTCTCAAGAGCAGAAATCTCTTTATCCATTGCCTCAGTCCAATTACTGTCTTGGGCAGCTTGATGATAGAACTGTGGTTCTTTTATGTGAATTATATTGTTGACATAAGGCTGATAAGAATGGCTTGGCTTGGTGAAGATAGATGAGACAACATAATCTTTCAATTTGACTGATGGATACTTGGTCCTGGTGGATGTTCTCCTGGGAACTTGCTGGTTTGTAACCTCATTGACAGGAGCAATGACATTAGCATCAGTATCTTCATGCAGTTCATGTTTATCATGTGTGTTTGGAGAGTCATCATGTGAGAGGTTAATATCAATAAGGGGAGATACAAGATTAGGAATAGGACTGGAATGTTCCTTTTGTGCAAAGGGAAATATAGACTCATGAAACACAACATGCCTGCTAACAAAGACTTTCTTACTTTCAAGATTATACAAAATGTAGCCTTTTTGTCCTGTGGGGTATCCTAAATGAATACACTTGATGGCTCTAGGGCAAATTTATCTTCTGGATGGGTAGAAGCAAAACAAAGACAGCCTATAGTTCTTAGATGGTCATATGAAGGTTGAGTCTTAAAAAGAACTTCATGAGGTGTTTTAAAGTTAGTGGCAGATGTAGGAATTATATTTATTATGTGAGTGGCAGCTAATAGACAATAACCCCAAAAATGTATGGGTAGCCCAGCCTGAAACCTTAAAGCCCTAGCTAGACATGTCAAGAAGATGTTGATGTTTTCTCTCTACAACTCCATTTTGTTGTGGTGTGTCCACACATGAGCTCTGGTGTAAAATCCCTAAGCTCATAATATAGGGTATGACTTCACTATTATAAAATTCAGTTCCATGGTCTGTTCTACAAGTTTTAATAGTAGTCTTTGAAATGATTTTGAACATATTTGAGCTGTTTTAACGGTGTAAAAACATGAGTTTTAGTAGACATAAGAAAGGTCCATACATACGGAAAAGTCATCCACAATTGTCAAAAAGTATCTACATCCATTCATGGTTGTCTTTCTATAGGGTCCCCACAAGTCACAATGTACAAGATCAAAGCATGCTTTGGTTTTAATACTACTAATATTGAATGGTAACTTGTGCTGCTTAGCTAAGGGGCATACATCACACACTGTTATAGCTTCAGTGTCTAGATTGTTTTTATTACAGAGAAATGACAGAGAAATGATTTTCTTTAAAGTGCTCAAAGAAGTGTGTCCAAGTCTTTGGTGCCAACAGGTAATGTCCTTAAATTTGGAAACATTAGTACAACTATGTCGGTTGGTGATGTTCTGTTCAGCCTTGAGGAGGTATAAGCCTTCACATAGCTCACCAATAGCTATGGTCTTGGTCATCGAGGTCTAGAAAATGCAGGTGTGACCCCATGATAAGAGTGTGACATTTTATTTGTACATGAAGCTTAGATCTGAGACAAAAGATTATATTGAAACTTGGGAATGTAAAACACTCTTTCTAATGTTAAAGAAGGATTAATAAAACCTTCCCCACATGAGTGACCTGTACTTTGGCCCCATTGGGTAGAGATAAGATAATAGGGAGTTTTATGACTTCAATATCATGCATAATGGACAAAGATATACATATATGATCTGTGGCTCCTGAATCAATAATCCAAGTATGCAAATCATAATTATGTTTAGGATAAGGTTCAATCACAGACGTACCTGCCATGTGTGTCATCCCAACAAACTTTTGTCCATCTTGACCTGAATTGTGTTCTTCAGGACTATCTTTACCCTTGAGCATAGTCATGACCTGATTGAGTTGCATCTGCAACTGTTCAAGACTGGTCTGTCCCAAGTTGGTTGTGTTGGCTTCATTTCTATTGATTTGGGCAGGCTGAACTTGCATAACTCTGGAGTTGAAAGATTGATTGGCATAATTTCCTTGGTTTCTTCTTTGTTGTTCCAGTCGTCTTTACCAAACACAGGTTTATGTCTTTGGATGACTTGGGTTTCCTGGATGCCCAACAGGAAAACCTTTAAGCTTGTAACATTCATCCTTGATATGGCCTTCCCTGTTACAGTAATTGCAGAAAATCCCCTTTTTGAAGGGTGTTTTGTTGTGTCCTTGCTTATTTTGTGTATATCCTTGATATGACTTTTCTGGCATATTTTGTTGTTGTCCTAACTGAGCAATGTTAGCTGTAAGGAATCCATTCTCAGAAATATAACCCTGTCTTTGTGCTTCTTCCTGTCTGACCATGTAATATGCTTCACCAATAGTGGGTAAGGGCTTCATTCTGAGAATCTGTCCCCTTATATTTATGTAGCCGTGTGCAGGCCCATCAAAAATTGCATAAGTTGTTTCTTGATTCCCTTGATTCTTGAGCTTTGAGGGAACCACATTCACAAGGGCACTTGCAGGCCGATATTGGGTCCAATGCAAATCCTTCATCCCAGTATCCCTTCATCTTGTGATAATAAAACTCTACAGATCCTACACCTTGTTCAAGTCTATGAAGATCTCTTTCTAATTGAAAGACTCTGTGATCGTCTATATTGGCAAACCTCTCACTTAATTCCTTCCAGACTGATTGGGCATCAACCACATACTTCAAGCTGTTACTTATGTCTTCTGTCACAGAATTGAAAATCCAGGATATGACCATGTCATTGGCCCTAGCCCACAAGGGGAATAGGGGGTCATCCTTTTCCGGCATCTGAAAACTCCCATTCAGTATTGCAATCTTGTTTTTGGCCGATAGTGCAATTTCAAGAGACCTCTTCCAAGAATTGTAGTTATCACTCCCTGTTAATTTCGTGGCAACAAGAACCAACCCCGGATGATCATTATTGTGCAAATAAAGAGGGTGCATATTCGAGTCTATTCCTATCTCCATTGTTGGAGCCTTGTCTTTTGCGTTGGAAGATTTTGTTTTGGAATCAGATATCTCATCTGTCATGGCGATATTGTGTGATGGGGAACAAGGAAAGGGGTAAATGAAAAGGGGAGAACGAAGGGATCAAGAATGGGTGATCTTGGCTCTGATACCATGTAAACAAAGAAAGAAGAATAGGGCTGAATCAAATCGATTTCATGAAGAAAGTTTGGCTTCGTTAATCTGTCTTAGTTACAGATCCCTAACCCCCAATATTTATACAAAGCAATGGGACCGAAAAACAAATAAACTGATACTAACTGACTAGTTACACTTTATCCCTCAATAAAAGTAAACATTACAACCAGACACTATTACTTTCCAAAACAATAGAGTTAAAAAACTTTCTCCACTTTGTATTCAATTCCCCATACTTGGCTCTTGCTTTGACTTCATCACCCTTTCTGAACTTAACCAAACTATTCAGAATTCTTGAAGATTCATTATCCTTAACAAGATTTGACGGTATTCTCATCAGATCCTTATTCTAAATCATCATCGTCTTCTTCAACCCTAAATTTTGTCACTATATAACCGTCGTCTCCTAGTCCTCGCCTTCATCTTCTCGACATCCCTAGTAAATATGTCGTCTCTCTCTTGCTCTTAAACTCTCTCTTTCAATTGGGTTTTGAATTTGTTTTGACATCGATCTAAATTGGGTTCTCAAAATTGTTTTAGCTTCGATTTGAATTGGTTTTTCGAAACTGTTTTGGCTTCTATTTGAATTGGGTTTTAGAAATTATTCTTGCTTCAATTTGAATTGGGTTTTTAACTTGGTTTGTTATTGATCTTAATTTATCGAAATTGGTTTCGAAATTGTTTTGGCTTCGATTTGAAATGGGTTTTCGAAATTGTTGTGGCTTCAATCTAAAGTATCTAAATTGGTTTCATAATGTCTATTCGGATCTTGTTTGCCTAATTTTGAGTTTTGGGGATAGTTTAACCTTTTAGCATACAATCATCAACGCAAAACTTAGGCTCCCTCCAACGATCCAACCAACCACTCCTGTTTTTCCAACCAACCACCACACATAACACCGATAATCTGCCCAGATCTAAAGCCGTTTCTAGGATCATCCCAACGAATCACGCCGCCGACAAAAGAGCTACCAAAAATCAAACCAATATTTACTGGAACTGGAGGGTCAACAACAGGCGGTGATTTCTCACCTATTTCAACCTATTAACCTTTTGTCCCTCAATTTCTCACCTATTTCAACCATTTTTTCTCAAGGAGAGAAGTCACCGAAGAAACACCAGTGATGCAACAGGACTTTCTGTCACTCACGTGGTCTAGAAAAGTCAAAAGAATCTATTTTATTGGACAGACCACCTGATAGTGCATCAGACGTCAATCTTGCTTTTAAGAGACCTATCAACATAGTCTGACAGGCAACCAGTTCAGGATCTGCAAGACAAAGCTTTTATCCAACAGTCAAAGATCCAGTGAACAACATCTCTATCCGACGGATTTCAACAACGACATTTTTCTAACAGATAGAAAAATCATCTTCATCTCTCAACGATCAAATTGACCCCGATCTATAAAAGAAATCTTTTCTCTTCTTCAACAAAGAAAGTCGACGAATATGAAGACACCTGCAACAAGAACTTCAAAGAAGCTGTAAGATCTACAAGAGATCGTCTTCACCAACGCATCTCAGATCTTCACAGAGAGTTGTAGTGAGCTTACCCAGACCTTAGCAAAACACTCTCTGTGGTTGCTAGGACGAAAGACTTTGAAGAAGAAGAGAGGGATCAGAAGCTTCAATAGACAGAAATCGACGTCTTGTTCAAGAACCTAGTTCTTGATTTGAGTTCTTCACCCTTCTTCGAAGAACTCAGCCTTTAGCTAAAGCTATAGGGCTTTATTCCTAAAACTAGAGGTCAAACTCTTAGATAGATTTGAAGATTAATTTCAGATGGTACCCAAGGAAGATGAAAAGCTGTCTGTAAATATTGCATTCATATCTTCAGATTTGTATTCACAAACAAATGATGTTGATTGTGTAATTATCAATCATCATAGAAAGTTGAGTGCTCTACACTCAATCGTTCAGATATTTTATATCTGAACGGCCTTCAATAGTGTTTTCTCATATCAGTCTCTCGTTCTCGTCTCCTATTGCCTTAAGAACTCATCTATGAATGATTAAGTAAAGATTAAGGCTTGAAAGGATGAGAACAAAAACTATACATAGAGTGTCTAGGCTGATGTAATCTGTTATTTATCTTTGAATAAATTCAGATGTTCTTTCAAACAATTTATCTTTCAGTCTTTACCTCTCTATGAGCTTTTATAAATTGATTTATCCTTTGAAAAGTTATTCTCTAATGATTTCCTAAATCTGCATTTGGAAGAAGGATTAATTGTGCTATTGTTCTGATTATATATTTGTGTACAACCACTTAAGACTTCCCTAAATCTAAGCCTAACTATTTTCGCTGCTTAAACTCTTTCAAATAGGCTTTTGATTTAAAAGGAAGTTCACCAACAGAGTTCATAATTCTTCTGAGAGCAAGTCTATTGTTACTTGATACCAGCAGACATGCTCACCGTGCAAACTATCTACGCCTTTAAAACCTATGCTTTATCTATATAAAAAGAAGAAAATTTTTAAACGGCAACATAGGCTATTCACCCCCCACCCCCTTCTAGCCTATTTGAGCAATCATGTGGACCAACATTCTCTATTGGTGTAATGAAACCCTTGAATAGTCAACCCATATTAACTTTATAGTAAAAGGTATTTTGGGCATTTTAAAAAAAACTTTGGATAAAAAGTGTAACGGTAAAGGCCGAAGTTGGGAATCTGATTGAAAAATGCAAGATGAAGGACTAAAACAAAAATTAGGACCAAATTTAAAGTTGGACCTGAGTTAAGGGACCAAATTATATATTAATCATTTTAAATAAATAGGTGGCGCTATATGGACCCCCAAAACATATAAATATACCCACACAAAAAAAACCAAAAATTGCCTATTTTACCCTCCTTCATCCAACATCTAAGTATACCCCCCTCATCACCTCCTCCCTCCCATTGTATACCCCTTCATCACCGCCTCATCCCTCCCTCCCACTACGCCCTCTGACTTATCCCCTCCCACAAGAAGAGCTTAACCAGTTTGAGAGATGTAAGGTGTGGAGCTTAGTTCAAAGACCGACTGATCATCCAGTCATCGGCACCAAGTGGGTTTTCAGAAACAAAAGAGATGAAGAAGGAAATGTCACCAGAAACAAAGCTAGACTGGTTGCATAGGGCTACCGACAGGAAGAAGGAATTGACTTTGATGAAACTTTTGCTCCTGTTGCTAGACTAGAGGCAATCAGAATCTTTCTAGCCTATGCCTCGTTCATGAACTTCAAAGTGTATCGATGGATGTAAAGAGTGCCTTTACGAATGGTGATCTTCAAAATCGTATACGTGGAGCGACCTCCGGATTTATCATTTCGGACAAAGCGGATCACGTCTACCGACTCAAGAAAGCTCTCTACGGCCTGAAGCAAGCTCCTAGAGCTTGGTATGAAACTCTATCCAAGTTCTTAATAGAACAAGGATTCGTGAGAGGAAGAATAGACACCACTTTATTTATCGTCAAGCACAAAGGTCATTCTCTTACGGTACAAATCTATGTGGGCGACATCATCTTTGGATCAACTAACCAAAGCCCTGTGTAAAAGATTCGAGAAGGCGATGCAAAGCAAGTTCGAGATGAGTATGATGGGTGAACTTACCTACTTTATAGATCCAGATACAACAGACTTCCGACGGAATCTTCATCGACCAAACCAAATATGCAAAGGAACTAATCAAGAAGTTAGGTCTTGATTCAATGAAAAGGATTCGAAACTCCAATGTCTACCGACGCGCCATCTTGACAAAGATGAGAAGGAAAGCAAGAAAACGTGACCAAGTACCGAGGAATCATAGGTTCACTTCTTTACCTTACTGCTAGTAGACCTGACATTATGTTTGTTGTTTGTGTTTGTGCTAGATTTCAGGCAGATCCAAAGGAATCACATTTGCTTGCTGCCAAACGTATCACCAGATATGTTTCAAAAACAACAAATCTAGGCATATGGTATTCGAAAAACAACAATTTCGATCTAGTCGGATACTCAGATGCAGATTATGCAGCTTGCAAAGTGAGCAGAAGAAGCACCAGTGGGACTTGTCAATTCCTTGGAAATAGACTTGTCTCATGGTCTTGCAAGAAACAAGGATCGGATTGCAAACTTCACCACGGTTGAATGCATTGTGCAAGCTATTGCTATCAACTCCTATGGATGAAGCAATAACTAGTGGACTACAACATCAAGACTGCAAACTGCCCAATCATGTGTGACAACACATCAGCAATTTCAGTCTCCAACAATCCAGTGATGCACTCCAAGACTAAGCACATTGATATCCGTTATCACTTCCTCAGTTTGGAATATGTTCCAACTGAGCATCAATTGGCTAACATTCTCACAAAACCACTGGATGCCACCAGGTTTGCTTATTTAAGGAGAAATCTTGGTATGATTGATCCTATTGCTTAATCTCAAAGTTATTTGTTAATGTTTCTTTCATACCGGTAGACTCAGTTTTAGACTAATCGGAAGACGTAAGTTCTCCTTTACCGGAAGACTTAAAGGTTAGTATTTTTTTTCTTAGTCTATTTTTTGCTAAAGAGGTTTCTAAAGCAATAAAGGGGGTCAAGGATAAAATTTGGTACTTAAGAAAATATCTTAAGTTCCCGCTTTCTCAAATTTTCTCGCCTTTAAATAGACCTTGAACCGCCTCTTGACAAACTTTACGGAACCCCTTTGACAAATTATTTCTCTCTCTATTCATACTCTCTCTGTGTAACTGCTTTCTGCAAATCCAAGTCTTTCTTGTTTCTTCTTCTCATCGACAGCAATGGTATGTTTTTCTACATTCTCTACTTGAAACTTATTGCTTTCTGTTTTGCATTTCATTTCATAACCTAAAATTGTTTTGGAATTCAAACGGTCATTTTCAAGTTTCATACAGTTTCCGCCATTGTTGTTCTTAAAAACCTAGAAAACTAACAGTCGTTTATATATATTCATCTTTTATTCTTATGAAAAACTTCTGTTATATATTTCTCGGGTGTGGATTCTCTAAACATTCTAGGGTTTCAAGTTTTCATTTCGAAAAATTCCAAAAATTTCAAAAAACCTTGAAATTTCTGCTTGTTTAGTTATTGAGGTGAAAAGCCCTAATTTTTATTTGTATTTCTTTCAGGCAAGAACTTCAAAATCGAAGCTGAACCCAGAGACCGTCATTCCTCCTAGTAAGGATGTCAACCTTCCGGGATATCCAAACTTTCCCTCCTCTCATGACATCATAGTCGCTCTGGACCCTAAGCTGTACATTCCAGGAATGTGCATTGACCTTCAGTCAATCTGCTCAATCGTTGCCGGCGTCAAAGCGTGTGAGGATATGAACGCCTCCGGCATTCTACCTCTCTTCTGCCTCAACGACAAGAACTACAGTATCTTTCTGGCAGAAGAATTCTATCAAAGGATGGAACTCATGAGCCCTAATGCTCTACGAGGATGGATTAGGGGCCAACCAATCTCCATCACCGCCAAGAAGATTTCCACCATCATCGGCGTACACTTTGGTGGACCTCTTGCAGCAACCATTGCTGAGGCTGTACATGCTGGGAAGCAATGAGGGGAGTAGATACCTACAGAGAACCGCAAGGGAAAATGCTTCGAAATCTCTTCCCTGTGGATGTATACTGCTCAAGCCACCTCATTGACAAAGGGCTTCTATTCAAGAGTGGAGCACACGATATGTTTACGGCCCAACAAATTAACTTGACCAGTGCCGTATTTCTTCAACTCCGTCTCAACTGGGGGCCATCATCTTTAACGAATTAAAACAGTGGGTGGAGAAAGCCAAGAACAACCCCACTTGCAAGCGCCCCTTCGTTAGGCTGATCAATGCCTTCTAAGGGATGATGCTAATGTCAACTCTTCCTTAAAGGAAGATGAACTGAATGCAGTGGCCAAGGAGAAGCAGCTAACCGCTTCATTCTTTAGCAAATACTCAGAATATGATAACAAGCGAAGACTGCAAAAGGGTCTACCGCCCGTCTCCATAGACAAAGTGGCCAAGCCTGCACCTATCTTGGTTACACGCTTCAACATGGAAGCACATGACGCTGCCAGCAGAACCTTCAAGAAGGCCTCTGAAAATTTGATGATCAAGTGGCCGCGTCCCTCCATCAAAAGGCCAAAGACTTGGCTGATGAGGCGAAGCTGCTAAGAACCAAGATGGCAGCCAAGGGCAAAGCAAAACAGACAAGGCCGGTAGAGGCCACTCCAACTGAAGAGGAGCAGGCCAAATGGGTTAGGAGAGAGATGAAGGAAGGCCAAAAGAACCAGCCTACAGCAAGACCAACCCCTTCCTCTACCCAAGCCCAAACTTCACAAGCCCAGCCAACCTCTCAAACTCAACAAACCACTTCCTTACAGCCACCTACCCAAACCAGCCAATCAACCTCACCATCTCCTACACCCACTCCCAAACCAAAACGAAGGAGACTTCATAAAACCTTTGAAGACCAGCCACCGGCAGACACTCCAACCACTACCGATGAAGCAGCTGAGTCTCCTATTCAGCCGCTAAGGAAGAAAAGGAGAGCTGCCGGTCCCAAACACTCTACCGCCAGCCAACCTACTACCACTACCGAAAGCCAACCAACTACCACTACCGACGCCCAACCAACCACCAACACCCCACCCTCTACCGCCACACCCACAACTTCATCTGTTTCTCCTGAGTCATCTACTCAGAGGAATTCACCACCTCCGGAGGAGCCTCAAAATCAGGAGGAGCCAGCCAGAACCCCCACTCCTCCTGACCCATCTACCCCGTCCTCACCTCCCCAATCCCAACCAACTTCACCAGCCACACCTCAACCAACTCCCATCCCTCCCCCACAGCCAATAGACTATGCTGCCGCCAAGTTCCTTTTCGAACTTTCGTCGGTAGCAGACCTATTCACCCCTACCCCACAACCTCCACAACCTTCCCTTAGAAAACCAAAATCCCTTTTCTACCCTGCCCCTTCTTTCTGGTTTTCTACCGACTCCCAGCCTGAATCCTCCCATATTAGTGAAAATTCTGACACTGATATGGAACTGGATTCCCCACCAACCCCTCCTCCACCTCCACCTATAACCCTCTCTTCCTCTACCTCCTCATCTGATTCTTCCTCTTCCGACTCCTCTTCCCCTCGACCACAACAACCATTCCGGCCACCATCTCCGAAAGAAGTTATTCATATTGGCCAGGCTTCAACGTCTACTCCACCGGCCAATGATGAAATTTTTTCAAGGCTGGACGCAATATACGAAAGACTAGGCGCTCTCACTAGCATCTCTACCGCTACCGCTGAGATAGCAACTGCTGCGTCCAAAGTCAATGACCGCACTGCAGCCCTTCTACGACAATTCCAAGAGGATGTATGGACACGCTTTGGACAGATACGACACGACTTCACAGATGTCAAGATCAACGTTGAAGCTCAACGAGATGAGTGTGTCCGTATCTGCTCCTCCCTTTTCTACGAGTTATTCCATGCCATCACTCTCCATCTCGGCAATGGCCGCCCTCCGGTTTTAGAGCTCAACCGCATTGCTCGCGACTCTGCTCACAACATTATGAATGTGAATCGTGATCGTGATCTGGCCATCACGGAGGAGAAGCAAATGAGGTCAATCAACAGAATGCTGATGGAAGAGAACAGCCGTCTTCGTGAAGAACTGGACTACCGTTCTCGTTCCACCAGACCTCCTCGATGCGGATGAAAACGAGCGAGAATGGAAGAGCTAGAGCGAGAACGAAGGGAAAAAGAGGCTGCAGACAAAGGCAAAGGGAAAAGACCTTGGTAGTTGTGTATCTTTTCTTCCCTTACCTTTGTATCTATCTTATATTTTGAAAACTCTGTAATCTGTAAACATCTTGTTTATAAATACAGAAGAATATCTGTTTTTCAAAATTGTCTTGTTTAAATTCTTGTTACTTTACTTTTTCATATCTGTTTAGAATTTAAACAATCAGTTTAAATTTATTTTAAACTGCTGCTAATCTGTGTGCTGTTCTATGATTTGTATACCCTTGTATGCACTTAGATTAGTTCTTTACACTTGAGGTGCTCGTCTGTTTGATAGAGGCATGTCTTCTGCTACTTTATATATAAAATTCTCAGACATGCTATTATCTATCACATAGTCTGTTTTTAGCCCTCATTTGTAGTAATGATGACCAGATATAAATAGGAGGAGATTGTTGATTCTTATATTAGATTTATATCTGTTCAGTTCATTACATCTAGTTTTATATTTCAGTGGCTAATCGGGCTGCGTATCGATTAGCGTGGCAACTGTGTATAGAACTTTGTCTAGTATAGTTTTTATAGGACTTTACAGGTTCAACGGAAGACCTCTCCACAAGCTTTATCGGAAGACCTGCTTAAAGCCCACAAACGGTAGACCTCGTGTCCACCTGATCTTCTATGTCGTGTCCTATCCAGCAATGACTCATTGGATTAATTCAAACTTATCCTAATCATTATTTGAATTAATCCAAGACATTCCCTGACATATCAAGCCGCCGAAAGCAACTTTTCGAAAAGCAGGAAGACTTTTCGTCTTGAACAGTGAAAGCAGGAAAAGCAGACTGTCTCCTACTTTCTACAACTACTCTCAGATCTGACACCTAAATCGCCCACCTTTTTGAAGATCTCAGAAATCATTCCCTGCTCTAGATATCTGTGAAGACGAAAATCCTTGACTGACAGCCCCATGCATTTAATGCATTGTTGAAAAGAGCTGTTGAAGTATTCGTCTTCTCCAACGGATCTTTTGAAGTGCACCTGCTATAAATGCTGCCATTGAAGACTGGAAAAACAAGCAACTGTATAGAATCAATCGAACACTAATAGGATCCTTCTGAAACTCCTTAACTCCAAGTCTTACAGCACAGTGCAATCAAGAGATCCTAAACAGATCTAGAAGTCCTCGTCATCAACAAGAAGTTGTTCATCAACACTTATTGTTTTAAATTCTTGTTGTTTACATTCATTAACTATACTTCTGCACGAATTAAATATCTTTTCACAGATATTTAATTCCCTTGACCCCAAACACAAGTCAATATTTTGTAATGGGGAAGAGTACTGACCTCCTGGACCACCCTTATGTAGCCCTACACGTGCCACAAATCAGACTAGGTCACGTGTCCTTTTTTTAAACCGGTTATTTAACGAGGTGGGGGAAAATAGGTTTCACTTGATTAGAAACAATCGGGCGGAAAAAATACGACGAAAAAAGCAATGGCGGATGACAAATGAAGCTACCTCGACCGATCTCTTCGCCAACTGTGGAATCCTTTTTAAATCTCTCAAAAGAACAACCTGAACACCTTCGACTTCAGCTTGTTTCTTGTTATGGATGAATCAACTACCTACATGTCCGAAATTGGATTTTGAAGCTATCGCAAACACACCTGATACCAATCCTTATGCAGAGAGTAAGGGAAATATTGATTATGTATCTAGTGCGACAAACAATTTTGATTACTTGACACGGGAGAGAAGAGAAGCGATAATTGACGCAACCAATTTCCTCGCATAGTTGGTATTCGTTTTTGAGGCTCTTGTCACACGAGTTGTTTAGAGCTTCTTTTTACCCGACGTTGCCTTAAACCTCTTTGCTAGCTTGTGTTGTGCTAATATTTAGTGATTTCCCTTGTTGCCTTCAATTGTACCAGACTTGCGTCAATGAAATTTTTTTTTTTGTCTTGAATTAAAAAAATATATTCTTTGTAATTGATCTAAGTGGAAAACATAGTGCACTATTTAAATCCAAGGTTGACTGCCTTGGTGGTGGACGTAGCACTCTTTATAGTGTGAACCATCCCAAAATACTTGTGTTATTTCTTACTGTTTGTCTGTCATTTGATCTGTTCTTTACTTTGATTATCATTATCCATTTACAGCAGAACTTAAGTAACTAGTAATAGGTCTACCGGTAGTACTTATCGGCAGACTTGGAACAACTACCTTGAAGGTCTTCCGCTACTTCTATCTTTTCTATAGATTACAAGTAACCTTCAAATAATTTACTTAAAAGTTTTAAGTGATTAAAAAGCTATTCAACCCCCCCCCCTTCCAGCTTATTATTGTGCCTATTGGGACCCACATATAGCACCAATTAGAGCATCTTCATTGTTGAGAAATATATATTTCTTAGGTGTTTTCTTATTAAGAAGATGAAAATCAACAATGGTGGAAAAATTCTTAGCATGAACACCTGGGAGAGAGAATTGGTTTACTTCCTATTTAGGAAGAAAAATTGATTTAATGAAGAATTGGTCGGTGGGAGAAAGGTGTGGTGCACCGCTTGCCCATAGCTTGTGCATGCACCACACGCGCATGCGCTCAATAGGGGCGTGAGAGAGGATTGTGGGTGGGTTCCATGTCTGATTTTGTCGACTTCAAATTGTTTTCTTTTTAAAAAAAAATCCCGGCTTCCTCTTGTGGGAAATTGAGTTGGCAATGTTTTCACTAATTTTATTTTTATTTTTTTAAAGTCTTTTATTTTTATTTTATTTTCTTTCTTCCCTATAAATATATATATCACATCAACATTTTTTCATTTTCTCCACAACTTCTTCATTATCTCTTCTATTTAAATTATAAATTATAAAATTTATGAATAATTTATTAACTATAGATTAATTAATGTCTTAATTTATAAATTGATTTATTTATATGGATATTTAAATATGAAATATATTAAATAAATTTAAATAAATATAAGATTGAAATTTAAAGTTAATGAGGTGTCAGTCGGACTCAACTAAGAAGATTATACAATGAAAAAATATATTTTTAAGTGGGTAAAAAGAGAAAAATGTGTAAATGATAGTGGGACTAAACAAAAAAGATGAGTAAAAATATTTAACAATTTGGATGCTATTAGTACAATATCACAAATGTAGGAGTGGGGTATGGTTGATTTATGTTTCCAGTGTTTCAGGATACTTACGTGATTGAAGAGGGCAGTCTTCCGATGTGTCTAAAACAGGCACATCCGTAGCAATTACGGTTGTTTGAAACAGTCACAACTGTTCACAACCAACCAACCAACCAGCCGAGCTGAGTCGAGTCGGGCGGGCAGCGGCGGCGCGCGCGTATGTTTGGACCTACACCTAGGTAGGTCTTCCCTCCTACACAAAAGGGTAGTGGCCCAAGGGCCTGAAAGTAAAGCCTCAAAGCTCTACCTTATAAGGTAGAGCTTGTTTCATTTTGTTCCCAATGTGGGATTCCCACACTTCATTTTACATGACTTAGCTTTATTCAAGCTATTGGAAATCAAGTTTCCAACAATCCCCCACATTGAATAAGATATCATGTAAGTTGATGACATATTGATATTTACAGAGATACAACTGAGAGTAACTGTACTGGAATAGGTGGATTTTGGCTTTGAACCTTTCCTTATGATATACTATCGGGATGACTTACTAATTAGCGACTTGAGTGTCTTGAACTGATTAGTGTTTGATGTCAACCAAGACAATAGCAATCACACAGCTAACCTCAAACAGGGTGTGATTCTTCGTTTGTGTTCATTTTGGCCACTGAGCGATACACAGTTACGTGAATGTTTTTAGAGAATTTTAGCCTCGTAATTCTCATAAGATCGGCCAGTCTTACATTCACATAGGTGATTGCCTATAAAGAGTTGTTCATCGTAACTCCGCTTGACGATTCAAGTCATAGGAACCATTAAAAGCAAAAATTATCCTATATCGTGACAGATAACACTAGTGTGTTTCACCATAGGAATGGGTAGGACTTAAGTCCCTTAGTGTTTTCGTGGAGATTAATTTAGTTCGGTTGTCCCTTTGAACCTAGACCATGGGATCTCCAATCAGCTAGGTGGGGTTTGCCGCTAAATTATTCTTTATTTCATAGGCTTTAGGCCCATTCCCTTCGATGAGTTGCTTACTTGCTCTCTAGATAGACCTTTTGTTAGTGGATCCACTAGGTTGTCTTTCGATCGAATGTAATCAATGGTGATTACTCCATTTGAGAGCAGTTGCCTAACGGTATTGTGACGCCTTCGTATATGTCGTGATTTCCGTTATACATATTATTTTGTGCCCTTCAATTGCGGCTTGGGCGTCACAATGGATGCATATAGGCTGCTTGGTTGTGGCCATGCTAGAAGATTTTCTACGAAGTTGCGTAGCCATTCGGCTTCTTCCGCTGTTTTATCTAAAGCGATAAATTATGATTCCATTGTAGATCTTGCGATGCAAGTCTGTTTGGAAGATTTCCATGCGATAGCACCACCCCAAGTGTAAATACAAATCCACTTGTGGATTTCGAGTCGTTGGTATCAGATATCCAGTTGGCGTCACTATAACCTTTTATTACTGCTGAATACTTTGAATAGTGCAACCCATAGTCTTTAGTGTATCGAAGATACCTAAGGACTCTTACAATAGCCTTCCAGTGATCATGTCCGGATTGCTATTAAATCGCTAAACGATTATTTGTTTGAGCAATATCTCGTCGCGTGCAATTCGTGAGATACATTAGAATTCCAATTACGAGAGTATTCAATTTGAGATACACTTTCGTGCGGGTTCTTTTGAGATGAAAGTTTGGGTCTATTGGAGTTTTTGCAATACTATTATACCATTCTTGAATTTCTCAAGAATTTTCGATGTAATGAGATTGTGATAATATGATCTCCTCGGATGTTCTAGATATTTTAATACCTAAGATGACATCAGCTATCCCAAGGTCTTTCATGTCGAACCTAGTGGCCAACATTTTCTTGGTGTCCTTGATCATGTTGTCGTTATTGCCGATGATGAGCATCACGTAGGCAGATAAGGACGTAACCATGTTGTGTATTTTTGGCGTACACACATTTGTCACATTCGTTGATCTTGGACCCATTAGCAAGTACTACGTCATCAAAACGTTTATGCCATTGTTTTGGTGCTTGCTTTAATCCGTACAACGATTTGACCAGTCGACATACTTTCGTTTCGTTGCCCGGAGCTATGAATCCTTCGGGTTGATTCATATAGATTTGTTCTTTGAGTTCCCCATTTACGAAAGCAGTCTTAACATCCATTTGATGTATGCTAAAACCGTGCGTGACTGCAAAATTGATTAGTAGTCGAATTGGCGTAATTGTTCTGAGGGCATAAGTGTCAAAATAATCAACACCTTCCTTTTGATTAAACCCTTTTGCGACTAATCATGCTTTATACTTATCAATGGAACCATCGGGTTTTAATTTTCTTTTGAAAATCCATTTACAGCCCAATGCTTTACACCCCTTGGGAAGATCAACTAATTCCCAAGTGTGGTTTTGCATAATGGAAGATATTTCGCCATTAATGGCTTCTTTCTATTGAGGAGCTTCGGGAGTAGACATTGCTTCTTTGAACGTGCGAGGTTCATTATCCACTATAAATGTGGTCACAAAGTCGGGTCCGAAGGTTTTAGATATTTTTGCCCGTTTGCTCCTTCTTGGTTCATCATCAGGCAACAGTATGGTCTTCTTGGACTATGTCCATGGGACCCTTGTCGAAGTGGGGACCTCGTTCTCGTATTCGCTTGTGTTCCAAGGAAATGGCGTTTTCCATTAGTATTTTGGTTATTTTTTAATGGAAATATGTTTTCAAAAAATGTGACATTTCTTGATTCGAGTATTGTATTTACTTCAATATTTGGATTGTCGGACTGTGCACTATGAACCTATAGGCACTACTCCAGACTGCATATCCTGAAGATACAATCTACGGTTTTTGGACCGATTTTCATCTTTTTAGGTAATGGTGTTGCCACCTTAGCCAAGCACCCCCCATACTTTGATGAATTTATAGGAAGGTTTCGACCGGTCGACCAAATCCATAATTCATAAGAAGTTTTGCTCCAATTTCTTGTGGTAACTTGTCGAGCAAGTAATTTGTCTTGTGAGCACCGCCCCCCACATTTCTGTCGGGTAGCTTTCGATTGAATCAATAATGAATTCATCATTTCTTTGAGTGTGCGATTTTTTCCTTTCCGCAATCCCATTGGATTGTGGAGTATAAGGAGGAGTCACTTGATGAATTATTCCATGTGCCGCACAAAGTCCTTAAAAGGATGTACGTACTCACCTCCTCTATTAGATTTGAGAGTTTTTATCTTTTCTCAAGTTGATTTTCTACTTCGTTTTGTACATTTTAAATGCCTCGAACGCTTCGCCTTTACTATTTAACAAGTAAAGATGACAATAACGTGTGCTATCATCAATAAAGGTGATGAAATAGTTTTTCCCGCCACATGACTCTATGGATTTAAAATCACATAGATCGCTATGAACCAGCTCTAGTGGTCGAGTGTCACGTTGTATTGTTTGAAAGGAGGTTCTTGTTTGTTTGGCCTCAACACATATTTGACATTTTTCTTTAGTGTCGATTCGAGCTTTTGGAATTAATTCCATTTGCATTAATCGCCTTATAGAATCATGGTTAACATGACCTAGTCTAAGATGCCAAATATTAAAGTTTCAAGCAAGTAAGAAGAAGATGTAGATACTTTATTTGCTACTATTGTCAGCGGGTTACCACCAAGACATTACACTTGAACAAGCCCTCATTGAGGTAACCCTTGCCCATGAAAACTCCACTCTTCGTAAGTACAAACTTATCCGATTCAAGACCAACTTGAACCCATGTTTTATTAGTGAGCCGAAATTAGGTTTTTCCTAATATCCGGACATGGAGGACATCGTGAGCACCACCCGTCCGCCGGTCATCTTGAGTATCACTGCCTCTTTCCTTCCACCTGCAGGTGGAAGAGTTGCCCATGAAAGCTTCTCGCGGACGTCACTTTGGAGTAAGATGAGAACATCTTGCATCGCCGCATATGACGGTGGCGCCGGTGTCAACATACCATTCACGACCTGCCGACTCAAGTTTGTCTCGAAACCACGCAAATCATGCCGATGTCTTCATCAACCACGTTGGCTTTTATGACTCGCTTCTTGCCTCGGCACTCCGCAGCTTTATGGTCCTTTCTATCACAGCTCGCACTTCCGCCTCAACTTCTTTTCCTGTAGACGTCCCTTCCCTGAGCTTTTACGCCTCCCCGTTTGGAGTCTTGCTCGACCACATGCGCCCTTCTATGGGGCGAAGTCGCTTATCTACGATCTGCTATTTTGCTCAATTCTTAGCCTTAGGATCAAATCCTCCAACGACATATCCTGAGCTTATGTGAGATAGTTTCAAGTCCTTCCACGCGGAGGTATTTTCTCAATCATTGCCGCAACTTGGAATGCTTCGAAACTATCATCCCTTCGTCGCTATCTCGCAAGATAAGTTGGAGTTGTTCAACCCGTGTCATAACACTTTTGGAATCATTCATTACAAATTCTAAAACCTAGCAACTACGAATTTCTTCGAGCAGGCATCTTCGGTTTTGTACTTCTTTTCCAATGATTCCCAAAGGTCCTTGGCCGTCTTAAATGGGTTGTATACATCGTATAACGAGTTATCTAGTCCATTTAAGTCGTAGTTCCTGCAAAGGAAGTCGGAGTGCTTCCATGACTCGACACAATGCCACGGTGGTGCGATCTGCTTCCCTTCTTTCAAGATAAGGTTGTTTCCTTCAGTACTTCGACGTTCAACGTCGAAGTGAAGAGCATTTTGTTGCCATCTTTTGAACTCTTTGCCAACAAATTTTTCTCGGGTGCTCACCATGAGCGTGAACGGTGGTATGCATCATTTCGCCATGGGTCGCTGTACAATGGGTTCCTTTTTCGTAATTGGAAGCAATGCTGCACACAAAACAGGATTATGCTAAGTTATATGAAACACTATTGTTTCTATATAATTAGCAACCAGATTTTAATAGACTTTCCTGTGCAGTCTGATTAAAACACTATTATTAATACAATTAAGTGTTACTTAATAGTATGCTGATTTACAGATTACTAAATAAAAGTAATAATCCGATGTTAAGTGTTTTATACTTAATCAAAAGGATTAATAATGTAGTAACATGATTCTGTAACTTAAATAGATTCTGACCTAAACTAGAAACATATCAGAAACCAGAATATGTAACTGATTAAAACAGAAGGTAGAATCTGTAACATAAACAGATTAGAATCTGAAATTTAAAACAGATTAGTAGTTCTTCTGTATCTGGTTAACAGATGAATGCAGTAATAATGCAGAATCAGGTTTGCACACTTAATGAAAACTGAAACAAAACAAGCAGATTTCTTAATTTCTGTTAATTTGAAGCAGAAACAGAAATCAAAATATGTACGCTTTTATGGAGAAGCGCATCGATCGCTGATCGGGAAAACACAAGCAAAGATGAAAATGCTGTAATGTAAGGACATTAAAATATGTACCAGAAACAAAAATTATAATGTGTTTGTTGGATACCAGACTGGTATGCAGGTTAATGCAGTAGCATTCAGATGAATGTAGTTGCATTCATATGAATGTAGTAACATTCAGAATCAAATTTAAATCTGTTACTTGCAGAATCAGAAATATACAGATTATGATGTGTAACAAAAACATATTAAATCTGTATATTAAAACATGTTATGTAGTCTGATTCTGGAGCAGATTTGGAGAGTGTACAGAAACTGAAAAATTTATGTTTTGAAACTGTTATGTGCAGAACAGATTTAGAACAGGCTGGACTTAAAACTATAGTCTTAAACGCAGATGATGTAATCGTATCCGCACGTATTATAATGCAAGAACATGCGGTGAAGCCGTGCTATTTGAGAATCAGGTTTTATAACTTAATGCAGATCGAATCGCTGCCCGAAT
>CM028377.1:164795514-164846315 GCA_013146195.2 Codonopsis lanceolata
AACTTATCACTCTCGTGCATCGATAGGTCCAATTTATTGTGATGGTGAGCGATTAATGCGACATATGCATTGGTCATGCGATTATCCGCACCTCTAGGCCTTTATTATTTGCGATTACATTCATTTGTTCAAAGCGAAATAATAGAGGGATTGATAAACACCACAATAAACAAGAATTGAATGAACATAAATATGAATTAAAATATAAATTCAATACAAGTTACCTCCACCTCTAGATTAATGATGATTTAGTTCATCATAGACGATGAACAACATGGAGATGAATGGAGACATGATTGCTTAATACTTGTAATTACAATAATAATTAAATATGTTATACAACCTAAAATCTATTCTAAAGCTATACAAAAGCTCGGCCGTTTCTAGTTCGTCCAGGCTTTGGCTACCGACTCTATTTATCTGAGGTTATTTAAATCGAATCTCGAGTGAAAACGAAAAAAATCGGCGGATTCGACGCAAGGTATGGAGCCTTGCGATCGCAGGTCTCTAAAATCCGGGTTTGATTTCTTGATGTTCTACTGTCCACCTTGCGGAGGCAAGGTGCGGAGAACATAAGCCGGCGTGTTCTTCTTTTCTTCTTCAACTTTTCATTCGGCCCTTCTTGGATTTTGCATATAAAAGCCTTGTGCTTTGCATATTTTCACAAAAACCTGAAACTCACAAAACTCCTTGAAAACACATATCGTTAGCCAAAAGCCTCGTGAAATAGCATAATTTAAGTCATAGAAGCATATGAAATCGGCGTATAAAATACATCGATCAAATACCCCAAACTTAAACTTTGCTCGTCCACGAGTAAAAATATACTACAAAAGCAATTAACAATAATAACAAAATGAAAATCTTTTTGGAGGGTGACACTATTTACACTCCTCTATAAACCCACAAACTCAAGGAGACTCTTTCGAGTGACTCGACTATGCATATAAAAGCGATAAATACAAAAGCATTGATAAAACAAAAGGATAAACTTATAAAATAAAACAAAAATCTTTTTGGCTTCAACCTCAAGTTATAAGCAGCATGGCATAACAAGCGATCTCGGTTCGATGCTCACCACATATATGCGGGCTAAGTCACATAAAACCAAGCGATCTTTTCTTAAAGCTGCTACTACTCTTTAATTTCTCCGTGTGTGTGTGATCACCGGTCTTAGAGAATATCTTAACTAAAACATTTTATTAAGCTAAACACCACATTCATATGAAAATCAAAGTTTAATTAAAACCATGCATTATATAATATGAGATCTACCATCCAAACCGGTCTATTATGAAGAGGTCACCAGGATTTCAAAAACTTATACATCCATCCCATGCACTTCTATGTATGACATACAATGCTCTCCTATCCCAATTACTTGTAATAGCTAAGATTATGCTAACACAGTGAGCTTTGGCGAATAATATGAACATGAAGTGTTTGATCAATTCTATATGACTCACTTAGCAAAGAAAACATGCACAAGCATTGGCAAGAAGATCATTAGGTCTTTATTTAGCTTGTAATGTAAGGCCAAGGTGATGGGGATTTGATGGAAAGGATTGGAATTCAAAGTGAGAGAGTAAGACTACCCTTTATCCCTCATACTTCCAAGCAAAGGAAGTTTTCCCTATTTAGGCTAGGACACAAAGACTACAAGTAGGGGGTGTTTTCTGTTACTTTTCAGTTTTCTTCTTTCCCCCCCAAACTTGTTTTGGGCAATATATACTTCTAAAAATATCTCATCATTTTTCTCAGCAATATTTTTCTAACATATTTTCTTTTGAAAGCTATGCTTTCATTTGAATCTTCTTGCACTCTTCTTCTTAGTTTCATTTTTTCGATACATATTTTCATATATAAAAATATATATATATTTTTTTTTTTTCGACGACGGAAAGAAGAAGTCTTCAGAAAAATAGCCTAACTGAAAAAAATGGTCCTCTATAATCAATTTCCCACCCACATCCTACTCTCTCAAAGGGTAGGCTAAAAGTGTATAGGCTTTTAGGGTTAAGTTAATGTGGGTAATAGAAACGATGTCGAATGGGGGTTTAATAGTGTGCTTAGCACACTCCATTTTTTAATTAGGCTCAAAGGGGACACTAGGGATATTTTTAGTAAAGGTCAGGAATATTTAGGCTCTAACGATCCAAAGATGGCCTAAGTCATTTCTTAATGCCAAATGCTCATGTAGTTTTTAAAGCAAGTAAGACACACAAAATATCATATCAACTATGGGAATTGTGGGGTTGAATGTTTAGCATCACTGGATTTCACATAAGCATTCGCTAAGACAGATGGTAGGGACAATTGAGACTAACATGCAGACACGGTTCGAAAGTGTGCTTGAGATATATAAATGAGAAAAATCCAAGGGATCTAACTATCATGCAATTGACCCTAAGTTACAATTTAATGCAACAATCATGTTCGAATGGCTATGCATCATATTCTTGTGCATATCTTGTTGTAATGAAGTAGGTGCTATAAACTTTATAAAACTATTCTAATTAATCCATAATTATGACTGGTGTGGGTGCATGAAGAATTTGGAGAAAAGTAAAAGTTTCGCAAAATCAAGTAAATTCCAGAAGGATCTACGGACTAGCTATGCGGTTCATTGCATTAACTCCTCATCGACTAGTATTACCACACCTAAACTCGAGGCTAAAATTTTAAATTAAAAATAATTTTTTTTATAAAGAAAATTGGAGATGTTGATGACACAATTGATGATGGGTCCCCACAAGAGGAGGTCCACTAACTATTATAGTGTATTACGTCAAGGCAACACCTCGAAAATAAGAAAAATTAAAAAGCAAGAAAGGCGGGTGAGGAGGAAACACGATAGAGGAAAAAGAAAATTTTTCTCACCCTAAAAACGTAGCCCAACTCCATTCCTCCTTAGGCTAGGACCTGCTAAGACTCTGGGCTTAGAATCCCCCCCAAACTTAATTTCTATTTTGTCCTCAAAATTGAGGAACATATGAGAGGATTGATGGGGAAGGACAAATATCAAAAGGACATAGCAGGCCCACCTAACGAAAGAGGATGGAACTTGGGCCTCGACTCAAGGTGAGTCGGGTGGAAATAACGAATGAGGACGAAACTCGGGGATCGTGCCAGGTGGCATCCCGTAATAATTGGAGACATTTTGTCCCACAGTGTTAAACCACCCAATAATTGAGTTCTGCACGCATTTGTGCCAGCTAGCGACTCACCATTTGGGCTTCAAGGAGGGCAACTTCCTCCAACTTTGTTGGAGATTTCCACTAGCGGATCCTCTCCTCCTCTTCGGGTTCCTCCCTGTGAGGAACCCGCACTCACGGCTGCTGCTGGTGCTCAAACAAAATGGCCCTAGTAATGGACGGCCCAGCTCTAACCCTCTCCGCGTGTTGAGGCCATCTCACGCCTGTCCTCCTACACAGCTTGGTAATCAAATGCGGGAACGCGAACCCCGCATTTGTAGCACCTCGAATAAGGGTCTTAATTTGGCCGTTGATCAGGCGGCCAACATCAACAGACCCACCAGTCATGATGGTGTAGATCAAAACAGCCTTAGCCCAAGTCACCGTGTGTTGGTGACTGGAAGGCATAAGGCGGGCGCAGATAAATTTGAACACGGGCTTGGCGTGTTCGGCGAAGACTCCTCCATGGTGCGTGGACCGTAGGGTGGATTACGGTTTTGGGTCCACTCTACACCAGGGAGGCGATGGTCGCATTGACCACCTCGACATGGACAGGGGAATGGAGGTGTGTGCTAAAATCGTCGGCACCATCCGCGAAGTTGGAGGTGCCGTAATACATGTTAATGCTTTGGGACGAAAAGTCAACACTAATGTCCCTAACATTAACAGTCTCTAAAACTCCCCCATCTACACCAATGCGGCCATTGGCGTAGAACTCGCGGACAATAGGCACGATTGCCTTGTCCGGAGAATCAGTCAACAACCCCCACCTACGGGCCGTAAAGTTATTTCGCAGGCCAAATTCTTCAGCCATGAATCCCCTCTCGGGAATTAATGACTTGGAGAGCTTGGCCGCGTATTTTTCGAGGCCTCATAGGAAATAAAGCGGCGGTGGTCATAATGTTGCTCTTCCTCCTCAGCAGGCGAGAGTAGAGGCGCCGGTGTTTCTACGCTTGTGAGACATTATGTTTGAGCAATTTAAAAATTAAATTTTATAAAATTAGTTTATTTTTAAAATATTAAAATTAAAATTAAACTATTTATTTCCTAAAGCATGCAAATATTATCTATCTACGTAAAATTATCTAACACCCTAACATGCAAAAATTGGACGTCAAAATTTAAAAAGGAGAGTTAGAATTACTTGTTTGCAGCTTTAGATGAGTTGTCGCCGGAGTGTAAGCTTGATGCCGGCAAAAATGGAGTCCTTCCCTTGCTTCAATCTTCAAATGGGTTGAAATGGTGGGTGAATAGTGGTAGAAGTTGAAGGGTTTGAAGGAGGGTGAAGGAATCTTTTAAATATGCCGGAAGTTGTGAAGATTGAAGAGAATCTCACCAGATTTGGAAGGAAACGGCTGCTGCACTTGCTGTTTGAAGGAGGGAGTAGTCTGGTGATTCTGCAGAAGAGGCTCGGTGGCTGCTTAAATAAAGACACCTTGCGGTCGCAAGGTGGCTTTTACATCCGCAAAGGTCGGCGATTCATGCGTTCTACATTCTCAAGCGATTCCCACGTCTTGCGATAATTCATGATGTTTGGGGACCTTGCGGTCGCAAGGCCTCACCTTGCGTCGCAAGGTAATTGTCTCCTTTTTGTTTCTTTTCATTCTTTTTCAGCATTAGCAGTTAAGTCCCTCCGTTATATTCCGTTATGTTTCGTTCCTTTCCTGCATTATAAAACTCTACAAAAACTCTAAACTAAAATTATTAGCAACATATAAATACAACATTAAGATGCTTTTCTCCCCCAAACTTGAATTTTGGCATATTTAATTTTAAAATTAAATGTCCAAAAATACATTTAACGGAGAATAACATATTTAAATTAACTACAAAAGCAATAAAATTCATAATAGTGGGTTGCCTCCCACTTAGCGCCTTTGTTTAACGTCTTTGGCTCGACCCAACTGCAAACCTAATCATTGGGTGGTGCATTGTCAGCCAAACGAATTAATTCAATTGTTCGTTCAACTGACATCGGTTCAAGGTATGGCTTGAGTCGGTGTCCATTAACTTTAAAAACTTCATTATTCTTTGGATTTCTTATATCAATAGCTCCATGAGGATAAATTCGTACAATTATGAAAGTGCCAAACCACTTAGATTTTAACTTTCCAGGGAATAACCTAAGTCTAGAATTAAAAAGTAAAACTTTCAATCCTGGTCGAAACATCTTATTAGGCTAACCCCATATCATGATACTTCTTGGTCTTCTCTTTATACGTTTTAGCATTCTCATACGAATTTAGCCTGTGTTCTTCTAGTTCATTTAATTGAAACAATCTTTCCTCACCAGCCAAGGTTAAATCTAAATTTAAGTCTTTAACAGCCCAATAAGCTTTATGTTCGATTTCAACTAGTAAATGGCAGGCTTTGCCATATACCATTCGGTATGGACTCATTCCTATTGGGGTTTTAAAAGCAGTTCGGTATGCCCATAAAGCATCCTTAAGTTTAGATTCCCAATCTTTACGATTAGGCCTAACAGTCTTTTCTAGTACTGCTTTAATTTGTCTATTACTAACCTCTACTTGGCCAGATGTCTGAGGATGATATGGTGTAGCTAACTTGTGAGTTACACCATGTTTCTTAAGGACATTATTCAATAACTTATTAGTAAAATGAGTTCCTTGGTCACTTATTATGGCCTTAGGTACTCCATATCTAGCAAAAAGATCTTCCACAAATTTAACCACAGTTTTACCATCATTTGTTTTAGTAGCTATGGCTTCAATCCATTTAGACACATAATCTACTACTACCAAAATATATTCACAATTATTTGACACTGGAAAAGGACCCATGAAATCAATGCCCCAAACATCAAAGATTTCAACAACCATGTTAATATGCAAGGGCATTTCGTTTCTTTTTCCTATTCCACCAGTTCTTTGACACTTATCACATGTTCTATAAAATAATTCACAATCTCTAAAAATAGTAGGCCAATATAAACCAGATTGTAAAATTTTTCTAGCAGTTTTATTCCCACTAAAATGACCTCCACAAGAGTATTCATGGCATAATTCCATAATACTTTGTTGGTCTTTTTCTGGAATACATCGCCTAATTAAAGAGTCTGAACATATTTTATATAAATGAGGCTCTTCCCAAAAATAATTTTTCGCTTCAGCCAAAAATTTCTTCTTTTCATAATGATCAAAATCAGGATTTATGATATCAGACACATAATAATTGACAAAATCAACATACCAAGGGTCTGAATCTCTAATAGCTAACAGTTGCTCATCAGGAAAATCTTCATTTATGGGAATTGGGTCATCAAGAAATTGACGTTCAAGTAAGGGTGAAAATTCTAATCTAGACAAATGGTCGGCTACGACATTTTCAGTTCCCTTTTTATCTTTAATTGTGATGTCAAATTCTTGTAACAATAGGATCCACCTAATTAGTCTAGGCTTAGCATCTTTCTTACTTAATAAATATTTTAAAGCAGAATGATCGGAAAATATTATCACTTTTGATCCTAACAGATATGATCTAATTTTTTCTAAAGCATACACAACTGGCAAGAACTCTTTTTCTGTTGTTGTATAATTTAGTTGTGCATCATTTAGAGTTCTACTAGCATAATGTATCACATGAGGCTTTCTATCTACCCTTTGTCCTATCATGGCTCCAATTGCAAAATCTAATGCATCGCACATGATTTCAAAAGGAAGAGACCAATCAGGGCCGGATAAAATAGGGGCAGTAGTTAATCTTTCTTTTAATAGATTCAATGCTTCCACACATTCTTGGTCAAAAACAAACTCTGTATCTTTTGCTAGCAAGTTACATAGAGGTTTACAGATTTTGGAAAAATCTTTTATGAATCTTCTATAGAATCCGGCATGCCCTAGAAAACTTCTAACACCTTTAACAGAAGTTGGGGGAGGTAATTATGAAATAACTTCTATTTTTGCTTTGTCAACTTCAATACCTTTATTTGACACAACATGCCCTAATACAATTCCATGTTTGACCATGAAATGACTTTTCTCTCAACTTAAAGTTAAATTTGTTTCACAGCATATTTTCAAAACTGATGTAAGATTTTCTAAGCAATGATCAAAAGAGTTTCCAAAAACTGAAAAATCGTCCATGAAAACTTCAACACATCTTTGAACTAGGTCTGAAAATATAGAAATCATGTATCTTTGAAAGGTGGCTGGTGCATTACATAGTCCAAATGGCATTCTCCTAAAAGCAAAAGTGTCAAAAGGACACGTAAAGGTTGTTTTCTCTTGGTCTTCGGGTGCTACAGGAATTTGGTTGTAACCAGAAAAACCATCAAGAAAGCAATAGTACTCGTGACCGGCTAGTCTTTCAAGGATTTGGTCAATAAATGGCAAAGGAAAGTGATCTTTCCTAGTTGCCGCATTTAGCTTTCTCAAATCAATGTACATTCTATAACCAGTTATTGTTCTTGTAGGGACTAATTCATATTTTTCATTTTTAACAACTGTAATTCCTGAATTTTTAGGAACTACCTGAACTGGACTAACTCATTTACTGTCTGATATTGGGTATATTATACCTATATCTAGAAGCTTAAGAACTTCTTTTCTTACGTCTTCTTCCATGTGTGGGTTAAGTCTTCTTTGTCTTTCTCTTGAAGGTTTACTACCTTCTTCTAGGTGTATTTTATGCATGCACATAGATGGACTAATACCTTTTAAATCAGCTAAGGACCATCCTATGGCTTCTCTATGTGTCCATAAAACTTTCAATAAACTTGCTTCTTGTTCTTCAGTTAAATCAGCTGCTATTATAACAGGTAAAGTTTTACCTTCCCCTAAAAATACATATTTTAAGTGGGGTGGTAATGGCTTTAATTCTTCTACTGGAGGAGATTTAACAGATGACATAAATTTATAATTTTCTGGTTTAATTGTTTCTTCTATTTTAACCTCCTCATTCTTTCCTTCTTTAATAACTTCCTTATTTTCTACTTTAACATTCTCTATCTCAATTTCTTCAAAAAGAGATTTTAAAATTTCTACTTCATCTTCTTTAATTTCATTAGTTTCTTCTTCTACTTTTTCTATTCTATCAGATTTAATTTCTGACTCTAATTCTTTCTCTATATTGTCTTTATTTTTAAGAGCTTCTAATTTTTCTCTTTCTTGTCTTTCTTCCTCTTCTATTTCTCTTTCTATCTTATCAATGTCAATTTTTATGGGAGGAATATGATTATCATCATAAACTATAAATACATTTTTCTCATAGTCATCTTCTTCATTATCTTCTTCAAAAGTTTCAGTCGATAATTTTTCTATTTCGTCTATGGAAAAACATGCATTTATGTCACTAGGTCTATTCATAGCATCATAAACAGAGATTTCAACAGTTTCACCTAGAACTGACATTGTGAGTTTACCATTCTTCACATTTATCATTGTATTGGCAGTGGCCATGAAAGGTCTGCCTAACAATATAGGAACTTCATTATTTGTGCAAATCTTCCTTTCCATCTCTAGAACCACAAAGTCGACTGGAATGATTAGTTTATCAACCTGAACTAGGATGTCTTCCACTATACCCAAAGGATATTTAACTAAACGATCAGCTAATTGTAATTGCATATTAGTGGGTTTTAGTTCTCCTAACCCTAATTGTTTATAGACCGCAAAAGGCATCAAGTTAATACTTGCTCCTAGATCTAGCATGGCTTTCATCTTTTTAGAGCTTCCCAAAGAGACTTGGATATTAAAGCTACCAGGGTCTTTCAACTTAGGGGGTAATTCGGGTTGTAAAACAGCACTTACATTTTCAAAACAATAATTTTCTCATTGTTTTCAAACTTGTGTTTCTTAGAGTGAAGATCTTTGAAAAACTTGGCATAAGCTGGAATATTTTTAATAACGTTAAGCAAAGGAAGATTAACATTCACTTTGGATAACATATTATAAATTTCCGTAAATTGTTTGTCCATTCAGTTTTTCATAAGTCTTCTAGGGAATAGAATTGGAGGAACATATGGTGGTGTAGCCACATAAGGTCCCTCTTTTTCTGGTTCTAACTCTTTTTCTACTTCTACTTCTACTTCTTGATTTTGAATTTCTTTTTCTTTTTCCTCGTTTGAAACTTCTACTTCTACTTCTACTTCTTGATTAATTGTTTGGTCATTCTCATTACTATTATCTTTTTCGACTTCTTTTTCAGAATTATCTACTGCATCAAGCACATTAGAAGAATGAACAGGATCACTTACCTCTTCTCCTATTACTTTACCACTTCGCAAGACAGTGATTGATTTTGCTTGCTCGGTTTGACTAGGGAACTTCCCTTCTTCTCTTTTCTCAGTTTCAGAATTCACTATGTGCTTCTTCAAATTTTCAACTTCTTCAAGCAGATACTTTAGCAGAACAGCTTGACCTTTACTTGTTCCATCTTGTTTTGGAACTTCTTCAATCCTTAATTGATTTTGATTTGGAAATTGTTGTGGTTAAGGTTGTTGAGGCTGGAATTGTTCAGGTTGTAAATGTTTATTTCCTCCCCAAGAAAAGTTAGGATGATTCCTCCAACCAGGATTATATGTGTTTGAGTAGGGATCATTCCTTGGCCTTTGAGGGTATACGTTCATGGCATTTGCCTGTTCAACATACATAGCACTTGATGGACAAAAATTAGTAGCATGGGAATATAATCCACATAAGGCACATACTTCTTGAATTGGCCAATTTTCAAATTGAGCTTGTGTATCTGATTTTTCTTGAACTTGGTATAGACTCCTACTTTTACCTCTAGCACTTTTCTGTTGAGAATTAATACTTAACATCTCAAATAATTCCTCTAGTGCTTCTGGTGTCATTCTATTAATAGAACCACCAGCTGCACTATCAACCATAGTTTGTAAGCCTGGCGAAAGACCATGATAAAATTGAAGTACTAACACATGTTGAGCCAGATTATGATGAGGACACATAATGAGCAGATTTTTAAATCTATCCCAAGAATCATGGAATGTTTCACCTGGTTCATTTTGGAATGACATGATTTGTTTTCTGTATTCAGTAAGAGATGCATGCTTATAGTATTTACTCATAAACAAATCATATAATTGAGCCCAAGTATAAACACTACTAGGTGTTAGATTCATAAACCATCGCTTTGCCAATTCTTTTAATGCACTAGGAAAGTATTTCATTTTAACTTGATCTTCAGTCAACCCCCCTAAAGGAAAAGTACTCATCATGTATTCATAATCTCTTAAGAAACTGACAGGATCTTCGTGACGCATCCCATGACAGGAAGGTATAGCATTAAAATAATGGCCTTTTAATTCAAAATTCCTTACAGCATCTGGTAAGACTAGACATGATGTTACTACATTTAATGAAGGTCTACTGAAATCATTAATAATTCTTTGATTTACCACTACTTCCATATTTCTTCTAGCAGGTTCTTCTTCTCTTTGATTTGCATTAACCGGGCGAACCGGTTTTTCAAGATTTTGATTAATATTATCTTCCATTGTAGGATCAACCAGAGGATCCTCTAGATTCAATTGTTCTTGATTATCAGACTCGGTTTCTAGATTTTCAAGATCTTGATTCTTTCTACTATTATTTATATCTTGATTCAGTTCTACCAGTTGAGGATTCAAAGATCTACGACCGTGCATAAAATAAATTAAAGTAATTTAAAAACAACTAACTATTAAAATAAATAAAATAAAATCTTTTTGTATTTTTATTTTTTTATAAAAACTGAAAATTAAAAACTAAATTAAATTAAAATTACGCTACCAACAAACTAACTATGTGAACTAGCTTGTCCCCGGCAACGGCGCCAAAAACTTGATCGATGTCTTATTTTAATTATTTCCTTGCAAGTGGACAAGACTTTTGGAGAATAGTTTTGGAAGCAAGGGTCGAACCCACAGAGACAAGAGATCACAGATAATGCAATTTATTGATAGAAAATTATTAATCTAAGGGGGTTTTTATATTTATTCTATTCTAACTACTAGTATTATTTAGGTGTCTAACTAATTAGCAGCAAATACAGGTTATGAAGATCTTATGGTATATGGCAATCTAGGATTAGGGTTTCACTTGTATCTCCTCTATGTTTAATTCAAAATAATTATCATTCAATTTCTTGGGTTCGTTCACAAAAGATAGATACAGTATGTTGAATTATTAGTTCAGCCTCCATCCCTGCATCATTCATCCATTCTATATCCTAAGCACAAGAACATATGATCTATCTGTCACCTAGGTCATGTATGAACCTGGCCCTAACTTATCACTCTCGTGCATCGATAGGTCCAATTTATTGTGATGGTGAGCCAGTGTACGACATATGCACATTGGTCATGCAGTTATCCGCACCTCTAGGCCTTTATTATTTGCGATTACATTCAGTTGTTCAAAACGAAATAATAGAGGGATTGATAAACACCACAATCAACAAGAATTGAATGAACATAAATATGAATTAAAATATAAATTCGATACAAGTTACCTCCCACCTCCTAGATTAATGATGATTTAGTTCATCATAGACGATGAACAACACATGGAGATGAATGGAGACATGATTTGATCTTCAATACTTGTAATTACAATAACTAAATATGTTATACAACCTAAAATCTATTCTAAAGCTATTCAAAACTGTTTCTAGCCGTTTCTACTCGTCCTAGGCTTTGGCATCCGATTCCTATTTATACCGAGGAGTTGTATTTCAATCGAATCTCTAGTGAAAACGCCAAAAATCGCATTCTGACTACCTTGCGGTCGCAAGGTCTGGGGCACCTTGCGATCGCAAGGTCCTTGGAAATCCGGGGCTTTGTTTTCTTGATGTACCGTCCCACCTTGGGGCAAGGTCTGGAACACCTTGCGACCGCAAGGTCTCCAGCGTGATATTTCTTCTTTTCTTCTTCAATTTTCATCTTGGACCCTTCTTGGATTTTGCATATAAAAGCCTTGTGCTTTGCATATTTTCACTAAAAACCCTGAAACTCATAAAACTCACTGAAAACACATATCAGTAGCCAAAAGCCTCGTGAAATAGCATAATTTAAGTCATAGAAGCATATAAAATCGACGTATAAAATACATCGATCAAGGCACTATCAAGGCCTTAACTTATTATGCGTCGATCAGGCCAAAGCTGAGCAAATCATGGACCAACTGCATGGTGGTACCTACGGACCCCACATGAATGGCCATATGTTGTCCAAGAAAATTATCCGACAGGGGTACTATTGGAGTACGCTTGAAACCGATTGTATTCGGTGGGTACGACATTGCGATAAGTGCCAACGCTTTGCCAACCTGGAGCATGTGTCCCCCGCACGTCCTATATAACTCCACGGCCCCCTGGCCCTTCTCAACATGGGGAATCGATGTCATAGGCCAAATTCACTGAAGGGATCCAATGGCCACAAATATTTCCTAGTAGCCGTTGATTACTTCACGAAGTGGGTGGAAGCCTCTTCCTATAAAATCCTGAATGCCCGAAAGGTGTCCGAATTCATCCGGACCAACATAATATATCACTACGGAGTGCCTTTCGAAATAATCTCCGACAATGGCACGCGTTTTGAAGGGGACGTGAATCGTCTGCTTGACGAATTCAAGATCCAAAGGCATAAATCCTCCCCCTACCGGCCGCAAGCCAATGGTGCCGTTGAAGCAGCCAACAAAACGCTCGAAAACATCATCAGAAAAATGGCTGATACAGGAAGAGACTGGCCAGAAAAATTACCGCTAGCCCTCTGGGGCTACCGCACCTTAGTTCGCACACCCACTGGGGCTACCCCCTATTCCTTGGCATATTGCATGGAGGCAGTGCTGCCTATTGAAGTTGAAATACCATCATTAAGAGTAATGATGGAATCTGGCGTAGCAGAAATTGACTGGGTCAAAGGGAGATTTGAAGAATTAGCCCTAATCGACGAATGACGCCTACTAGCCCTGGAGCATACCCAAGCGTATCAAAGGCGCATAGCCCGAGCCTTCAATAAAAAAGTCAAAGGTCGCGACATCAAAGTCGGGGATCTTATGCTTCGAGAAAAACCCCCTAGTTATGTTGATACTAGGGGAAAATGAAAATCTCCATGGATGGGACCGTATATTGTCAAAGAAATCCGATCAGGAGGCGCCGTACTTCTCACAAACCAAGAAGGAGAAGACCTTGTTCAGCCCTTCAATCTCGACAAGCTCAAAAGGTATTATGCTTGAGCTAATTTATCCAACGGTCGCTTCCCTCTCCAGCTCGCTAGGTTGAAAACCCGAAAGGGCGGCCTAGGCAAAAATTATAGCAAATAAAGAAAAAAAAATATATATATATATATAAAGGATAAATAAGGGCTTGCTAGGCTGAAAACCCGAAAGGTCGGCCTAGGCAAAAATTAGAGCATATAAAAAAATCAGGAGAAAAAGAAGAGGGAAGGCACTACTTGAATCCTCAGCATCCTACCTCCAGTCTTCAGCATACGAGGGGCTCGACTGACAAAAAGAAAAGAGAAAAACCACGACAAATAAGCTCACATATAAAACACTAAAATATAAAAATACAAGTCCTAAGGTGCAACTTAGAAATAATTGCTAAAGAAATTTAGATTGTGCGTCATCTGCCTGTACATATCTATTATTGCCTCTACCCCCTTTTGTTCCCCCAAACTATCCCTTCTTTTGCAGCTCAAGCCCCAAGGTGGTCCATCAGTGTCTGCGATGTCCGCCCAGCTGGGCCTATATACTCCTTCTGCAAGGCACAGAAGAGGCTCAGTCTCATCAGAATGAGAAGCACCAGAAGTGTCCTCGTCCTATTCATTATCCGTATTACCGTTGTCCTGAAACAGCCAGACAACTTGGGTTCACTGCTGCCCTATCTGATTGCGAAGAGAAATGCAGGGGCTATGAGAATAGCCTTATGCCAAGCGTAGCCCTGCAGCAATTATATGGCCGAGAACAGGAGGAGGCGGCTGCCCTCTTCTCCCCGAATATCTCCAGAAAAGCCCTCTCGAGCCCGAAGGTGTATTCTTTTAAAATCCGTTTCTGAGATACAACGTGTTGTTACCCTTAGATATTGGTATAGCTTTATTTTATGCATGCATTTTGAGTCTGTATTTTTAATATTTTTGCATCATATAAAATTATATTGCATTGTATAATAAATGTTTGTACAGGTTTTAGTACGAAAAAAAGAGAAAAAGGAAACTAATAAGCGCAGGTATCCAAGACTAATGTGCACGAGACGACTAGCTCCTATCAAGACCACCACCCATGACCCAAGGGCCCTCTCAGGCCACCACTCAGATGCTCGACTCTCGTCCCGAGCTGCTCGACCCAAAGATCCGCATCATCGCATCACCATCCCGGCGCCGGTTTGTCGTGATTGCGCCATTCCCCTCCGGCAGAATTCGGCCAACAAGCTTTTGATAAAGCTTGTTAATGCTGAAGAAGCCCCGCATCAGCCTCTTATAAGTTGACACATTCACCTGAGAAAAAAAAATGAGACAACAAAAAGAAAATATATTAGTCTCCAAAAAAAAATAGACATGCTAAATGAAAAATAAAAAAAATATATGTGCATGATAAAAAAAAAGAGAAAGAAATGCAAAGGTAAATGTGTCTACCGAACGGGCTCAAGCCCGAACCCGACGCCTCGTGAATCTCGACATTCGAAGCATTTCTCTACCACATGACCGCCTAATGATACCGAATGGTAGAGAAGACGCCATCGAGGCTCAAGAAACTCCATTCTCGTCGAGAGATGGGATGGAAGGCCTTGGCCTGGCAGAGGCATCAGAAGCCCGTCTAGGCACAGCAGGAGCAGGAAAGGGAGGATGAAGCACTGTCCGCAAGAAATCCTCATATGCCATAACCGGAAAATCAGTCGTTGGCATAAGGAATTTCGACAGGTACTGATACCTGTTCGGCAAGTGGTCGAGCTCTATCACCCAAAAAAGAGGCTTAGGAGGCACCACTGGAGGCACCAAAATTGAATAATGCTGGCGGTTGACCCGCTCGCCCATGTACAAGGAGTCCACCATAATGGATACCATCAGTATCCGGCAGCGGCTCAATCCTAAAGCAACAGCATAATGCCCCTCTAGGCCCTCCCAAGGAAGGAAATGCACTGTATCCGCACTCGAGCTAGCAATCCGCTCCTGCACCCGCTCCTTCTTTGAACAACCGCCGTCCTGATCCGGCCGAACTCTGTTCTCATCAATGAACTCAAGCATATAAGGTGGCTGGTGGACACGCTGACGAAGACGACCCGGCGTGAAATGAAAGAATGAAAAGGCCCAAACTTGCAAAAGGAAAGAAAAATAAAAGAAAGAAATTTTATCAACAATAAAAAAATGTATGCTGCAAAATATATATAAAAAAAAGTAAAGAAAGAAAAAAGAAGCAGCAAAATCAAGAAAAGGCATATACCTCCCACGCCGGGGCAAATCCATTCAAAGTCGGCGAGTCATTCCGGCAAGCCCTGTCCATGGAAGAATAAAGTTCGCCTAGCTAGCAATATAAGCAAAATCGCCAATCCAAAATCGCCAAGTGTGTGACGATTGCTGAAAGAATGCTCAAAGACTACGCTCGATTTTTGGGAACCCGTCTCAAAGAGGTAATAAAAATCCTCCGTCGAAATTCCGTCGAAACCCAGGAGGTCCTCAACATCCTCATCCTCTATCCTTTGAGTAGCAGCATCAGAGGCTTCAGCTACAGCAGCAACATTAACACTTGTCCCATCTCCCCCTGTTTGACCAGAAGAGGGAACAAAATGTATAGAAATCCATACAGAGTACTCGGTTTCCAAAGTTTGAACATGTGCAATATGGGACCTAATATGCACCAACTGTTATGTGATGAACGACAAGGCCATAAGCGTAGTAACCCTAGTAGATAAGGGAGCAGAGGCTGATGTAGTTCCAGATGCAGCTGCAATGCCAGTTGCATTGGTCAAATCTTGAACATGAGCAGGAACTTCTGGATGTGAGACAGTAGGAGGAACAGGTGCAGGCACTGTACACTGTGTCCCAGAAGTGGATGTGTAGGGATAAACTAGGGGCAGATTCAAGATTCTATCTCCCTTCAACAGTTTGGAGGAAATATGAAGGGGATCAAGGATAAGAGTCATCCTTTCAGTTTCTTTTGGAACAATACCCTGAGCCACTAGTAGACTGAAAATCAGAGAAGGATAAGGGAGGGCTCCCTTGTCCCCTTCAGTTTCTGCAAGTGAAACTACTTTCCTAAACACAATGTCACCAAAGTTAAAGGGCATCCATAGACCTATCTAATACATTATTTTGGCATGTTCTTCAGTAACTACATATGAATTGGATGTAGGAGCCTAGTTGGCACAACAGACTTTGTGCATAACAGCATAAAAGGAGGTTAGTTTTGATGTACTAACCTTGACCCCTTTTCCTGGCCATTTTGTAATCAACCACCAGTTAACTCTTTCACACATGTGTTCAGATCATATGTAAAGCTACTCACACCTACATTAGGTGTCCCACAATGTCTATTGATGAGGGATGGAGAGAATTCTAGCATATGATTCCTAACAAAGACTTTTCCAAAAAAATGGATCACTAACTGACATGACCCTCTTTTCAATGTTGGCATAGAATTCTAAAATTATCTCCCTAACTTAGGGTGCACCAGAGGACAGGGTTACAAGAAGACTTCTTTTAGATTAAAACATGACAAGGTTTTGAGCATTTAGGTTCTCCATAGGAATGACTCTTTCATCTACCACTCTTCTAGTAGTGTTGTATCTAAGAGAAGCAGCAGAAGTAACGAAGGTTTCAGAGAATGGAGTACCTACATCTTGTCCAGCTGATGCATCATTGAATGTAGCTTCACCAGAAGCTTCATCAGGAACTACATTGGTCACATGAGCTGCTCTTTTTCTAGTAAACCTAACTGGAACAGCATAACTCTCTTCAAAGGCTTCCTTTTCCTCAAAATCTTGGTCTAAGCTGTCATCAAACTTAGAGGAACTGGAACAGTTGGCAGGATTTGGTGCTGGTAACGACATAGGAGAGGCATTCTTCAAGTTAACCAAATATTCAGCCAATGTTCTCTATTCATCAGAAAACCTCATTTCTGATAAATTTATCTCTGGCTTAGTAGGAGGAACAGCATGAGAGGCTTCATCTTGAATCATGCTAGGAGATTCGGGCTGAAAAACGACTTTTGGAGATGAAATGGGGTAGTCTTCATCAACAGCATCAAGGGATGCTGGTTCAACTTAGCTGCTTCCAATATTGTGAGTGGATACACGAGGTTCTATAACAAACTAAGTCTCATCTCCAAAGCCTACAAAATCCTCATCATCGATATCACTTTTAATCAGGATGTCCTCTTCAAATTGTCCTGGAGTAATCTTGTTCTTTTTGGACTTTGCCACCTCAAAATCACTGGGATTTTCATAATTGTTGGGAATCCCTCTCAATCTTTTTGATTTGCGTACACTAGGGTTTCCAAATTGGGGAAAACCTATTAAATCCTCGTGGTCTTCAACATCGATTGCATTTCCCTTTTCTTCAGGTAGGATACAAGAAAGGGGTTCAAGAAGAGGGGTGGTGTAGACACCCCAATTGCGTACCCCTGGTATGTAACATGACATAAAATATCAAGACCTGTTAAAACATTAACAAATGTCAAGTTACAGGGTTGAAAATACAAAAGGACAAAGTAGGATGCGAAAACAGTGAAATGTAGGGTTTAAAGTGTCAAAAATAAAACAAATAAGCTTAAGTTGGCGCCACCCATGGATGAAGTGGGAGTGGCGCCAAGACTGAATGTGGGTGGCGCCCAGTTTCAGCTACAGTGCTCTCCAGGTTGCTACAAAACTGCTACAGTTTGCGTAATGTATACTTTTCCCCGTGGTCTGTACAATGCGATGAAGCGAGAAGGGAGAAATTTAATCCCCGATGAATCCTCATCCCAAGCTATATATAGAGCCTTCGGGGTCGGCCTTCAGCACACCTTTTCTTCCGCAAAGCTTTCTGCGTTCTCGTTACGCTGAAAGAATAGAGAGAGAAGTGAGATAGTGAGTGATCTATCCAAAGCCTCAAAACCCTGGCAAAACTCCTCCAAACTTAAAACCCACCGATTAGAGTGAGCCTTAGCCCCCCAGCTAGGTTTCCAACCTACTTCCCCGGTCCAAAAATCGTGGAAAGAGCAGTTGCTCTGCCCGATTTAAAAGGCCAAAACCACTACAAATAAGCAGTCATTCTGCCCAAATCACAACAACAACAAAAGACTCCCACTTCCTGAAGGACAGAGCGAGCACACCCCGCTCTAAAAGGTAATAGCCTTTAAGGGCGTTTTTATTTATAAAGTTCTTATTTATAAAGTTTTTATTTAAAATCCGGCCCAATATAGCAATTATAAGCCGTTGTGCTGCCCGGATCTAGTTAGAAAATATTACGTAAAAGAGCCGTTATAATGGCCAAATGTTTTTAAATATATTTGTAAATATTGTGAGGAAATGGCTGTAAGTCCGTAAATAATGTAGCCACTGATGTATTTGCTTTTTATTTCCTGTCTTTAAATGCTTTATTTATTTGCTAAACAAATATAACAATAAGCATTCTTTAGCCAAAAACCACTTTTGAGACCGAAAGGGCGAGTTGGGTACCTAGCACCTTCCCAACTCGTAACTTAACCTCCGAACCCGTTTTACAATCTCTGGTTTTTCTTCTTTTGGTTTTGCTTTATTTTTGCCTTAAAATAAAGATGGCGACTCTAAAACATTTTGGATCCAGTGGGGCCTCGCAACACTCCTTTCTTGCACTTTTCCGTTTTCCCCTAAAAAAGGGAGAATTAGAATGAAAGGGTGATGTATTCCCATATCCTGGTATCCCCTAAACAAAGGATAACTTGATGCGGGAAACCCAAAGCTCCCATAGTGATTCGAAATAGGCCATAAGGCTATTTTTCATAAAATCCATAGTGGGGGCGTCGCAACATCCTTTTTTGCACTTTTCCGTTTTCCCTTTAAAAAAGGAGAATGGGAATGAGAGGGTGATGCATTCCCATATCCTGGTATCCCCTAAACAAGGGATAACTTGATGTGGGAAGCCCAAAAGTTCCCATATTGGATCAAAAATCCACTAAAGGGTTCAACCGAGGCACATTCGAACACGCTATTTTAGACATCACTCCTCTCGCACTTTTAATTTCGTTTTCCCCTAAACAAGGGAGGATGGAATGAGAGCAGTGGTGTCCCGCATCCGCACGTATGCGTACCCCTATTCAAGGGCACGCAGGGCGCGGGCACACAGTCCCGGGAACCCACTGGTGGCTATCACTATTTCACTGCCTGGGTGAATTTATGTCGTTGCAAATTTTGGTGATGTAGCTTTGGAGCAAGGAGCACTGGAAGCTACATCGGGTGTAGGGTTCGTTCTCTGGGATTTTGAAGGGCTAGAAGGTACAGATACCATGGGGAATTGAGGGATTTTCAGAGAGTGAGATGAAGAGAAGAAGATGAAAGCACGGGTTCTTCAGCAATTTTGGGGGAAATTTTATGTGAAATGCTAGGACATGAGTAAGAGAGTTATAATACCTTCAACCTGGAAAATAGCCACTTCAAAGGCTACAATTAAGCGGTTAGCCATTGAGTGCATAAATTCATGGAATGTGAGGGGGAATTTGTGAGAAACCCAAAAAAAAAAACTATTTTGAATGTAATCAAGGTTGACCAAATCACTCACAATATCTATTAAGAAACCTGATAATGACTTGCAGATAGTGAGAGATAAATGAGGAGTACTAGATATAGGGATAACAATGATCTCTTTTCAATACTTGAGTTTTTGAATTTCAAATAATAGCATGGATTCATAACTAACACAATAAAGGACATACCAAAATTGTACAACCCCAATCTGTAATATAGAACACATATCCATAATTCAAAATCTCTTAATACTTCACAAAGATTAGACTCCCACTTAATATTTTTCAACATGGAATACTTTGGTAATTATTTTGCAATTTTTGAGATAAGGACTAAATTTCAATTGGCTTATCAATAACAGAACATGTCCTAAAATTTATGCCTAACAAATGATGACAACAGATCAGGCAGCTTCTAATCTAATGCAGTCACACACATGTGAAAAATGTCTAGATCATCTTGATGTAGTTCTGGATGAAGCTGCATTGGGAGATGCATTCACCAAAATTGTGATTTTATGTTTACTTTTTCATTTTTTGCTTATATCAACTATACTCATCTCCCACAAATTCCATAGCTACTTTATTTCCCTAGGAGTATAGCTCTACTTTATTTCAAGCATATACACAACATACCACTAGGAACCTTTCACACTATTTACTAAGAGAAGCCATTTTGCTTCTGATCCACCCATGAAATCCAAAGATTCATAGTCCCAAAAGAAAATTACCACAAACCTTGTTTATAGGTAGCTCTTTTCCGTTAGGTAGCTTTCACACTTTTTTCAAGGGAATCCATTTTTCTCAAGATCACCTTATGAGAACCTAAGTTCCATAGTACCAAGATAAGATGCTCCAACCCTTGTTTTTTTAAAAGGTAGCTCTCTCCTTTGTGGACTTTAAACTTGAAAAACAAACAAATGGGAGAGATTAGAAAATCAAAACAAGGAAGTCACAATTGATTTTGAATGCAAATCTCAGGTAACAAAAGGCACAAACATGTGAGATTGATCTAGTGTGCCCCCTAAATACACAATGCAAGGATGCCTATTGATGTGGCAAAATCACAGCTTGGGCCGTCCTTGAGTTGGGTAGGATATCTGGGCTTTGAGTCACCTTCCTTGAGCCTGTCAAGAACACAAGAAAATCTTAGTGGAAGGGCAAGGCAGGGCCTCGCGAAACCCCTCCGGCGTGAGAGTAAGTCTCGTGTGTAAGTCTGAAAGCAAATTGACAGAGTGCCAAGGCTCAAGAAAGTGTGTGTACCTTGTTAATGATTATGGAGAGGTATTTATAAGCCCCCGGTGTGGTTGAATCCGTCTAGGATTCAGTTTCCATAGTTACCAAATCAATCAAGAAGAGAATCCCTTGATTTTAGGCATGATAGGCAGCTGACCGCGTGGATGTAGGAGCAGATAAGGCAAGTGTCCTGCTTAAATATGGAAACCTTTGACTTGTCTTAGAGAGCAAGCCTCCGGTGTTTCCCACTTGATATGTACCCGGGCGAGCAGGGCTCTGCCCGGCTAGTCCATGTGCATTGTTTTTGAACTTGAGGTAGATCCAAGGGACAGCCTGTCGGGCACGCAGGGCCAATACTCAACCAGGTTTGGGCGGGATGAATCTGGTTCCTTTGTTAGGCATGAGTGTGATGTCCGGGCATGGTCCCTGGTCGGACAGGCAAGGCCTGTGCCCGGCCAGGTTTAGGTGGGAGTCACACTGCTCGCTGCTTGATACCTTGATTACTTTGCTCGCTAAGTTGGTGGGCCCCATATTAATTATGCTCGTGACTGGCACGTGATACTAGCTCGTGCCTTGCTCGTGACCCGGCTTGGGCAGGGCAGGGCATATCAGTGGCCCCTAGCTCCTTGTCTGGCGAGCATTCATGCTCGGAGCGGGAAGCGTTCAGGTTGGAGGATACTTGCGCGGGCTTCAACACTTGTGAATTTTCGAAAAATTGCAAAGACTTCGGGAGTCATGAAGGTAGAAAGCACCGGAACTTAGTGGTCTACATATGGAGCGTGTCAAAGAATCTTGTTGATGGGGGCGTACATGGCGACTGGCGACAGAGGCGCATGAGCCGCCAGCAGCAGGGATGACTTGATGGGGCACGAAGCACGAAGGGCTGCATTTAATGTGTCGTGATGATGGGTCGTCACCCCAGGCGCCGTTTCGGGCTCCGTGCCTTTTTCCCCCCAAAACCGTTCAGAACCAGGCCTATAAAAGGCAGACCACTTTCACCCTTCCTCTCTTTACTGCCTTCGAACTTTAGAGAGAGAGATTCAAATTTTGCTGCCAGAGTGCTCCAGATTTTGGTGATTTCATTCAACAAATCCCGTCGTTCGTCTCCTTCCGGTGTTTCACGCTTTGCTTTGGAACGGTTTCCTCATTCGATTGTTCACAGAAAACGCTCCAACCCAGAATCGACAGTAAGTTTTTCTGATCCTCTTTCTCCCACTCTGTTTTCAATTTTTCTGGTTTTTCTGAGTTTAGGGATGAGTCTCGTCTTTCTCTCCTCATCTTCACCTGTCTTTGTTAGGGTTTAAGAGGGTCAGACCACCCTTAGGTAGAGATCGAGGAATAGACCCCGTGGTCTTGCTCGCTAGGCGGACCTGGCCCTTTTGGTTGACCTAGACTTAGGATTTCTCTTCTTCTTTTCCTTGCCAGTTACCCGGGTAGAATACTGATACCCATATTCCTCGATCTCTTTGTAGATGTCTGATATCTCCGAAAATGACCGCGAGGCCTTTAGCTACGGCGGGAAGAACGACTCCCTAAGTAGCAAGAAGAACCCCCCATTGATTGTGAGTCCGACGAGGAAGCCAGATCCGTGGCCGGGCCAACGGTTCAAAGGCGTGTAACTGCCCCCATTGTTGACTTAGTTGATTCCTCCAGCGAGGAAGACTCCGGAGAGGAGAGTGTGACTGGTGGCTTCGCTGTCAGGCAAGGCCTCAACCAGCTGGCAGCCAACGTTGATACTACGGCCGGACAAGTGAGGGCTAAGCAAAAAGAAGTGGCCAGAGAGGCTTCGGATGTCGATGAGGCAGATGACATGCCACTTGCCCGACGTTTTAAGAAAACAGGCCGTTCTCAGGTGGAAGCCACTCCTGAGGAAGAAATAGATGACCGGGACCATGTCCCCCTTGCTCGCTGCTATAGCATGGCTGGAGGCTCTCGAGTGGAGGTCGCACTTGAGGAGGTTGTGGAGGAGGAAGAGGAGGAAGAGCCCGAGTGGTATGTTAACGCATATGAGAGCCAGAATGCCGCTCACTGGGCTACGCTGGACACAGCGGACAAAGTAACTGCATGGCTCATGTCTTTCGGCATTGATCATGCCTACTACCGGGCCAGCAAGATGGACGTGCCCACTGGTGTCAAGCTTTCCTGCGAGCAGGGGAACGAGCTTCTGTTCTTCGCCGACTTCTTCAGGGTTGGGCTACGCCTTCCGCTGGAGCCTTTCCTAGTGGACTTTCTGCACGAGACCAAGGCCGTCCCCTGCGATCTGATGTTGAATACCTCCAAGCCATTACAGCGTTCACGGTGGCGAGTCGGCTGCTAGGGTTCGAGCCAGACGTGTACTTGCTTCACAAGTTATTTATCTTTGCCCCGAGCACGGGAGGAAGAATCGGAGTGAGGGCCAACTCCAACTTGTTGAGGCTGCTGTCCGATGTCCGAGGGCAGGTGGAGTCTTGGGACAGAAGGGTCCTGTTCATTGAATCCTGGGTCGGCTGGCTGTTCGCGCCCACGGCAACCAGTGAAATCAAAATCCCAAAGGCTTCAAAACAGGATTTCAGCTCGGGGGAAACTGCCCGGTTGGCTGCATTGAAGACTGCCATCGTGGTCATCGAGGAGAACGAGAAACGCGTTGGCCAGCAATTTCTACTCGATTGGAAAGAGTTGATCTGTAATCCGCGCTATCTGTGCCTGGCCGGAGTGATGAGGGCAGAGGTCCCCGAGGTGGAGCCCCTCTTGATTCATTTTTTCTGAAAGCCCCCATCCCTACTGGGACAATTGTCACGGGAATATGTTCAAGCGCGAGTGCGTTGAATGCCAGAGACTAGGGCCGGGTGCGAACTATCGGCTAGTTTACGAAGACCGGGATGGTTGCCCGCTAGTCATGAATATATTTTCTCTGTTTTAGTCATCTCTCTTTCGAGTTCTTTCTAATCCCGTTTTGCTTTGCCTCGTTTCAGGAATGAAGAATTTGGCGGTACTGAGGCAGCAGAAGAAGCAGGCTGATCAGCGGGCAGCCGACTTGAAGGTCAACAAACCCTTGGACTTGCCCAAGGTGTCGTTTTGCCCACCATCGAAGAGAACCCAAGAAAAGACCCCGGGCAAGGTCTCCAGCCCGGCAAAGAAAACAACGGCGATCAAAGTCGTCCCCCCAACGCTGAAAGAGGCCGTTGTGGGTGTCACTGACAGTGCCGCCGAGCCACCCGCCGCCAACATCTCCGTGGTGCCCGCTGCCAAGGATGCCAAGGCAAAGGGTAAAAGGATGAAGAGTTCAAGCCCTCCCCCTATCCGGGATGTTCGCCGCCGGGGCTCATGTCCTGACCCCGTCTCTATTGCCCCCGTTCAGGGCGAGGAAGCTACTTGGAGGCAGCCTGGCTTTGTGATGCCTTCTACCACCAGCGCCGCCCGGGCGTTGGGGAAAGAGATATCTGGGGATGCCCCTTTGCTGGGGGGCATAGATCTGCATGCCCGTGGAAGCCCTGGAGGTTTGGTGGGTAAGGGCGTCATTGAGAGGGCCATGCATGATGGCCTGGCCCTAGATCGAGACACTGCCGACCATGTCCTAGTTGGGAATGTAGGGCTCTGCCTGAGCGAGGTAAAGTATTTGCCAGTGTTTTGCTTTTATTTTCCTTCTTTGTTTCATGCTCTGATTATTTGTCTTTTTCTCGTAGATTGCTTCCCCTTGTACCAATCTCTATGATCGGTATAATGAAGAAAAGGAAGCTCGCAAAAAGGCAGAGGCTGACCACCGGGCTCGCGAGAGCTTGGTGAAGGAGAAATGAGAGCAGGTGGCCCTTCTGGCCGACCAACTAGAGGCTAATACTGCGGCGGCCAAAAAGAAAGAGGCTGAAATGCTTGAATGCAATCTGAAACCGGTCGCCCAGAACGGTACTCTAACTACCGAAAAAACGGAGTTGGTTGGCCAGGTGAAGAAAAACCAGGCCAATCTGGAGAAGGGGAAGACCGCTCTGGCCGCGGTCACTAAGCAGAGGGATCTCTTGCAGGTGTAGAGGGATTCCCTCAAGATGCAGGCCGTTAAGGACGGGAAGCGTATCGAGGAGCTGCTCCAAAGGATGAAGAAGGCTGAGGAGTCTGCGGTGGAGAACTACAAGAAGTCCCAGGCCTTTGAGAATATTGTGGACGCAGCCATCCTCCCATACTTCGCCCATGGCACCAATCATATATTAAGGATGCTCGCCGACCATGGCGGAGTGGGGATGAAAACGATGGCGGCATGGGTCATGCTCGACCCCTATGCTGAAGCTGCCCGTCCCTTCCACGCTCTGGTTCCCTATACTAAGGAGGAACTGGCAACCTTGGCGAAGAGCAACGCTGAGGCTGGGCGGGTACGTTGGGTTCCACCACCTGTTGACGAAGTGAATGTCTGCTCGCTGATCGAGGAATTAGAGTCTGAAGATGAAACTTTAAAACAGACTGAGCAGATTGAAGCGGAGTCTCAAGCCAAGGCAGCTGAGGATGAGGCTGCTCGTAAGGAGCTGAACCTCCAGTACGAGCTACAATATCGGGCCGGCGCCAAAGAGCTTCCCCCTCCTCCTGAACAAGCTTAGAATTTTATTTGGCCTGCGCGCCACTGTTTTTGATCCCTTCTTGTAACTCCACAATTAATTCTCATGAATGGAATCATTTTTGTTTGACCAATGTTCCTTCTGTTTGTATTTTTCTATTTAATTTAGCTACTTCAATTTTGCTCGATAACTTTTTTCTTTACTCGTATTCTTCCTGCCATAAATTAGTACAGGCACGTGTGGTCCCCAGAAAACATGTCGAGTAAAATAAACAGAACACAAACAGATACCGGATAAATCAAAATAATAAGGCTAAAAAAGCAAATTTATTACTCAAGTTTAGAGGTTACCTAGATAGATATCTGTCATGAGTGCTTGGTTCTGGCCAAGGCTTTGAGTGGACCAGGCCCCTATCGCCTTGGGCGAGCTTCCAGAAGACTGCCAAGCGGGCAAGGCCCAACTCTGAGTGGCGACCAACAACCGAGCATGGCCCTTGTTCGATGTGGGTATCTCGAAGCGGTTGCTAGTATATCAACTGGGCATGGAAATATACGGCTAACAGTGTTGCTCGGTCACTATAGGAATCCGAGGTAGTTAGCCACTATCTTGTAGGCATGGCCTCTATCGCCATGGACGAGCATCCTAGCATGCGAACCTGGGCATGGCCGCATCTCACCCACAGAGAGGATAGGTTCACTAATACTAGGGGGTTTGAGGACTGTTGACCGGGCATGGCCCTATCTGTTCTCCAGGCGAGCAAATTTTGCCAAACAAATCTGAAAAACAGTGGTTGATACTTAACTGAATAACGGAAAAATCTGAATGGACAAATATGAAGAAACTTGCCTTTTATTGATCAATAATTAGTGACCCTCAACAGGATTGAGATCTTGCCCGTTTGTGTCTTGACTTGTTGGTCCCAAAATAGGCTCAATCTAGACTAGAAGGGGGGGGGTTGAATAGCCTAGTTGTGTTATAAAAACTTTTTATAAACACTTCTTAAAGATTTCTTAAAAAGATTTAACTAAAAATGTTAATGCAGCGAAAACTGAAGAGGTTCTGAACTGACTAGAGTTCTGCTTAAGCAGCACAGATTCAGAAATGGTTAAGCATAAACAGTTAATGGAAATGGCAAAACAGATCAGACAGAACACAGAGTTTAGAAGTGGTTCGTACTGTGAATAGTACTACATCCACTACCAAAGTGGTTAGCTTTGGATTTTAAAAGGTGCACTTGTTTATCCACTAGGTTTATAAGTAAGATCTCTAACGGATCGTGTACAAAATAAGTTTTCAACCAAGTGTATAATGGTGAGAGGAACAATCAAGGATTAATTGTTCTCACACGTGCTAAAGTAAAGAACAGTTTAAAAAACAAACTAGATGAAGCTGAAACAAATTTAAGACAGGTAGATCTGCAGCTTCAGGAAGTTTGGTGAAGTGTTAGTTCTTGTCCTTTGATCTCTTGAATGCTTGAGTGTTGAAGATGAAGCTTGAGAGTTTAATGCGCAAGAGTTATTTCTTCAGATCTTCAAAACGTGAATAAATACCAGAGAGACCTTTTGGACCATTGGACTGAGGCAGAGAGAACTGTGTCCAACGTTCTATTGCATTGAATGCAATTCGGCGCTTTGGGAGATGTAAGAGCCACAATCATCAGAGATGCAGTGTGTGCAGAGAAGACATTCCCAAATAGAGTAAGGTTTCGGTTGCGTTGCAGAAAGTCTTCTTAGCCAAAAAGGGTAATATCTTCAGACTTCATGTTTCAGGAGACAGACTGGACAATTGTCAGTATGTAGAGTTGACTTCTTTAAAGTGAAATCCGATGAAGATATTTTGACTAGATATTTCAAAAAAAATATCTAGATAGGACTATATGTGTCATAATTCCATGATTTGGATATTCTTGATTTTTCGCTCTTTGAGCAGACTTCAAAGTCTGTTGTTCTTCCAAGGCTGCTGTAGAAGCCTACTTATCCGCGCCTAAACTAACACTAAACAGTTCTAAACAACCTTGATTCTAAGACATTTGCCACACTAATCGGTACGCAGACCATTTAGCCACTGTACAATAGAATCAGAAGATGACTCAACCAAATCTTAGAACCTATGGGAGTCAACAATCTCCTCCTATTTGGTTGATGTCATCATCTCAGCTACTAGCAGACTTTGAATCATGCAATAAGATAATAACATGTCTTAAAGGATTTTTATTTAAGAAGAGCAGACATGCCTCTCAGAGCAGAAGTCTTAGTAGAGAGATAGCGAGACTAAGTACTTACAAGATAAATACATTAATATCAAGTACTAAGTAGAGCAGAGTTTAAATCTATAAGCACATGAAATATAAAGATTTAAACACGAAGTTTAAATAGACCAGATCATGATACGATAGAGCAAATTAAACTTAAAAGAAACATAAGTCATATGTGATTAAACAGGTTGTTTAGCAGCAGAAGTTTTTCAAAACAGTAGAGTTTGAAATCACAAAGGCAAAACACACAAATGGGCCACCCAACTTTGGACCTTCTTGCAATTCGGCCACCGAAACTTTGGTTCATCTATTTTGGCCACCCTACTTTCATTCTGTTGCAAGCGAGCCCATTTTCTAACGGACGTTAGCTCAGGACGTTAAGTTTAAGTCAAAATTCCTATTTTACCCCTGCTATAAATAATAGAACTTTGACTGTTCGTCTTCATCTTCTCCCAAATTTGTTCCTCTTTATCAAGAAACTAATCACAACCCAGAAAAATAAATTCAAATTTTTTTAGGGAAGATTCAAATCAAAATTTTCTTTTTGTATCGCCATATATGTAGATGGTTCCCAAATCTCATAATCAAAATCTTCTCACTGTTTCCCTCTTGGGATTCTCATAATCAAAAAGCCGAGTTGGATGGACAATGCGATGTCGTGTACGGCAATTTCTTGCAGATACCATTTGACGACAACAGTTTCGGCGGTGTATACTCGATTGAAGCCATCTGACACGCGCCAAAGCTCGAAGAGGTCGAGATCTATAATGTTAAAGCCCAGATCTACATATGGAGGACATTCAAGGTATTGAGAGGGGTGACACCTTACCTGGGTTGAGTCTCATTGGGCGAGTCTCATCGCCGTTGTTACAGACCCACCGGCATAATTGACGATCCGAGTGAAAAGAACTTCCACAAAGGACCGTCACACAAATTTTGATGGCCGATCTGTATGCCTTTCGTACATTAGACCAGTAGCTCGAAGAGGTCGAGATCTATAGTGTTAAAGCCCAGATCTACATGTGGAGGCCATTCAAGGTATTGAGAGGGGTGACACCTTACCTGGGTTGAGTCTCGTTGGGCGAGTCTCATCGCCGCTGTTACAGACCCACCGGCATAACTGAAGATCCGATCCTGCACTATCAGGTCCTCGCTAGGCTCAAACAACCTCACCGGAGACCTCAACGAGCTAGATGTACGGCGTACTTCACTATTGCAAATTGGTTTTGTCGATCAATGGCAGCGGTCGGTGTCGGTGGGTGCTAGGAAATTTAAATTGATCTATGGACTCTGGTGCCTTGAACTTAGATCTCTCGAAAACATCAACCTTAAAATAATGGCTATGCATCATTATTTTTCCAGTATTAATCCCCTTAGTCTGTTCTGTTCTTCTATAAGAGCTTGATTCAAAAAGTGTGTAGCTCTCTCTCCCCGATGGCAAAGAACCCGCCTTTGTTGCAGAGCCACCATTGGCGCTGCTCAATATGGCGAACAACAGTGAAATCAGCAACTTCACGTCTGTGGATGATAGCTCGTGCCAATTTGGTCTTGAGCTCGTCAAAGAGGGCACGAATGCTGATCTGCTGAGAGTGTAGCATACCCATGAGAGATGTCTGCTGGTCTTGAACGAGAAACCGATGAGTAGTGAAGGCTTGAGCGGTATCATTCACCAGCTGATCAACAATCTTTCCAATATCGAAGATTGTAGCATGAGTGGCATTTAAGCCATAGCTTAGGACTTCGATCTGCTGGGCCATGGAGGATACTGTGCTGTTGAGCCGTTCCAGCTGGGCATTGTTGCTGCGAAAGAGGTCTAGAAGAGCAGGGTCAGCAGTGTTGGAAGGAGGGAAAGGGGAGTTGAGGTTGACTGAGACATGGGTTTCAGAAGGGTTAGGAGCAAAGTTTGGAAAGGAGGAAGAGGAAGCAGGTTGGTTAGCAGCAGAGGTCGAAGATGGAGGAGAAGAAGGTTTGGAATCGATTTCAATGTCAGTATCGGAGTTACTGACATTGGGGAAAGTAGAAGAGGAAGAAGAGGCTTCTAAAAGATAAGAGGGAAAAGGATAGTCAAGTAGAAGAATGAAGTTTGGAGGAGAGTCAGAAGGGTAGAGAAGATCGGAAATGGAAGTGAGATTAAAAAGAAAAGAATGAGTGGCAGAAGAGATAGAGGGAAACAAAATCTGGTAAAGGTCAGCAGAGATAGAAATGGGGGTAATATATTGGGAGATAGGAGGAAAGATTTCTGGTAGGAAGGCTGTTTGGTAGAGTAGAGTGGATAGGTGAGGATCAAGAGAGGAGAAATTTTCTGGCATAGAGAAGGAAGGAGAAGAGTTTGTGTGAGCATGAATGATGGCTAAAGAGGAGTCGGGAAGGATAGTGGAGATAGGTTCGGGAGAAGAGGGTGGAGAAGGGATATTGTCTATGGTAAGAGAAGGTGGAGAAGAAGGTGTAGGAACCACAGACTTCTTGCGAAGCCTGCGTTTCTTCTTCTTTGGGGCAGGAGATATGGGTTCCTCCTCAACAACAGCAGGGGTTGATGAGGAAGTAGGAAAAGAAGGGGTAGCAGCAGGCTCCTCCCCAACAGCAGCAGGGGCTGTTGAAGAAGTAAGAGAAGGGGATGAAGAAGAGATAGGAGATGAAGGGGGGATAAATGGAATGAAGGGTTCAGAAGGTTCGGTGCGTTTGGACTTACGCTTTCGAGAGCGGAGAGGAGCAGGGTCTGGTTCAACGGCCTCAACAGGCATAGAAGCAGGAGCAGCAGTCATCTTTTTCTTCTTGGCTTGGGAGCTAGCAGGGTTGGCAGCAGCAGCACTTGAAGAAGAGATTTTCCTCTTCTTGGTAACCGGATCCTCTTCAACGGAAGAAGTCTTCTTCTTCTTCTTGGATGTTGTCGAGGGAGCAGGGTCGACAGCTTTGCTGGAGTAGCCTTCTGCAGCAGCTTCCTTTGAGAGCTTCTTGGCTAGCTGCTTGGCCATGAACGCATCCACTGTTGTCTCGGGGTTAATCTTGATGATCACAAGTGGAGGTGGATTCATAGCATGGACTATGAGCAGAGGAGAGAGACCTTGATGTGCTCGTTTTTCATTCTTCAGCTTGTGATAATTGAGAATGAAGGTGCTGGTGAACTGGATTGATTTCTGAACCTTCTTTTTCTCAAAGGCCATCATACACGTATGAAACTGCGTGTTGGATAGAAGAAGAGAGTTGATGAGTCGAACGAACGATCGCTTCTTCTTGAGAGAAGCTTTGACAGCATCAATAGCATCGCACAGCAGCTCAAATAAGATCTATGCCCAGTTGAGTCGCATGTTGAGGATGACAGCAGAAGTGTATTCCAGCTGGTCTGTAGTCATCACATCATGAGTGCCATTCTTGAAAATCATGTTTTGTCGAAGAGATGGCTGAGGAAGTAGATGTCATCTTCGAACAGAGTCCTCTTCATCTTTGCTTGAGCCTCCTTAGGGGTGTTCTCCCCGCGCATGTAGGACCATCCAGAAGCTTTCTCAGCATCCGTGAGAGAAGTAGGTCCATCGAATTCCATGCCAATAATCTTGGCGATTCTGGATGCAGTGATGGTGATGGAGACGGTCCTTACGACAGCAGTGATAGTAGTTCTTGATTCGTTGATTATCGCCTTCTGGAAGAATTCTTCCACTAGAAGGTAGCTGTAGTCGGCATCTTCTAACATGAAAAGAGGCGTAATGCCTGACCGTTCAGTCATCGACTATTTTGACCCCAGAAGCGTATGCTCGAACGGAAGGTTCATCGATGCACATTCCAGGATGATACATAGTGGGGGGCAGTTTCGGAATGTCAAGATCTGAACTCCGAGCCTGTTCAGGAATAGCAGATGTAGAAGAAGTTCCAGCCTGAAGAATTTCAAGGAAATAAATTAGGGCAAAATCTCAAAAACTCGAAATATGAGCAAAATGTACTATGAAGCCCTAGAAATTTTTCTAGACATCATATGAAATGTCTTATACAGGCGGAATCTTACCCAGAAAACTGAAATCGATGGTTAATGAACAGTAATATGTAGCTAATACCAGCAACAAGCAGTAAATTATGAAGTTTAAATAGATGTAGAGCAAGAAATTTTATGAACAGTCAACAATGGCGGATTCACAGGCGAAAATATATAAATTTGTGCTTACACTTTAGTGACTGAGTTAAGGTTAGATTCGTCTTACCATTTGAGTAGATTTGCAGAAATAGAAGATGGAAATGAAGAATGATTCTGCAGATTTTGCTCACGAACAGTGCGAAGGGAAGCAAGAAGTTTAGAGAGAAGGAGGAGTTATAGAGAGAAGAGTAAGAGACAGTTTTGTGAATTGAGTTTTTGGCGGTTGAGGGTTTATAAATGAAAAGACGTGAAATCAGTCATAGAGACTTGTGAAAGGACTTTAAGTCAGACGCCTTTTCCTTGAAAAGACTTAATGAGTGACGACTTTAGGAGAGAGAAAAAGTACCTTTTTGAAGAATATCTCAACCAAATTTGAAATCAGTCCCTTTCAATTTTCATAACTAACATTCTAATACTAGGAGTTTAGAAAACTTACCTTTGTCTTCTAGTGACTGTATGAATTCTTGACTTTACTCTTAAAAGAAATAAGTCTGCTTAAATATAATATCAAGTCTGCTTAAGAGAAATTGTCAAGTCTGCTTAAGAGAAATTGTCAAGTCTGCTCAAAAGTTTATGATGAAAATTAAATTTTAATTAAAATTAAGCAGTTGGGTCAAGCATACCAAGCTCTCCCCTGAGATAAGCAAACCTGTCTGCTTCTAGTGCTTTTGTGAAGATATCTGCCAGTTGATGTCCAGTTGAAATGTACTTCATGCTAATGTTCCTCTTTTCTACATTGTCCCTTAGAAAATGATATCGAACATCGATATGCTTTGTCTTGGAATGCATCACGGGATTGTAGGTGATCGAGATTGCTGAGGTGTTATCACACATGATTGGGCAGTCAACTACTTTGATGTCGTAATCCACCAACTGTTGTTTGATCCAAAGCAGTTGACAGCAGCAGCTACCAGCAGCTATGTACTCTGCTTCAGTGGTGGAGTTGGAAACCGATGCTTGTTTCTTGCTAGCCCAAGAGACAAGCATGTCTCCTAGAAATTGACAAGTTCCACTGGTGCTTTTTCTGTCGACTTGGAAACCAGCATAGTCGGCATATGAGTAGCCAACTAAGTTGAAAGAGGATTCCCTTGGATACCAGATACCTAAGTTGGTGGTATCTGATACATACTTAATGATTCTTTTGGCTGCAAGAAGATGTGACTCACGAGGGTCTGCTTGAAATCTAGCACATACCCCAACAACATACACTATGTCAGGTCTACTGGTGGTGAGATAGAGCAGAGATCTGATTATTCCCCTATAGTGGGTGATATCAACTTTCTTTCCTTGTAAGCCCTTTGTAAGTTTGCATTTAGCAGCCATTGGTGTATCAAAGGTGTTTGCCATTTCCAATCCAAACTTTTTGACAAGTTCTTTAGCATACTTGGATTGATTGATGAATATTCCTTTGTTGGATTGTTGAATTTGAAGACCTAAGAAGAATGTGAGTTCTCCCATCATGCTCATTTGGAACTTTCCAGTCATGAGTGTCTCGAATCGCTTGCACAGCTTCTCATTAGTAGATCTAAAGATGATATCATCGACATATATTTGCACCAGCAGAGAGTGTCCTTTGTGCTTGAGAATGAAGAGAGTGGTGTCGATTTTTCCTCGCACAAATCCTTGTTCTATCAAGAATTTGGATAGAGTTTCATACCAGGCACGAGGAGCTTGCTTAAGACCATAGAGAGCCTTCTTAAGCTTGTAGACATGAGTCTCTTTTCCTTTTTCCACGAAGCCTGGAGGTTGAGTTACATAAACCGTTTCTTGAAGATCACCATTTAGAAATGCGCTCTTGACGTCCATTTGATATAGCACAAAATCCTTGTATGTAGCATAGGCTAAGAAGATTCTGATAGCTTCCAACCTTGCTACTGGAGCAAAGGTTTCATCATAGTCGATTCCTTCTTCTTGGTGATATCCTTATGCAACGAGTCTTGCTTTGTTTCTAATGATGTTCCCATCTTCATCCTTCTTGTTTCTGAACACCCATTTTGTGCCAATGATAGTATGATCAGCAGGTTTTGGGACTAGCTTCCATACTTGGCATCTTTCAAATTGCTGAAGTTCTTCTTGCATGGCTTCCAGCCAACTTGGATCTTGAAGAGCTTCATCAATCTTCTTTGGCTCATCTTCTGAAACGAATGCAAAGACGTAACATACATTCATTTTTGAAGATCTTCTAGTCCGCACTCCAACATGAATGTCACCAATGATTTGAGAGATTGGATGGTCTTTACATGTTCTTGTGACAGCAGGAATGTGATGATTTACTGATGTTTCTTCATGACAAGGTTCAGAAGGAGGACTAGAAGGAAGATCAGATGTGTCTTGATGAGTATTTTGTTCAGAATTTGATTCAAAGGTAAGTTGAAGAAAAGGATTTTCAGGTTCAGAAACAAAGGGTTCTGGATTTGAGTTTTCTTGAGCAGGGTTGAAGTCTTCTGGTGACCCATTTGATAAGAGATGATGGTCATGAATATTTGATTGAGTTGCTGGAGATGGATTAGATGTATGAGAGGATGATGGTTGGGATGTACCTGCCTCAACATTAACAAAATCATCAACAACATTTGGAGCCACGTGTGGCTCTAATAAATCAAATTCATCAAATGAGACATGAACAGATTCAACTATTTTTAACGATCTTTTGTTGAAAACCCTGTAAGCCTTGGAGTGTAAAGCATAGCCCAGAAATACACCTTCATCGGCTTTGTTATCAAATTTGCTTCTGTAGTCATTACCATTGTAGACTATGAAACACTTGCAGCCGAAGATTTTAAAAAATCCAATGTTTGGGGCTTTACCTCTCCAAAGTTCATAGGGTGTTTTACCGTGAAATTTGTTGATCAAAGATCGGTTCTGAGTGAAGCAAGCTGTTGACGCCGCCTGTAAATGTTTGGGCAACTTTGCTTCAGCAAGCATAGTTTTAGCAGCTTCGATAAGAGTTCGGTTCTTCCTTTCTACTACACCATTCTGCTGTGGTGTCCTTACTGCAGAGAAGTTGTGACCAATGCCGTGATCATCACAGTACTTTGCTATTCCATTATTTGTGAACTCAAGCACCATTGTCCGATCTAACGCCACCGATTTCATCGAAGTTTTTGCTTTGCGCCTTCCGAACAAAGCTGTAAGAAGATCGTATGTGTGGTCTTTAGAAGACATCATCTCTGTCCAAGTGTATCTTGTATAATCATCCACTACTACTAGCGTGTATCTGTGACCACCATAGCTAATAGTAGTGACTGGTCCGAAGAGATCCATATGGAGAAGTTGCAGGGGTCTCGATGTTGCGAGTCCTGGTTTGCTCTTGAAAGACGTTTTTGAAAGCTTTCCCAGTTGACAAGCTTTACAAGCACGATCATGATCAGCAGAGACCTTTGGCAATCCTTTAACTAGACCTTCTTTGGATAGCTTAGCGATATTTGAAGTTCAAATGGTCGAGTCTTTTATGCCATAACCAGCTTTTGTCTTGAGCAGAGTTTGCCACAAGACATAGACTAGCATTTTGCCGTAAGCATTCAAATCTATCACATAGACATTCCCTTGTCTATGTCCAGCTAACCAAGGTTGAGCAGAGACTGATCCTTGATATCACATCTGCTTGAGGAGAATTGACAGATAAGTCCTTTATCACAGAATTGAGAAATACTCAGAAGATTATGTTTCAAGCCTTCCACTAGAGAGACTTTTCCTATGGAGAGATTTCTTTGAATAATGAATCCGTAGCCAATTGTTCTTCATTTAGCATTGTCTCCAAAGATGACTGGAGGACCTTCTGCTTCAGAGATGTTGGAGAGAATGCAAGATTCTCCGGTCATATGTCTTGAGCAACCACCGCCTAGATACCATACATCTTTCTTTCTCTCGAACTTGAAGCACCATGAAGCACACCTCGAGATGTAGAGGTAAGAAAATCATGGTCCCCTTTTATTTTTCTTATGGGTCCAAATGGTTAGCGTATTTTTGGAACCCATACTTGCCTGATTTTTGGAATAGGGGATCCAACAGGCTTCATGATGGATTTCAGCAGACATTCATGGACCAAGTGGCCTAAACATTTGCAAAAGATACAGTGATGGAAATTAGAAAAGTTTGTTTGATCAAGCTGGGTGTTGAAAGGCTTTTGAACATTTTTCTTAACAGCAGCTTTTGATTTAGCAGTCTTGTTAACAGCAAGCTTAGGGGCATCTGTGTGAGGCTGCTTGAGTCTCAGACTCAGCCTTTGCTTTGGCAAAAGATACTTGCCGGTAGTAGACTTTGATGCCTCATACATTTTACCTTTAAGCTTGGTATCAACATTCTGCGTAGCAGCAAGACCATCGGTAGTACTGTTGATGAATCTGATAGGTTTGAGCGCACTTTTGTGGGCCTTGAAACAAACAGCCTTTGCTTTCACAGAGGTGCCGTGGAGGGCCGCTTGAGAGTCTACACTACCTTTAGCGCATTTCTCTCCAAAGATGATTGCTTTGCTTTCAAAGCGCCATCGTTTTGATAATTTGAACCTTAGGGTATTTATACGAGTAGCAAAGATAACCAATTCCTTCTTTACCCTTGTTAGGTTTCTGATATTGTGCAGGAATATTATTATTCACTGTAGAATGTTCTTTTTCTTGTTCAGAGGTTGCGCCAAAAGTGCTTTCAGAGAATCCTAGCCCATATTTATCTGTTGAGGGCTTCTGATCTCCAAGAATTTGATCAAAGACTGCCGTTGAGTTATTCCATGAGTTGATGGTCTTTTGCAACTCATCTTTCTCAGCAGATATCTCTTTGGCATGATCAATAAGGCATGCAACCTTTTCATTGAGAAATTTGTTCTCTTCTTTTAACTTGATACTTTCCCCGCCGGACTCCATGGAGAGTTTTTAACTCGGCTTCCAAAGATGGATTTCTAGTTCCCAGCCTTCTCATGACTTTTAGCTAACTTAACATAGGCCTTTCTAAATTCATTGAATTCCTCTAGCATGTCTTGAGCATCCTTGAGGATTTCTTCTTTTGAAGGCTCTTCTAAGATTGTTCAATGTTAGCTTGAAAGGAGAGTATTTAACTTCACTATCTCGAGTCATAGGTGGGAGGTGACTCTAGAGCAACGAGGCAAATGTGTGCCTGCCGGGTGAGTCATCACTATCATCCTCATCGAATCGGTTCAAACCAAGTAGATACATGGTTTTCTTCTAAGTCCTCACCAAGAGACCTCTATGTTTAGAAAATGATTTAGATGGTCTCCTTTTATAGGCTTCATATTTTGGCTTAGGACATTTAGAAGAAAAGTGACCAAGCTTCCTGCTTGTAGCAAACTAACTCATTGTTTTGTGAGCTTTCACAGACTTTCTCGAAAGTCCGCCGGTTTGCTTCCTTCTTTTGTTAAATTTTGATAACTTTTGAAACTTCTTAACGAACATGGCAAATTGCTCGTCAGAGAGAATTTCATTCTCATTTGAAGAAGTAGATGGTTTATTTTCTTGGGCAGGAATTTCCTGAGAGATAGCAGAAAAGGAAGGAAGTTTAAAATGTTTGTCCTGTTCTTGAGCTTGAAGAAGTTCTTGCTCATAGACGCTAAACTCGCATACAAACTTCTGAGGTGCATGGAGTTCAAGTCTTTGGACTCTTTTATAGCAGTGGTTTTAACATGCCACAAACTTCCTAAAGAAGCTAAAAATCTCATATTTACTTCCTTAACACTATATTCTTTTCCTAAGGAATAACAACTATTTACTATCTCACAAAATCTGTCGTAGGCTTGTCGTAGAGTCTCCTTAGGATCTTTTCTGAAGGAATCGAATTGTTGAATTTAGTTATACTTTCTGTGTTCTCTGGTGGGCAAATCTCCTTCAAGATATTCCACCAAGGCTTCCCACATTTCCTTGGCAGTTTTGCATCTGATGATTTGTTGATATGTGCTTGTATCAATAGAGCTGGATATAATGTGAATAGCTTTGCTGTCTAGTTCAACGAGCCTCCTTTCTTCGTCTGTCCATTCATTCATGGATTTAGGTATCTCGGGAGGTCCACTAGCTACTTCAGTAAGTAGGTTGGGCTTCATTGGAACATGAGGACCTGTTAGAACACATTGCCACAAACGGTTGTCAATAGAGTTTATGTATCTCATTACTTTATCTTTCCACACTTCGAAGTGGCCTTCGTCCAATATTGGGACGTGGTCGGTATTCAAGTAGGCAAAGATATAGTGAGCCGTAGGATCTATTCACAAGAGGTTAAGCTTGGAAAAACGAATTTTCAAAAAATTAGGCTCTGATACCAATTGTTGGTCCCAAAATAGGCTCAATCTAGGCTAGAAGGGAGGGGGTTGAATAGCCTAGTTGTGTTATAAAAACTTTTTATAAACACTTCTTAAAGATTTCTTAAAAAGATTTAACTAAAAGTGTTATTGCAGCGAAAACTGAAGAGGTTTTGAACTGACTAGAGTTCTGCTTAAGCAGCACAGATTCAGAAATGGTTAAGCATAAACAAGCAGCTAATAGAAATGGCAAAACAGATCGATACACACGAGTTTAGAAGTGGTTCGATCAGAATAGTACTACGCCACTACCAAAGTGGTTAGCTTTGGATTTTAAAAGGTGCACTTGTTTATCCACTAGGTTTATAAGTAAGATCTCTAATGGATCGTGTACAAAATAAGTTTTCAACCAAGTGTATAATGGTGAGAGGAACAATCAAGGATTAATTGTTCTCACACGTGCTAAAGTAAAGAACAGTTTAAAAAACAGACTAGATGAAGCTGAAACAAATTTAAGACAGGTAGATCTGCAGCTTCAGGAAGTTTGGTGAAGTGTTAGTTCTTGTCCTTTGATCTCTTGAATGCTTGAGTGTTGAAGATGAAGCTTGAGAGTTTAATGCGCAAGAGTTATTTCTTCAGATCTTCAAAACTTGAATAAATACCAGAGAGATCTTTTGGACCGTTGGAGGCGAGAGAACGTGTTCAACGCTCTATTGCATTGAATGCAATTCGGCGCTTTGGGAGATGTAAGAGCCACACCATCGAGATGCAGTGTGCAGAGAAGACATTCCCAAATAGAGTAAGGTTTCAGTTTGCAGGCGTTGCAGCTGAGAAAGTCTTCTTAGCCAAAAAGGGTAATATCTTCAGACTTCATGTTTCAGGAGACAGACTGGACAGTTGTCAGTATGTAGAGTTGACTTCTTTAAAGTGAAATCCGATGAAGATATTTTGACTAGATATTTCAAAAAAAATATCTAGATAGGACTATATGTGTCATAATTCCATGATTTGGCTATTCTTGATTTTTCGCTCTTTGAGCAGACTTCAAAGTCTGCTGTTCTTCCAAGGCTGCTGTAGAAGCCTGCTTATCCGCGCCTAAACTAACACTAAACAGTTCTAAACAACCTTGATTCTAAGATAGTTGCCACACTAATCGGTACGCAGACCATTTAGCCACTGTACAATAGAATCAGAAGATGACTCAACCAAATCTTTGAACCTATGGGAGTCAACATGACTTAAGGGTAATATTTTTTCAGGTGGTCTGCATGTCAGGGATGCTTCAGGTCTTTTCCTTCTTGAGTTTGAAGTGTGTAGGCACCCAACTCGCCCTTTCGGTCTCAAAACGGTTTTTGGCTAAAGTATGCTTTTTGTTATATTTATTAAACAGATAAATAAAGCATTAACTGCCTACAAGTACATCCATTACAACAATCTCTTTTACAAACAATTACAAATATACTTGGAAATATTTTGCCATTATAACGGCTACATTTAGTATTATTTCCTAACAAAATCCGGGCAACATAACTGCTTATATATTTACATTGGACCGGATTGGAAATAATACTCTTACAAATAAAGACTTTAATGAATAGATAAAGCAAATAATTACAAATATATCTGAAAACATTTGGCCATAATAACTGCTATATTTAGTATTATTTCCTAATTAAATCCGGGCAGCACAACTGCTTATATGACTACATTGGGCCGGACTGGAAATAATACTTTTACAAACAAATGTAAGACTTTAAAAGTAAAAACTTACAGACAGCCTAGGGTGTGCTCGCTCTGTCCCTCGGGGAGAGAGAGAGTCTTTTTTTTGTTGAAGTTGTGTGTTGTGTGTTGTGTGAATTTGGACAGCGTGACTGCTCTGAAAGTTACTTTTCGGCCTCGGGATCGGGGCAGGGTAACTGTTTGTTTTTGGTTATTTGTTGGCTTGAGGTAGGCTGAAATCGGGCAGAGTAACGGCTTACTTCTGGCTGATTTGGCCTTTTAAATCGGGCAGAGCAACTGCTCTTTCCACGATTTTTGGACCAGGGAAAAAGGGTGGATACCTAGCTGGGGGGCTAAGGTACACTTCTATCGGTTGGTTTTGTGTTTGGAGGAAGTTTGGCAGAGTTTCGAGGCTTTTGAGGTGATCTCTCACTATCTCACACCGCTCTCTAATTCTCCAGCGTAACGAGAACGCGGAGAAGCTTTACGCAGGAAGGAGTGCTGAAAATGATCGACTGAAGCCTCTATTTATAGGCTGAATCAGGGACACGGGAGGAATTAAAATTCCTTCTCTGCGCATCAACTGGGTGTACAACGCGCTGGAAATGTTGTATTTTACGGCAACTATTTGGATGAACAGTGGCAGAGAAGCATTTTTGGGCGCCACCCTCATCATATTTGGGCGCCATGCCCAATTTAATGGGTAGCCATGCCCATTTCCTTCTTCATGCATCCAACAAGTGTACACTGTGCTGTGAGAGTTGTGAATTGTGGCAACTATTTGATGAACAGTGCACAGAGAATGAATTTGGGCGCCATCCTCCTTCATTTTGGGCGCCATGCCCAATTATTATGGGAGCCACGCCCATTTCTCAAAGTTTGTCATTTTTGAACACTTTAGTCCCTGCAATTCGTCCTTTTGCGCATCCTGCTTTGTCCTTTTGCATTTTTGACCCTGTAACTTGACATTTGTTAATGTTTTAACAGATCTTGATATTTTATGTCATGTCACATACCAGGGTACGAAATTGGGGTGTCTACAGAGCCCCTCAACGATGGAGTCTGCGGGTAACCCGCGGCTTACTGAGTAGATGAACATCGTTGATTAGAATAGACTCTCCAATTTCGTTCATTTCAAAACGAGGGAGAAATATGCAGCAGGTAGCAGTTATAATGGATCAATTTATCAAACATCCATATACTAGACATTTTTAGTCAGTTATAGCAAGTTATCGCAGTTTTTAAGCAGATATGCAAATTAAATGCTCTGATGGTCGGACCTACTAATGTAGGCTGCCTACGTATCCCTTAATAAAAGGAATCAGACCAAACGTAGTTCGGCCTAAGCCGAAACAAACAACCAAATGAGGAAGTTGTGTCCTTTGGGTCAAAACCCATCCGAGAACACAAACGAAGAAAAGATTTTCATGTTTTTCGAAAAGTCGTACTCTTCCGGTCCGAAACCGTTGTCAAATACGGTATGAAGATTTTTGTGTATTTCGAAAACCATATTTCAACCGATAAATACATGTCGTTGAAATATGTTAAGAGGCAGTCTCAAAATTGTGTCTGGCTGGTGAATACCTTGCTTCCAAACACAATAAGAGGACCTTCAGATTTTCGAAAACTGTATTCGACCGATAAATACCCGACATCGAATACGATAAAGAATGTTCTTCAAATTTTTCGAAAACTGTATCCAACCGATAAAATCTGTCGTTGGATACGACAAAGAGATTTTTCTTTTCCTTCTTCCCTCTTTTTTTTTTGTTTTTTTTTTTTTTTGAATATTCCTCTTTTTTTTCTTTTTTTTTTGAACAAAACCTTTTGAAAAGGATTTTTCTTTTATTTTTGAAAGCAGAATAAGAAATCTTACCTTTCTTACCTTTCTTACCTGTTTGCTTTTTGGCTCTCACCGATTTGGCTTTTCTGCGTTCGATTTTTCCATGCTGGGGATTTCCTTCTTTCTTCTCTTCTTCTTTTTTTCTTTTGATTTTCTCCTTTTTTTTTGCTTGTTTGTTTTTTCTTTTTTTTTTCTTCATGACTTTATTATTCTCTGATTCTCTTTTTTTTCCTCTTTCTTTGATTGATTTTTCTTTTCTTTTCTTTTCTTTTTGCGATTATTTTTTTTTTCAAAAGAGGAGGGGCTTACCTTTGCCGCTGAATGTTCTGACTTTTCTGCTTGTCTGGCGGCTGATTTGCTGGAGATATGAGCTTTCCTTGCTTTTTGGGTGAAAGGCTGTCGAATGTGGTTAACAAAATTGCTTTTGTTAACTTTCTGTTAAGTCTCAGGGGCCACTTTTGCAACTCTGAAATTTTGAGGACTTAATTGCTGATGCTGAATTGCTTGGAGGGGGAAAAGTGAAAATCTCACTTTTCCTCCCTTTTCTTCTTCACTTACGGGAATGAAGGCAGAAGCCTTCATTCTTTCTCTCTTCTGCTCCTCAGCTTCCATTGCCGACGGGGTGAGTTTTCTATTTTTTCTCTTTTTTTTTCTTTTCTCAATTTTCTTCCGCCAATTTTTTTGTTTTTCTGCGTAGATGGCTTCTTCTTCTAGATCCAGAAAAGGGAAGGCACCAATGAACCCAGAATCTGGCGAAGAAAAGAAAGAACTTCCTCCCTTGATCCGGAACCATGTCGACTATTATTACTCAGAGCACGATTGGGGCAATCTGGTGCGAGACTGGTACAAGCACATCTCGAATCTTCCTGATCCCAATGTGAGTATAACTTTCTTCCACCCATTTGGTTAATTTTTCAGATCTGCTCATTTTCCGTGCTGTTTTGGACTTTTGGAGTATATATATGCTGCTTATGATATTTATGCATGTGATTTATGAGCTAAAATGATGCAATTATGGTAATAATGCATGAGATTTGGACAATTTAATTTTGCGATGCACAAATTGAACTAGTAGTTACTATTTGACCCTACTATGCATGATTTATAATGTTAATGCAAATAAGGCTATATGATGCATGTTTTAGATCTAAAAATATTTTTACATGGCATATATTCACAATATGGAATTTTCGGAATGAAATGCGAATTTTTCCAGACACATTTTTCGAATACATTTTCAGATATGTGCAAGATAAAACAGATATATTTTATGTACCAAAACTGATTTTTTTATGCATGCTGATGCTGTGAGGATATAGGAAATGTCCAGGAGATATTCTTTTTTCCATGGCAGATGGCATTTTTAATTTCTTTTTAGCGCACTCCTGATACAGCTTATTGATTAATAAATGCAAATAATGGATGCATGTATTATTTATTTAATGCCAATGTGATGTTGAATATACATGAGATGCTTTTATTTTTATTTATGAATGCATGGTTAATTTATTTCTCTTTTTTTTTATGAATTGAAAATAAAGGAAATGTGGCATGCATATTTAAATGCAAAGTATATATTCTACCTCTTTTTTTTTAACATGCTGACATGTATATTTATGCAAAGTACATTTGTATATTATTATTATGGTACTTAAAATGATAACACGTATATTTATGTGCAAAAACAATTTTTAATGTACAATATATATATATATATATATATATATATATATATATATATATATATATATATATATATATATTTTATTATTTTTTTGTAACACCTAAAATGTTGGCAGATATTATGTGCAAAAAGCAATTTTTATTGTAAAAAAAAATTTTAATACCTAAAATGCTGACAGATATATTTATGTGCAAAAGCAAAATGTTTTTTTTTTTTGAAAAATCTAATGTATTAAGTTATGCAAGGAGAAAGGGCTTGTGAGAGTCTTACCTTTATTTTCCTCCTCTTTTCTGTTTTTTTTTTTCTTTCCAGGATCGCAAGGTTTTGGACAAAGTCAGAGCCACTTGTGCCAGAGTGTCTGATATATACCATTCAATGCCTTTGCCAGCCTAGGTTTTGGTAGAGGAGACAGGCTTGGGAGATTTTATGCGGGCCTTTACTCCCTTCCGCAGTTATAGAGTTATCTTCGACGTGCTGCGGAATTTCTGGTGGGATACCACCCACACTTTCCACCTCAGCTGGGGAGAGATCACTATGACTCCCTGTGACTTTGCTGCTATTACTGGTATTTCCACCAGCATTGGGCAGAATTTGGCACTTGATTATACCCTTCGTGATTGTCACGATGAGGTGGAGGACCTTTTGGGGTTTGTGCCCGAGTACAAAACAACGGACGAGGTGACCATTCCCAGTGTGAAGAATTGGCTTCTAGAAAATGTCGGGTAGGTTGACGCCGGAGATAGCATTGCTGTGACGCGTGTCGCGCGGACATTCTTATTCTTTTTCCTTGGGACTTCTCTTTTTGCTAATGCATCCACTACCCTGAGGGTCTCTCTGCTGGGCTGCCTTCGAGACCTGGGCCATGTGATTGACTATGGTGTTTGGTGAGCTTTATGTCTGGATAAGAGAGTCGGAATGACTCAAAGGTTATGACCGGTTTTGCCCCTGCCTGGGAGGTATATTTTTCTTCTCCCCTTTTTTCTTTTGTCAGCATATATATATTTTTTTTCACATATATTTTTTTCTTTTTGCTGACTTTACTTTTCTTTCTCTCTTTCCCTTTTTTTTCCAGGTGTGGGCTTATTCTGTGTTTGACTTTGTACCGGGCCCACTGCGCAGTGATGTTCTTGGACCACCTTACTTGGTCAAATTTGTGAACGAGAATCGGAAAGAAATGGACACCAGAGGCCATTATATTGGGTCACTGGGGCTGCAGGACAGAGTGGCGAACTCGACTTCAGGCTCGGTGAATTTGTTCCCTTGGCGGAATCTGGTAGGGCCGATCGAGGTTACCCTGCTATTGAGCCGTTGCCGGATTTTGATGGTATCGATCATGTGTGACTCTTTGTACATGGGTGAGCGGGTCAACCGTCAGCATGTCCCGTTCTCGGTATCTCCAGTGGCACCTCCTGCTCCTCCTCCGAATGTGATTGATCCAGACTTTATACCAAACCGGCAACGCTACTTGTCCAAATATGAGATGCCTGCCAGTGATTTCCCGGTCATAGCATATGAAGACTTTTTGAGGACGATGCTCCATCCCCCTCCTCCTCCTCCTCCTCATCCTCCTGTGATTGGGAGGCGTGCATCTGTTGATGGTGCTTGGGCTGGGTCTTCTCATTCTACTCTGGATGCGCGGCTTGAGTTTTCCATGCCCGATGATGCCTTTTCGACTCTTCAGTATCGGCGAGATGATAGGCTCATAAGGGAGGTTCTTCCTGATGTTGAGATTCCTGAGGAGTACCGTATCCCTGATCAGGCCTGCACGGTATATTTATCACTCTTTTTTTGTCTTTATTGACTGATGCTTCTCTCTTTTTTATTTATTTATTTATTTATATTTTTTTTGACTGATGCTCTCTCTCTTTTTTTTTATATCTGCCTTTTCAAGTCAAAGTGTCCACATACAAGAGACTGCTGCGGGGCTTTGTCAGCATCAACAAACTCTATCAGCGTCTGATGGATGACTTTTCTTGTCGGGGCAATGATGTTATGCGGCAGACCAGGCGTCGCAGTGATGATGATGACGACGATGCAGACGTAGGATCGAGTCGCGCTCAGAGCAGGGGAAGAATACGCAGACCTGATGGCACGGTGGGCCCCCGAGTCAGGGGAGGTGGCTTTAGCAGAGGCAGAGCATCTTTTGGCTATTAGCTTCTTTTTCCTGCACATGTCAGCCCTTTTTTTTCTTTTCTCTTTTTATTTGTAATTAGTATCTGTACAAACATGAATGATAAAATGCAATATAATTTTAAATGACATGGTAAAATAAAATGCACATTCAAAATACAGGCAGAAAATAAAGCTATACCGACTCCTAAGGGTAATGGCACGCCGTTTTTTAGAAATGAATTTGAAAAGAATACACCTTCGGTTTAAGGGGGCTTTTCTGGAGATCTGCGGGTAGAGGAAGAGGCAGCCGCCTCCTCCTGTGCGAGGGAGCATAATTGTGGCCATCTACTCTCTTATAGCCTTTGCTTTGATAGACTGCCAAAGCCTCCGTGATCAGACGAAATATCAATTGGCGATTTGGACAGAAACCAGAACAGCTAGGGTAATAAATGAACAATTTGGGCGTGGCCTATAGGGGATTTGGGCGCCATGCCCAAATTTCATGAGGGTGGCGCCCAGGTTGGCTTTCCTGGGAGATTTTCCTGGCCACTGTTCACCACTGTTCATCTTGTTTGTCGATTTTTTTATTTTCTGCTATAAAAGGAGACCCGGCGATCCTGAAGTTCTCACATCTGATTTTCTTCAGTCTGCCTCGTTCCTTCATAGCTTTTCTTCTTCAATCGTTCCTTCTTTTGATAGAGAAAGTATTCTATTTCTGCTCAAATGGCTGCCCCTTACCACACACCTCTGGAATTAGAAATCTATGAAAATGCCCTCGACCTCTGGATTCTCGCCTCCCGAGCGTGATCGGTTTGATCACATTTTTGGCTTCAGGTGCCTTCTTTCCTGGAGAAATGTCGTGATCAACTGGGACATGTTAAGAGGAGCGTCCAGGTTCTGGTCTCGTCAGGATCATCTTTTTAATTTTGGGATGAACGAGATGTGCCCAGCTTTCGAGGAATTTTGTGCAATGCTGGGAGTTGCTGCCACTCATGGTATTGCCGTGCCTTCGCCTCGGAGGCGTCCTTACATGGCGATTAGGGAATTATTCCGCAGTACTCGAGTTGCCACCCCGGGTTTCTATAACGGGGTGAACTTTGACTTGACCGTTCTTCCTCGATCATTCACAGAGTTCATAGAGGACGACGTGGATTATTTGAGGCGCCGGTTGACGGCTCTTTTCCTGTGCCTGGTGGGGAGATATCTGCTGGTGGGCCATCAGGGATTTATTGACGTGCGAGTGGTAGATCTTGCTCTCTGCGCACGTGATCGCCGAAATATCGTTCCGTAAATCTGGAGAGACTCCGGGTCTTGATGCTTTTTCCGGTGGCGACGAACTTTTCCCTACCGGCAGTCCCATTCTGATTCACATGTGGCTGGAGGAGCATTTTCAGTGCGTGATGGCTCCTGCACCTTTCGGGGGGAGATATGATCCGGGGCTCTATGGTTTCCGCGGCCGCTTTCCTCAAACTAATTTTTCTGACTATGACTGGACCGAGGATTTCTTTCGGAGAGGCTCCATGGACATATCTTGGGTGATTAGCCACTGGGAGATCCGGCGCTTCATTTTGCACTCTCAAGGCTATGCTCATGTTGGGCATGTTGGGCATCAGAAGAACTTCTTTTTATAGTGCTGATAGAATATTGCGCCAGTTTGGGCTGGAGCAGATTATTCCAGACACGACTCGCCCGGTATTTTTGGAGATGGAAAATGACAGGACTTTGACTATTGACTTTCAGAGGATGTGGCATCTGGACTTTGATAGGCTTCTGGTGGCCTATTTGTTCTCTGATTATATATTTTTGTCCCTTGAATACTTGGCATGGATAATGGTGATTGCAGAGGGAACTTCTCGCGGGATTCGGCGAAGGCTGAGAAATTTGTTTGGCCGGCATGTAGCTACAGGCATAGATGCTCGCCTTATGGAGATAGGCGAAGAGATCGAGAGCTCAGGTTTGGTCATTCCTCAGGTCTTGCAGGAAGATTTCAGGCGAGTACATAACCTTGGCGCTCCGGTGGCTCCTGGCCCAAATGAAGCGAGGTCCCAGTAATTGGGAAACGGCGGAAGCTGCTCCCCCCCTGAGGCTGAATGGGGCACTGGCTTCAGATATGCTGATTACGAGGTCCCTCGACATGATAATGCAGGTCGGGAGCACAATCCTTGGGAACAGGAGGAGGCTGTCCCTTCCCCTCAAAATGGATGGGGCACTGATATAAGGCCTGATAATGGCAATCAGCAACATAATCCACAGGAGCAGGAAGAGGCTGCTCCTCCCCTCGGCTGGATGGGGCCGTCGAGAGATAATGGGCTGGACCCCAGCAGCATGTCCATGAGAATGGAGATGCCGGTGATGATGAAGGAGACACTTCTAGCGGTTCTGAGAATAGGGGTTCTTCTGTGCCTCGCAGAAGAGGAATATGGGCCCGGCTTGGTGGACGCCGCAGGCATTGATTGACCGCTCGGAGGCTGGGCTGCAAAATGAGGGAATATCTGGGGGAACAAGTAGGGGTGTAGGCAGGAATATATATATATATATATATATGCAATGCAGTTAATGTATAATAAAAATGTCTTAAATAAATATTCCTAAGTTGCACCTTAGGACCCTGTAATATATTTTAAGTATTTTAATGTGAGCTTCCGTTGTGGTTTTTCTCTTTCCTTTGTCAGTTGAGCCTGTTGTATGCCAAAGACAGGAGATAAAATGCCGAGGATTCGAGGAATGCCTTCCCTCTCCTTTTTCTCCTGATTTTTTTCTTTTTATATGCTCTAACTTTTGCCTAGGCCGCCCTTTCGGGTTTTCAACCTAGCGAGCCCTTATTTCTCCTTTTTGTTGTGTTTTTTTTTTTTCGCTCTAACTTTTGCCTAGGCCGCCCTTTCGGGTTTTCAACCTAGCGAGCTGGAGAGGGAAGCACTTTTGTCGGATAGATTGGCTCAAGCATAGTACCTTTTGAGCTTGTCAAGGTTGAAGAAATTTGAACAAGGTCTTCTCCTTCTGGTTTGTGAGAGTGCGGCACCTCTGACCGGATCTCTTTGACAATGTGCGGTCCCATCCACGGAGATTTCCATTTTCCCCTAGTGTCAACATAACTAGGGGCTTTTCTCAAGTACCGGATCTCAGGCACGGATGTCGCGACCTTTGACTTTTTGTTGAATGCAGGGCTATGCGTCTTTGATAGGCTCGAGTGTGCTCTAGGGCTAGTAATCAGTTCATCGATCGGGGCTAATTCTTCAAATCGCCCTTTGACCCGATCGACCTACTATGCTATGTCGAGATTCCATCATTATTCTTAATGATGGTATTTCAACTTCAATAGGCGACACGCCTCCATGCGTAGGCTAGAAAGTAGGGGTAGCCCGGTGGGTGTCTGGGCGAGGTGCGATAGCCCCAGGAGGAGCTAGCGGCGGCTTGGCCCGTCTCTTCTGATCTCTTCTGTATCATTTTTCGATGATGTTCTCGAGGTTTTGTTGGGCTGCTTCAGCGGCACCATTGGCTTGGCGGTAGGGGAGATTTGTGTCTTTGAATTTTGAACTTCGTCAAGAGGGCGATTCACGTCCCCTTCAAAATGAGAGCCGTTGTCGGAGATGATTTCGAAAGGCACCCCATAGCGGTATATGATATTGGCTCGGATAAATTCAGACACCTTTCGGGCATTTAAGATTTTATAGGAAGAGGCTTCCACCCACTTTGTGAAGTAGTCGACGGCTACTAGAACGTACTCATGGCCATTAGATCCCTTTGGGTGAATTTGGCCTATGACGTCGATACCCTGCGTTGAGAAGGGCCAGGGAGCTGTGGAGTTGTATAGAATGTGCGGGGGCACGTCTTTGCCAATTCTTGCAAAAGTTGGCACTTGTCGCGATGTCGCACCACCGAATCTGTCGGTTTCAAGTGAGCTCGATAGTACCCTTGTCGGATAATTTTCTTGGATAGCATGTGGCCGTTCATGTGGGGTCCGCAGGTACCACCGTCGAGTTGGTCCATAATGTGCTCGGCTTTGGCCTGATCGACACATAAGAGATTGAGGCCTTGGTAGTGCCTTTTATATAAGCTGCCACCGCTGAATACGAATTGTGATGCCCATCTTCGTAGGGAGATTCTCCCTCTTTTGTCTAGGCTAGGGGGATAGATTCCTTTTTGAAGCAGATTTTGGATGTCAATATACCAGAGGCTCGTGATCACTTATTAGATGCAATTTTGAGCGGTATGCCGGCGTGATTTTCTTCCCGGACCACAAAGGGTTGGACTTGTATTTACTGAGGAATTTGGACTAGTGAAGCTAGAGTGGCCAATGCATCGGCAAATTGATTTACGTCCCCGACAAGTAGTGGAATGAGATAGAATCAAACCAAGAAGCGTCAAGTCTTTGTTAATTTGGCATGATAAAGTTGCGGCAGGGGATCTTGGGTTTCCACCTCCCTTGACTTGGTTTATGATCAAGGCGAGTCTCAGACTTCGGCCTTCCTTTGGAGAGCCTCTTCCGAGGCCGACAATACAAGCTGACCGGTGGTGTTGTTGGAGCACTCAAACTCCATCTTAGGGCCGGTGGAGTGTGAGAATCTTCCAGGGTCAATAGTGGGATTCTATGCCAAAGCCTCTTTTTGTTCGCGGCTCAGTCCAAAAACATACGCCGGCCAGTGTCGTGGTCGGTGATTTCAAGACACCTTCGTGCGGGAAGCTGGGCTCGGTAGCATCTTGGTTTCGGAGGATAGATCGGCTAAGTGATCCGATTCTGTGCCTTTGATAGATTTGAGCATGACATATGTTATGTCAAACTCGTTGAGAAGGCCAGCAGTCCATTTGGAAAGTGATAGTTCATAGAAGATATATTTTATAGGGTCCATTAGGATATGAGCTTGATGGATCGTCCACGTAGATAAGTTTTGAGCCTTTGGGTTGTCGGACTACGCGGCTTTGCTTTCCAATGCCGAGTAATTAGGCTCGCTTCCTTGCGACTTCTTGCGATGAAGTATATGGAGTTTTTCAATGTAGGAATCTTTTCTTGGGCAAGCATGGCTCCTCTTGACATGTGTGGCACGGTTAAGTATATGAGGAGAGGTTTATGTGTATGGGGTGGGGCTAGCCACGGGGATTGGTAAGGTAGGCTTTTATTTTGCTATCGAAGGCTAGGCTGGCATTTCTCCCCGGACAGTGGAGTATCTTTCTTTAGGAGCTTGAAGGGGTCAGGTGGGTGGTGGTTAATTTGTCGATGAAGCGGTGATATCT
>CM028377.1:164846415-164923240 GCA_013146195.2 Codonopsis lanceolata
TTAAAATAATAATAATAATAAAATAAAGTAAAGTATTATTATAATTATTATTATAGAAATTTAATTAGTAGAATAATATTAGTTAGTGACTTGTTACGTTGTATATTTTGAACTTAGATTTGGACAAGGAAGGTTAGGACGATCGCACGGTTATGCATCTTTCTTTTGCTAAGCATTTCGAGGTAAGAGATTATATATACCTCTTTTTAGGTCTCTAATTTTTATGTACCGCTTGTTACGTTCTCATTAAATTCCTTGATTCGATATTTATTGAAACGCATCGACTTTAAATCGGCATTTGAATTCGAACTCCGCCGCTATACATTCGCTTTCGAACTCATAATTTGATTATCTGTTTATTCTCACATAATTATTGAATTTCATGTGAGATACCTTTGATATGAAAAGTACGATTTTTGGCGATGCCTGATTTTGTAAAATTATTTGATTACTTGAAATTCTACCATGATCACTAAGTTGAATTTATGACACTATGAATTATGAAACTATGATTTATGATGCTTATGAACGCCACTTGGCCCGTGGCGTGGTTATCCGGATATACCAATGATCTATGAATTTCGATCTATTAACTATGATCTATGAACTATGAACTATGATTTATGAATTTGCTTATGTGATCATGGGATTCTGTGAGTAGTCAATTGTCGCTAATTGGTATGGGACCCGTTGCAAGTGATAGTTGATTACTCGAGTCACCTTTGAACATTTATTTTCATTTGGATTCTTACTCTCTTAAATCGAAATTTGATAATTGCTTCCGCCGCTTATCGATTTCTAAAAACAATTTTGTCTCGACATGAATTTGCCCTGACTTCTATTGGAAGGCAATTGTCCATATATATATTGTTTTTTGTCCCATATATAGGACCAACATATATATATATATATATATATATATATATTCATTTTTAAATAATGAATTTCGACTATTCTATTAATATTCATCTCTGAATTTTTCCTGGTCAACTCCTCCTTAGTAACCGGAGGGGTTGTATATGAACTTACTGAGCATTGTTCGCTCACCCCTTCATACTCTTCTTTCTCAGGTAATGAGTAAGATTTATTAGAGGATTTTGGCTCGGGTAGACCAAGATGACGGCTTCCGAGAATTTTAGATTTAGTCTTACTTATTGAATTATTCGACAGTACTTTAAATTAATTATGGACTCATGTCAAGTTTTAGATAGATTTTGTATTTAATTATTTTAGGTTTATTTTTGACTTTAATCAAGGATATTTAAGATTTAATCATTATGAGATTAGAACATTTATGATTTAAGTTATGATTGTTGGTTACGTGGCCAAATTGTGGTACCGTGGTGTCGGTGCCAAATGTGGGGCGTTACAGGTTGGTATCAGAGCTTAGGCCTTAGATCCGGATGGTCTTAAGATTTAGGAACAGTTAAGAATAAGAAGTGACACTACGATAGGATTATGATACTAGCATTAAGTTGTGATTATAGCTAAGTTATGATCTCACTGATGATTAAGAAATTATTATTTTCGTTAAACTAATATACTCGTGTTACTTGTAGGAAATGGCGCGTAACAATACAAGTAGGGCAAGGGTCGCTCCACCCGCGACAGCTGCTAGAACGAGACTGAATACGATGCACACTAGGGTAGCCGAACTCGATGAAATTAACCATGTCTTGGAGCAAGAGAACCAGCTGCTAAGGAACGAAAACCAGTTGCTAAGAAATGGTAACCAATTGCTAGTGAATGAAAACGGAGCCCTAATAGAACAAGTCAAGGAGATGATGAAGGCATTAGAGCTGGCACAAAATGCCTTGTTTAGACACTTTGACGAAATAGAAGATGCTAGGAGAGCCAACGCGGAAGTCGAAGCGAGGCTGAGCAACACTAACTTCTTGGCTAAGAATGTTTGGGACGCGGTCCAAATGGCCATAGATAATGGACCAGTGGTGGAAGAGAATCCAGAAGACTTAGAGGAAGATGAAGAGGAGACAGAAAATTAGATGGAATATTACGCTAGTCATTTCGTTTTATAGTTACCCTAGTCGTTGAGTTTATTTAGAGGGTTGTTTAGTTATAAGACATGGGATACTTTAAATGTACCCAAATTTTGAGATGTTGGAATTTTTTTAAAAAATTAATGAAATTTTGAGGATTTATTTGAACGTTCAACAATATTCCTTACAACTATATCTGTATTAATGCATGTTTGAGTGCTTAAGATCATAAGATAAGTTTTGAATGAAAAGATGTTATGTAACAATTATGTAAGTTGTTCCCATTTACATCATACTGAATAGCGAAAACCAATTTCAGTGTGATAAAATTTTAGACACTATTTGACACCATGTCATTTATATCTCAATACCAAATGGCACGTGGAGGACGCACTGGAACTCGTGGACGTGGAAGGGGTACTAGAGCTGGTAGAGTCATGGAAGACTCCACTTCTGGCAATGCACCCGAAGTGGTCCAACCGAACGCGAATGTTAATGGACCTGTACCTGCAGTGCCAGTAGACCCTACCCTATATACCTTGCTTCAGACTATAGCGCAAGCCCTTGTGGGAAATAGGGACCAGGGAAACGCAGCACCGGCTCAACCTGTAGCCCCAGCTCAACCTACAGTCAAGGATCCGTTAGAAAGTTTCCAGAAACGAAACCCAAAAACGCTATATGGGCACCGGCACGAGAAACCCGATGAGTGGTTGCATCACATGAAGAAGATCCTTGAGACAATGACATGCTCCAAATAACAACAAGTGAAACTAGCAACCTTTATGCCGCAGGAGAAGCTAGTCGGGTGGGATTCCGAGAAGAGTACACTAGAGTCTCGGTGTTGAAGTGATTACTTGGGACATATTCGTGGAGGCGTTCAACAAGAAGTATTTTCCACCAAGCATGAAAGACAGAAGCTAGTGGAATTTCTTAACCTCGAGCAAGGGAAAATGATGGTTGACGAGTACAACGCAAAATTCATCGAGTTGTCGAAATTTGCTCCCGCTCTTTTTGCTGACGAAGGTCAGAAAGCCAGGAAGTTTGAGAGAGGTCTAAATAGCCGGATTAGCTATAGGTTGACTCCTCTTCAATTGCCAACCTATGCTGACGTGCTGGACAGAGCTCGTGTGATGGAGCTGGAGTCTGCCGAGTACCAAAGGAAGAAGGATGAGAGAAAGAGGGGTCCTGAAGATAGTTCCGACCGGAATCATGGTAAGCATCAGGAGGGGAATGGCTATAAAAGAAGGAATACAGAGAACAATGATAACAGAGGGACCAACCAGCCAAGTCGAATTATAATCATGGCCATCGCCAGTAATCGGCGAATCGTAACCAAGGTCATCGCAGTAACCAAGGCGTAATCGTAACTGGGACGAAATCGTAATCAATGGCATAATCAGACAAGGGTGCAAATCGTAATACCAATCGACTTGCAGGTAGGTGTGGGAAGAACCACAAGATCGAAGCATGTTTTTGGACAAAGGGAGCTTGTTTCAATTGCAACAAGGTGGGACATAAGGCCAGGGATCGCCAGGAACCACCGAAGGGTGGTGCTAATCAAGGAGCATGAGGGGAAGATAAGAACAAACCGAGAGGACATGGAAGGATATTTGCAATGACAGATAGAGATGCAAGGGCTACAAATGACGTGGTGGCAGGTACCGCCCAGCTTTTACTCTCGTGACGTATATTGCATTGATTGATCCCGGTGCCACACACTCAATTATACGTACACACTCGCACATCGTATGAAATTGTGTTCTCAAAGTCTGGAAGTTGACCTAGTTATAGACACGCCTACTAAAGAATCCATTCTGTAACCACAGTGTATAAGTCATGCCCTTTGAAACTGGAGGATAGAGAAATGCCTATTGATTTGCTACCTTTAGATATCCAAGACTTTGATCTAATATTAGGCATGGATTGGCTAGCTAGCTTTCACGCTAAGGTAGACTGCTTTCAAGAAGGAAGTCGTATTTTGCATACCGGTGAGGCGTAATTTCGCTTTAAGGGGTCTAAACCAAGAGTTCCATCTTGTATTATTTCTTCCTTGAAGGCGAGAAGGTTGTTAAGGAAGGGTTGCCGAGGCTATTTAGCCTCCATTATCGATAGTCGAAAGGAAGGGGTTAAGTTGGAGTCCCTATCCGTGGTTAAGGAGTTTGAGGATGTGTTTCCGGAGGATTTGCCTGGTCTTCCACCTGAACGGGAGGTAGAGTTTGGAATCGATCTAGCACCGGGACGCGCTATTTCTAAAGCACCATATAGAATGGCACCAAGAACTTAAGGAGTTAAAAGAACAATTACAGGAATTGTTGGAGAAAGATTTGATTAGACCAAGTGTTTCACCTTGGGGCGCCCTATTATTCGTGAAAAGAAGGATGGGAGTATGAGAATGTGCATCGACATTACCGTGAGCTCAATCGGGTCACAATAAGGAATAAGTACCCATTGCCTAGGATTGACGACTTGTTTGATCAATTACAAGGGGCGTGTTACTTTTCAAAAATTGATCTTCGCCGGGTACCACCATTGAGAGTTAAGAAGGAGGATATTTTGAAGACCGCTTTCCGAACTCGCTATGGGCATTATGAATTCTTGGTGATGCCGTTTGGACTTACAAATGCCCCAGCTGCCTTCATGGATCTCATGAATAGGGTTTTCCAGAAGTTCCTCGACCGGTGTGTGATCGTATTTATTGACGACATCTTGATCTATTCAAGACCCTGAAGAACACGAGCAACACTTGAGGTCAGAGCTGCAAATATTAAGAGAGGAGAAGTTGTATGCCAAGTTTAAGAAATGTGAATTTTGGATGGAGAAAGTAGCCTTCTTGGGACATGTTGTGTCCAAGGATGGAATTTCAGTCGACCCACCAAGATTGAAGCTATTGTGAGTTGGGAAAGGCCGACGACTGCGACAGAAGTGCGAAGTTTCTTGGGTTTAGCAGGATATTACCGTCGCTTTGTGGAAGGATTCTCGAAGATCGCGACACCTTTGACTAAGTTGACTCAAAAGAACATGAAATTTGTGTGGACAGAGGACTGTGAGTCCAATTTTCAAGAATTGAAGAAGAGATTGGTTTCAGCACCAATTCTTACTTTACCATCGGGCACGGATGGGTTGGTGATCTATAGCGACGCTTCTTGAAGGGTCCGGGGTGCTCGATGCAAGATGGGAAGGTGATTGCCTATGCATCACGACAGCTGAAGAACTTTGAGAAGAATTACCCGACCCACGACTTAGAGTTGGCCGCAGTGGTGTTTGCGTTGAAGATTTGGAGACACTACTTATATGGGGTGACATGCGAGATTTACACAAATCACAAGAGCCTGAAGTACATTTTTACCCGTAAGAATTGAACATGAGACGAGAAGGTGGTTAGAGTTGTTAAAGGATTACGATCGTACTATTTTATATCACCTAGGCAAGGCCAATGTAGTGGCTGATGCCTTGAGCCGTAAAAGTAGAGGAACATTAGCAATGATGCTGACAAAGGAGAAGAGACTTCTCGAAGAGATCAAGAATTTGGGCCTAGAAGTACGGGTAAGAGGAGGAAAAGGTTATTTGGCTCGTTTGAGTCTTCAACCGTCGTTACTAGAAAGAATAAAAACGGCTCAGAGAGTTGATCCAGAGTTAATGAAAATTTGGGAAGGTGTAGAGATGGGAGCTCAGATAAATTTTCGACTTGGAGGGGATGGTATTCTATGTTTTGGAAGAAGGATTTGTGTACCATCGGATCCGGAGTTAAAAAGGGAAGTGTTAGAAGAGGCTCACAATTCAAGGTTTGCGGTACATCCTGGGAGTACAAAAATGTATCGAGACATGAAGGAGACGTTTTGGTCGGAAAATATGAAACGAGAAATTGCAGAATTTGTCGCTAAGTGCTTGGTGTGCCATAAGGTTAAGAGCGAACATCAACGACCTGGTGGAATGTTACAGTCACTACCGATTCCTGAATGGAAGTGGGAACATATTACTATGGACTTTGTGGTAGGGTTACCTAGAACACTAAAGGGGCACAATGCTATTTGGGTTATCGTAGATCGATTGACCAAGTCAGCTCATTTTCTTGCTTTCAAGATTAATGACTCCTTAGAAAAGCTAGCAAAGTTGTACATTGACGAAATCGTCAGACTACATGGAGTCCCAGTTTCTATAGTTTTGGACCTGGATGCCCGATTCACTTCGAAGTTTTTGGGTAGCTTGCAGAAGGCCTTGGGCACAAATTTGAGCATGGGTACGGCTTTCCACCCATAGACAGATGGCCAATCGGAACGGACCATACAAACATTGGAGGATATGCTTAGGGCTTGTACTTTGGATTTACAAGGGAATTGGGATGACCATTTGCCATTGGTCGAGTTTACGTATAACAATAGCTTTCATGCGAGTATTGGTATGGCACCGTACGAAGCATTGTATGGGAGGAGATGTAGATCACCTGCGTGTTGGGATAAAGTGGGCGAGAGGCAACTGTTGTGGCCAGAACTTGTGCAGATTACATCGGATAAGGTACAGTTGATCAAGAAGAGACTTCTTACCGCCTAGAGCAGATAGAAATCATATGCCGATAAGCGTCGTCGCGAACTTGGGTTTGAAGTGGGAGATCATGTGTTTCTCAAAGTTTCACCGACAAGGGGAGTTATGAGATTTAGCATTAAGGGGAAACTCAGTCCGAGATTTGTAGGTCCTTTTGAAATTTTGGATCGGGTGGGAGAAGTCGCTTATAGGCTTGCACTACCACCTACGCTTTCGGGAGTCCATAATGTGTTCCATGTGTCAATGTTGAGAAAGTACGTCCCAGGTCCAAGCCACGTGATTGCTTTCGAACCCTTACAATTACGGGAAGATTTGTGCTACGATGAACAACCAGTTCATATAGTGGACCGGAAGGATCAAGTATTGAGACGACGTACCATTCCGTACGTGAAGGTACAATGGACTAATCACACCGAGAGAGAGGCTACTTGGGAATTAGAGGAAGATATGCGAGAAAGACATCCAAGCCTCTTCGACTGATTAGGTACGTTAAGTTTAGGGACTAAACTTCTTTTAAGGGGGTGAGAGTGTAATACCCCGATAATTTTAGCTAATGTATTAATTGGTGTTAATTAATATTATAATCGTTTTGGACCTATATAATTAATGTTATAATTATTTGTGTTAAATTAATGTTTTGAACCTAACTAGTAACTAATTAAATTGGGTTGGGCTTGGCCCACTTGTGACTAGGTTTAATTACAATTCCCTAATAATATTACCTAATTAAAGATTGGTCTTGGTCCATTTAATGTTAGGGTTAGGAAACCTAATAGGGTTTTTCTATAAATAAAGGTTTAAAGAATGAGAAAACCCTTTACCTATTAACAGAGAAAAAAAAAAGAAACGGGAGAGGAGGGCAGTGGCATTGAAGGTATGGTCAAACCATTCATCCATTCATCTTTTCCTTGTTATGCTTATGAATAGGTGAGTTATTATACATACATACATACACACACACACACACACACACACATACACACATATATATATATATATATATATATATATATATATATATATATATATATATATAGTATAATGATAAGGTACTGTATGAATAGTTATCTAATAGGATTATATGTATGCCTACCGTGAGTGTGTGTTGTGTGATTAGGCTTGACTTTAAAAAAAATGAAAGAAATCATATTAATTGATGGTAACGGGTTACTGCTTCCATGAGTGTGTGTACCGGGTGTGTTAAATTATTTTATTCCAAAAAAAAAAGGAGTAAAAGTACAAAAAGACGAGTATGATATTGATGTTTCTTGAGATTGCAAAATTTCAGTACAAGTACTACAGCCGGAAGTCAAGACACACATACACATTTATGTATTGTTCTCTCATATTGATTAGACAAAAGAAAAAGGGAGGGGGAAAGAATCAGTTGGTGTGTGTGTGTGGGAAACATATATATATATATATATATATATATATATATATATATATATATATATATATATATATATATATATATATAGGTTATGATAGTGTGTATTGTGCATGTTAGTGTGTGTGAGTCAGTAGGTGTAAACTAGTTTAGTTAGTTTAATTTTGTAATAAAATAATAATAATAATAAAATAAAGTAAAGTATTATTATAATTATTATTATAGAAATTTAATAGGTTTTGGTAGGGACAATTATAGTTAGTAACTATTTCATATATTGATTCTAGATTTGGTCAAGCGAGCCTAGAACGATCGTACGTGTTGCAGATTAATTTCGCTAAGCATTTCGAGGTAAGAGATTATACCTCTTTTAGGTCTCCAATTTCTATGTACCGTTTGTTAGGTTATCATTACTTCCTTGATATCAATATTTTTGATACGTACGCCGACTTTAAATCGGCATTTGAATTCGAACCTCGTCGCTTACACTTCCTTCGAACTCACAATTTGATTATCTGTTTATTCTCACATAATTATTGATATTTATATGTGAGATACCTTTGATATGAAAAGTACGATTTTTGGCGATGCTTGATTTTGTAAAATTATTTGATTACTTGAAATTCTACCATGATCACTAAGTTGAATTTATGACACTATGACTTATGAAACTATGATTTATGATGCTTATGAACGCCACTTGGCCCGTAGCGTGGTTATCCGGATATACCAATGATCTATGAATTTCGATCTGTGAACTATGATCTATGAACTATGATTTATGAATTTGCTTATGTGATCATGGGATTCTGTGAGTAGTCAATTGTCGCTAATTGGTATGGGACGGTTGGTGACAGTTGATTACTCGAGTCACCTTTGAACATTTATTTTCATTTGGATCCCTACTCTCTTAAATCAAAATTTGATAATTGCTTCCGCTTATCGATTTCTAATTTATGAATTTCGACTATTCAAAAAAAAATTTATATATATATATATATATATATATATATATATATATATATATATATATATATATCATACATATATATATATACTTTATATATATATATATATATTTATATATAGATTTATGGTCAACTTCTCTATAGTAACCGGAGGGGTTGTATATGAACTTACTGAGCATTGTTCGCTCACCCCTTCATACTCTTCTTTCTCAGGTAATGAGTAAGATTTATTAGAGGAGTTTGGCTCAGGTAGACCAAGATGCATGACGACTTCTGAGAATTTTAGATTTAGTCTTACTTATTGAATTATTCGACAGTACTTTAAATTAATTATGGACTCATGTCAAGTTTTAGATAGATTTTTTATTTAATTATTTTGGGTTATTTTTTACTTCAGTCTAGGATATTTAAGATTTAATTATTACGAGATTAGAATATTTATGATTTAACTTATGATTGTTGGTGACGTGGCCAAATTGTGGGACCGTGGTGGCGGTGCCAAATTTGGGGCGTTACAACTAGATCCGCATGTAAAGTGTGACTATTTATACATATATCACACGCCCGATACACATCAGTAGCAATCACACACTTCCCGATTGGGGTAGACACCTCCGGCACATAAGACAACAACTGGGGAAGAACACATGAATTCCCCACAAAATGAGATGTAATATTGTATGAATATGATGAACCAGGATCTATAAGAACACGTGCTTTCGCACCGAAAACAGTAAGTGTACCTCCTATTATGGTGGTAGACTTTGGAACACCCCTCTGATCTAAGGAAAATACACGACCCTGAACTTTAGGTCTACCATCGCTATCCCTCTTAGATCCAGACAATTGTATCACCATACCCACAGACTAACTACCCTGAGGTTTAGGGCAATCTTTCCTCATGTGACCCTTCAAACCACAATTATAGCATTCCCGCTGCTTCATGTAACATTTGTCCTCTGTATGCCCTGGCTTCGAGCAATAAGTACAAACTAACCCTGAATTCGATCGGTTTTGGACAGTAGAGGAAGAAGTACCTCCTTTCTCACTAGGCTGGGATTTTCTCTGCCCACCTGTACCCTGTCTGCGATAGCTACCAGAACTCTGTCCACGCCACTGACTCTGGCCCTGTGGCTTCATATCAGAAGTGGCCTTACCACAGTGCTCCTCAATATCACGTTCAATACCATAGGCCCTGTCAACTGCCTCCATGTATTCCATAAGTCGCAAGGATAACAATTGTCTCCGGTATTCTGTCTTCAGTCCTTTCACGAACTTTTATGTCTTCCTTTCTTCATCAGGTACAAGATAAGCACAATATCGAGCCAATTCTGTAAACTTGGCTGAATATTGCGCCACTATCAAATTACCTTGCTCTAGTGCAATAAACTCTGCCTAGCGTTTACCTTGAACAGCTCTCGGAATATATTGAGCCTTAAACTCATGCAAGAAAGTAGCCCAAGTCTGTGGCACCCTGTCTCGCTCCCAGCTCTCCAATAATACCTTCCACCAATGATCAGCATCACCCTCAAGCTTGTACACTGCATAGTTCAGCTTGTCTTTATCACTACACTTCAGTGCTTTGAATATTTTAACCATGCTTTCAACCCATCTTTCAGGTTTTTTGGCATCTGGTTCACCATCAAAACTGCGAGGTTTCATCTTTAGAAATCTATCATGCATAGTAGTTACATGTCTCTCAGGTTGCTATACTATAATCCTAGGCTGCGATGCTCTTTCCTGTGCCTGTGGTGCAGGATCCTCAGGTACCTGTGCATTACCCTGCTGCTGGCTCATATCAGCTACCATTCTGGTTAGTAATTGAAGCACATTTATCGATCCCTTGCGATTATTCGGGGCGTGGTGGTCATTTGCCCAAGATATCTGCCTAGGTTGTTCATCACGCACATGGTTATTACTCTCGACGCCCTCATTGCCATTATTCACACTCGGTCCAGCCCTACCAGTGCTAGCACCTTGCCTAGTACGCACCATTCTTACACCTACACATAAACACTCGACGTAAGAAAATCAGAAAACACACCAGCCTACACTCAACCTAACTAGGCCAAAGATCTTATCCTGATCGACAGCTAACCATGCTCTGATACCAACTACGACGACCCGACCCCCAAATCTCTATACGAGCCTCGGGTCGAGTGTCGAACAAACATATAAAACAACAAAACACTTGTAAAGCCCCCACTAATAATAGACTAATAAAATAACCTGATAAAGCATAGCCACTCCTATGATTAATATAAACACCACAACCAACCAACTAGTGTAATATAATACACATGCACGAAGTTAAACTCCGGCATCAAAAGATAGTACAAGACCAGTAACGGCAAAGTACCCAAAGTAGAGCTTATATAACTCTACATAACAACAACCCATCCTCACACTATACAAATACAAACTCATATGGAGCTGCGTAACAAAAGACAACTTTGATGTACACGAGTGCCTCGCCGGCCTCACCTCGAACTCCCTACTGGTGGGATCTAAGGAAAACAAATAAATGGAATGAGGTGAGCGATAACTCAGTAAGTTACTATATGCAACTACATGACTTGCTGTTATGCACATGTTATAAACACATATGTAAATCAAGTATAGCTGTACATATACTTACACATATCACGTTGATCATGTTATAATGCACATTGACTCAACGTAATTAAACACATAATTAGGATATACAATTGTAGGCGAGATTTCTGTCTCGGCTTGTATCTCAAATACCATAGCTGTGTTGTTGCCGTAGTACACGCGTTGATACATGTCTGATCATATGCTGAACTATGTCTGAACCCAATAGTATCCAGAACCAATGACCTTGGGATTTAACCAGGAGTCTCATCACCCCGAGTTTTACCCAAGAGTCTAGCCTTCTATTTGTCATGCGAATTGCTTTAATAAGGCTACATCCTTGTCACGGATAATAACAAGGGAGAGACCCATGCAACAACCCATAGCGATCATGAGATTTAACTCTCGTAAAGACTACTGTCGTCCCATTGTCGACACAACCACATATGTCAGCTGGACTCAATGCGATGCACAAGTAGTTGTTTACTTGTAATTAAACACAACCATCGAGTCCTAAGTACGGGGGCTCGACGCATATACAAGTATGCTTAATTGCCTGCAAATAAACACTTAAGCATTTAATTGCTTAAATACAAATACCATGGTATGCAATATTTTACATATAATAAACTACACCAAAGTATTCCCAACTATCGTAGGAATCGAGCCCGTTACTCGTTATATTTTATTGTCCATAAATCGACTCCGTTGAGTCATTTGTTTAATATTTATAAATTTCGGGCATCACTGCGATTTGCAGTATTCATCCCAACACAATCTCACCGATGTGTTACTCGGTATAATAATGGTTTAAAACCATTTAACACATTAACCAATTACAATTAATAATAATTCATAATTAAATTATTCATACTCCATATTCAAAAGAAATCATATGGGATTAACCCACAGTTCATGTATGCAATTATTACATACAAAGAGAAGGGGATACTAACTTACCTCTATCGAAAAATATTGATGAAAACACAAAATATTTTGGTGTAAATATAACCCTCAACACATAGAACATCCCTGCGAAGTCGGAATTAAAAACGGGTAATATTATATTAAGAAATCAAGGCAGATGTAAAAACCCTCGAAACAAACTGTAACAGACACTCGGGGTGAAGAATGAAAAACAAAAGGAGGAAAAAAAAAGAGAGATAGACACTCACCCAAATTAACTAAAAAGACGAAAGCCGATACCCCACCAACCGCTCAAAGTAAAAACCAAAACAAAGAAAAGAATGAAACCCATGACCATTGGTCAAAAGTTCACTTTGTCAAAACCAATTAATCACCAATTTGACCCAATTAAATACTAATTAATCATTATTAATTAGCCAATGTTAAAATAAAAATATATTTTGACAATATAAAAAGAAACACATAACATACAATGCACGTCAGGTCAATCTAGCTGAAAATATATATTTTCTAGCTCTAACGTGTTATTTTCTATTCCAACGTTATAAATCATAACTAACATAAACAAAGTTCAATATGGACTTTAAATACGTCACACATCAAGTCCAAAATATCTTGAGCTCAAATGGACTCTCGTAGGGTAATTACTCAAATCCACAACACAAAACACATAAACACATTAAACATAACACGTCACGTAATTAATTATGCTAATGCACCCTAATATACAATTAATAAAATATACAATTCCCGAGTGTTACAAACTTGATCTAACTTTCAATATCTCCGCTCCTATTATGTCAAAAAGATCCCTTCAAGTATGTATGACTCAGTTTTAATCCCGTTAAGCAACTTAACAGAAGTTGCATGTGTGTATTTTATTTACTTGTTGGTGGACCAAGTTACCCTTATGTCAACCACTCAACTCCCATGCCTTATTTGTATCACTAAACTTTTTGTCACATCACAAACATCTTATTTAATATGTATTGATTCTAGACAGTTTTTCTAGATTGTTAAATTTTCTTAAAGGCCAAACATCAAACACCTTGTAAGTAGTATAAATTGACTTGGATGTGTGAACTGCAAACTAGTTCCTTAACATTTAGGATCCACAATAAACCAACATATATGTTAATCTTCACATAATAGTGAAATTATAGAGGATGAGAGGGGAAATATATCTTCAGGCAAAATATAAATGAAAAAGAAACAATTAATTCATAAAATTTGAATTTTAGGGCAGAGCCGCAGAGGTTATGTATTACAACATAATTACATGGTTTAGGGCACAAAATTATATCAGGAAAGAGAGAGGTACTTACTAGATGAACCCACAATTCAAGGGAGCAAATAAGCCATAATCGCAAATACAAAACCCATGATTCTTCCTAAGAAATATGCTTGTAAGGTAAAAAGAAACGAAGGAAGATCAGAACGCATATTGTTATGAGAGTTAGGATTGAAATATTGGTACTTACCTTGTTGATGCTAAATATTGAAGAGAGAGCTTGAGAGAAAGGTGAGAGCTTGAGAGAGAGGCTTCGGATTGAAGAGAAAGCCGGAGAGAACGGCCTTAGTCTTACTGAGAGTAATAGTGGGGGGAAAAAATTAAGTGCACGGGAATTTATGCTGAGTCTCTTTTTTGGGTGGGTTGGGCTTTACAAAATTTTTAATAAAACGTTGTGGAAATAATTTCACAACGTTTATCTCAAAAACGTTGTACATTTAATACAATGTTTTCCTACAAACGTTATTGAGCAAACCTTAAGACAACGTTTTCCAAAAAAAAAAACGTTGTAATAAAAATATATAAACAATGTTTACAAACAAAACGTTGTGAAATACTATCAATATACAACGTTTTATAGAAAAACGTTGTGAATTACTCATAAGACAATGTTTCAAGTAAAAACATTGTGGTATAAACGTTGTAAATGCTCAGTTTGTTAGTGTTATGGAACCAATAGAAGTTGAAAGCTTAGGTGGTAAAAAATATTCTTTTGTTTGTGTTGATGATTTTTCTAAATTTACTTGAGTATTCTTTCTTAGAGAAAAATCTGATACCTTTAAAACTTTCAAAATTTGGTACAAAAAGATGCTAAAGGGTTATAATCCTACCCTTGTGAAACTCAGATCTGGCCATGGTAAAGAATATGATAATTCATCATTCTCATCTTATTGTGATAAAAAGAGAATTTTACATGAATTTTTTACTCCTAAAACTCCTCAACAAAATGGAGTAGTGATGACTGTGTTTTATACGTAGTTATTGGGTATTATTCAGGCTTAAATTATGCTATTTCTCGGGGTTTTTGTTGTCTAATATATGTTTTAGTGTTGTTTTATAGTTTCAGGGACTTTTGGAATAATTGTGCAAAATATAGACACTTTATGCTGAATTGAAGAACTTCAAGGGCCAAATTGTAAAAGCTGGAAACTTGAAGGCACAAAAGCTGAAAATCAGAATTTCCAGCACAAAATCAACCCCTTTATTATCTAGCTTTGAACAAATGAATGTAATCGCAAGTGATAAATGTCTAAAGGTGCGGATAACTGCATGACCAATATGCATATGTCGTACACTGGCTCACCATCATGATAAATTGAACCTATAGATGCACGAGAGTGATAAGTTAGGGTCAGTTCATATATATGACCTAAGTGACAGTTAGATTCCATATGTTCTTGTGCTTATGATATAAAATGGATGAATTATTTGGAGATAGAGACTGAACGGTAGTTTGACAGGTTATATCTATCTTTCGTGAACGAACCCAAGGTATTGAATGAAACTTTATTTAAATGAACAATAGAGTAGATACAAGTGAATCTTAATTTCTAGGTAATTTACAATTTTTTTATTTATCTCATATTTATATGCTTTGTTAGTTAGGTTATTTTATTGCTTTCTAGTTAATTTAATTTATAAAAACTAAAAAAGCCCATTAGTTGTTAATTGTTTTATTTTAATAGATTAGTTAAATTTACTTTAATCAAATTCAAATCACTGTGGTTCGACCCTTGCTTCCCAAGCTATTCTACAATAGTCTTGTCTACTTGCAAGGAAATAAATTTCAAATAAGACACGATCAAGTAGCTGAAAGAAAAAATAGAACACTACAAGAAATGGCTCGTGTTATGCTTAATTCTAAAAAATTGTCTAAAAAATTTTGGGCTGAAGCTTTAAACACTGCATGCCATATGATTAATCGTGTGTATTTAAGACCTGATAGTGTGAGAACCATGTTTCGAACTTTTCTTGCTACTGAAAAGCAAGTAGTTTCGACACCCAACTCACCATTCGGTCTCAAAATGAGTTTTTGCTAAATATTTTCCTTTTTATAAATTTAATCTAAATAAAACATATATATATATACAACAGTAAAAGTAAAGGAAATCTTGTAACAACTTCATCTCAGTGTTATAGTGAAAACATATGAAATTTAGATTATAATATTCCATTTGGGTGACTTCAGAATTCACCTCACATATTGACCATAATATTCCAACAATCCATGGGGAGTAAACTAAACATATTTAAAACATCAAAACCTTAGTCTACATATATAAGGTCCTAACTGTATGATGACACTACTATTTAAAATTTAATTTTAAAATATTTAGATAATGATAATAGGTATATGATATTGTTGACAATTATCAATGGTGCTTAAGTTATGAGACAATAGAAAAAAACTCTGATCTATTTCACGTTTTACAAAATTAATCACGTATTTTCATTTTCACCATATTAAACCTCTATGTATATATATTTTTTGCAATTAAAACATTCCGTCAAGCAGACGTTAGTTTCACTAACGGAAGGCCGAGGTGGCAACTGATGTGACGAAGATGGGAGGAAGTATGCATTTTCCGCTAATGCATTGCATAACAAACCTTGTATAATTTTGAATTTTTTAAAAAAACCTAGCAGCTAAAAAATTAATAAAGATGATAAAAATCTAAAAACTCCAATAACAACAAAATCTCTCAAATTTTAAATAAAAAATAATGGATATATTTTTGGTATTAAATTACGATGTACAAATTATGAATTTAAGTTTATTTTTACATTAAATGCAATTTGTTTTGATTTTTGTGTGTGAAGAAGTTACATAAAAAATAATTGATAGAATTAATTTTCTTTAGTTTTGACAATCATGTATAATTATTTGAGAAGATAAAAAAAACAAATAACGATAAGTTATAAAGTAAAGTAATTTTTAAATTTTTTTTTAAGAAAAATACTTCATAATCCAACCAGGTAAGTATTTAAAGGGTAATTCTGTCATGAGGTGCCATTATTAATTTATATAATCATTAACGAATACAATGTGTAAGTAAAATTTATAGTGAAATAGACTCTTCATTATTATTATTATTATTATTATTATTATTATTATTATTATTATTATTATTATTATTATTATTATTATTATTATTATTATTATTATTATTATTATTATTATTATTATTATTATTATTTTGCTATTATTGGTGATGGAGGGAAGTAAATATATTAACTGCTTACTTCTTATTAAGATCACCAATATTACTGTTTTTACCACCTAAAAATAGCTACGAATCATAAAATTTACTCAACTCTCTAAATAAGTTGCCTAATCTTTTTACAAACATCATTACTACTTTTTCCGTGTTTTCTAACTCAATTTTTTGTTTATATTCTCTTATTATGATCGTGGAACCGAACTTTTGGGGTCCGTAACAAAAAAAAATAAGGGGCCCTTAAAAATTATAAGCATAATAATTTTAGACAAACAAATTTATTTGACTTTTAATTATTTGAAGTATTGAAAATGAATAATACCCAAACATATAAGAAAATAAGTATTAAATAATTACCGAAAACTGTTATTCCTTATTCGTTAAAATAATTTACAATAAAAAGAATATACTTCATCAATTTTTTTCTTTTATTTATGTTTTGACTTCTAGATATATATTTTTTTGGTAACATGTATTGTGCACTATAAATTAAAGTTAAAAAACAATGAATTGACAAAACAAAGAATTAAATAATCATAAGCAATAATTAAAAATGATAGTAACATAACAATAAATTTTGATTTTTGTTTGAAATATTGATATTATATGCCCAATCAATTGTTATTTTTTATAACCCAGATAAAAAAAATTGATTGTCTACTAACTTTTTTTTATAAGTAAATTTAGCTAACGAAAAATAAAATTAAGGTTGAATAACTCTACTGAAACTGAATACAAAATATTTATCTTTATATAGTTAAGTCTTTATTCATTAGGTTCCAGGTAATTAAAACATATATAAGTAGATTTGAAGTTGGTAATAAATAAATAAGATACTTAACCACAACCATTATACTTATAATACAAGTGGAGAATAAAGATGAAATATTGTGAAATTATAAGCATATTTTTTAAAAGTTGATTATTTATGCAAAATAATATAGGAGACTATTTAACTAAATCGGGAAGTATATGCATATAAAATGATACTAAAAATAATTGACACCCAAAATAAAAAAAACTACAAAAAAATATAATACTAAAAATAATTGACACCCAAAATTAAAAAAAAAAACTACAAAAAAATATAATACTAATAATAATTGACACCCAAAATAAAAAAAAACCTACAAAAAAAATATAATACTAATAATAATTGACACCCAAAATAAAAAAAAAAACTACAAAAAAATATAATACTAATAATAATTGACACCCAAAATAATAATAAAAAAAAACAACAAAAAAGCTAGTGAAGGGGCTCGAACCTTGTACATCCCCGTTTTTCTCAACACTTACACAGACCCAATCCATTGAGACAAATGACATTTTTTTTATTAACATTACATTATTCATTATATACCTAAATAAAACTAGCCTGCACATATATAAAATTGGGCCCTCTTACATTGGGGACCCTGCTCGATCGATTACTCAGAACTCCCCCAAAACCGGGCCTGATTATGATTCACTAGTGAGAATACTGCATTTGTCATAAAATAAGTGTTACTTTTGATATATATATATATATATATATATATATATATATATATATATATATATATATATATATATATATATATCAAAGTAGTTTATCTAAATAAGTAGTTTATCTAAATAACTTATGCATAAATGGATTTTTATGTTGTTATTTTAACAGAGAAATATTTTTATTTTTTAATTTTTCTTCAAGTGAAATAATATTAAGAGTAATGAGAGAAGAAAATAGAGTAAAGTATTTATTATTATTATCATATTTTCTTACAAGAAAATGACAATGAAAATCCATTATTTTTTATTTAAAATAAAGAGTTTTTAGATTTTTATCATATTTATTAATTTCTAGCCAAGTGTTTTTTTTAATTTCAAAATTGTACAAGATTTGTTATGCAATGCATCAGGCAGGAAATTGATATTTTCTCATACCTTCGCCACGTCATTGCCACCTTGGAAGTCAACACAATCTTCCATTAACGAAACTAACCCTTCCTTAACGGAATGTTTTGATTTTAAAAAACAAAATAACTGAAAGCTTAATAGGGTGAAAAATAAAATTCGTGGTCAATTTTGCAAAAACATATGAGAGGGATAAGCGGTATTATTAATTCCGGTATTATTAGCATCCACTCAAGTAATCTCGATACTATATATTTGGGGGTAGTTTTGAAATTAAAAATGGTAATCTATTTTTTAACGAATGCGCTAATAATACCACCCTCTCATTTGGTATAATTAGCGAGGGGATAAGTGTCCTATTCGGATAATATTGATTATTAGTCCATATCGCATATTGGGTATCAAGCATCCAAAAAAATAGATTATTAATCATATTCGACCTTAATCCTAGCTACCAAATGACTTCTATGAATTAAATAGTACAATCTCGTGTTTACAAAATAAATACGAGACAATCTGGAAAAAAAAAAGTATTGGTCGATAACCCGTTGATGTGTTTATATATATCTAAGGGTGTAACTCTATATGTGCAATGTCGACCCTGTCATACGGAGAGTGAGGTCATGACCCTGGACTCCCTAAAAATACCTAATTTTTTGGGTCCCCAAATCTCATAAAAACCTACACATTATTAAAAAAATAAAATAAATTCACTATTCTCATTTCTAAAAAAAAGACTTAAGCTCGGTTTGTTTCACGGAAAATGATTTTTGGAAAACGTTTTCCTCATTTTACGATTTGGTAACCGAGAAAAAATGTAGTCAACATAAAAGTTTTTCCAAGTTAACGGAAAATGAAGCCTTCTTTTCATGAAAATAACATACATATTCATTTTCCAAATGTTCAAGCATCTCTTCGCTCTCTTCCACAAATACACATATTTACAAACACACAATATTTTACTCAACAAATACATTGTTTAGAAATATAATTAGAGTTTGTGCACATTATTTATAAATTATAATTTAAATAAATACTCATTACGTCATAAAATTAGTGTCCACTATATTATTTAGGGATGTCCCAAATATTATCAATTTTCTTTTTTAAAACGTTTTTTCATTATTACCAATTTTTTTGTTTGTATTTGTGACATTGAAAAAAATGGACCTTATTGATTTGACATCATTAATGATAAATTAAGGATTACTAAAGGAAAATTACTTAAAGTTAAACATTATTTTATGTTCAATATGAACATTAATATTAGAATATACTTTTTGTATTTATTCATATATTGTTTTCCGTGTGTTTGACAAATACCTGAAAATGTTTTTCGACATATTTTCAAAAGATTTATCAATAAAAAAATGACATACGTAACATTTGTTTGTTTAATTTTTCAAAAATTGAAAAAACATTTATGCTACAAAGGAAGGGGCACGTTCAATGTCATTGGCCTTGGGCCCCCAATTTTACAGGCCAGCCCTGTATAAATTGTTCGGCTTATGCCGAAACCACGAATTGAACCATATTTTATCAGTTTTAAAAGGTTCAAACCAAATTGAATCACTCATTTTGGTTCGATTTTGTTGTTGAAATAATTTTTTTAATCAATTTAATCAACATTAAAAATAAAATTAAAATTGATACAAATAAGATTTTAATTGGTACTCCCTTCGTTCCTGACCAAGAGTCGACTATTTCATTTTAAAATGTTTCACTTAAAAAATCCAATTTCAAAAATTAAGACATAAAAGTATTATTTTATTACTAATGGACTACTAAGAGTCTCATTTTTAAAAAAAAAAAATTGACTTCAAACGGGGACTCTTTATCTGGAATAAAAGGAGTAATTAGCATCAAACATTAAAAATAACGTTTTAAAATTAAAAATCATAAATAAAATAAGAATATTTATTGTTTACTCTCACACAGTCAAGTTTTTCTTGCAAATTTCAAATTCTAAATAACACAAACAATGAAGAAGAAGAAAAAAAAGGTCCTCCAACAAGCTTAGATATGGTTCGGTTTAGTAGATTATGCATATTGTATGATTAGACGGCTTATAACAGTAAACAAAGTTTTTATAATAGATAATTTCTACATAATGATAATAATAAATATAAATTTGGTTCGTTTTGGTTTAGTTTTGTTTCATATTAAAAAATTGCTAACCGAATGGATCGGTTTTTCGATTAGTGAAATCGAAATCGAATTGTTTAAACCAAAATCAAACCAAACTAACTGGTTCCATGATTCTGACTTACACACTTCAATACATCATTATATGTTATTTTGAATTAAAATTTTATCCATCGACAATATAAAAAAAAAATTTATATAAGAAACGTTTAGACCAGGACACATTAGTGACATTACTAATCAAAATATTAAAAAATCAAAATAAAGATTAAGGTGACACGTGACCGCTTATGTATTATTTTTCCAATCACAATATCAGTAGCTAATACGGAGTAATTTAATGCAAGTCGGTCTATGATAAGTGTGTACACCTACTGACCTAACCGCACACCATAAAGGTGGATTGACTTGCCTTTTTCAACTTAGGTTGAGGAAAACTATAGATTGCAAAATAAACCAGGCAAAGCCGGGTGGTCAGATCAGATAATACGACAAGAATAAACATTATTATTAATAGTAGGACATGAGTAGGTTTTTTATTTCCAAAAATAACCTTATAATACTATCATCTAACTTATTCATAAATTTAAAAAATTCAATGGAAGTACAGTTTGAAAAAGTATGAAGTACTAGTAGGGTAGAAAAATAAAACTATTTTGAAGAAATAATCAAAAGTTGGCATCAAAGAATAGAACAGGAAAAAGTTACAAAAAGTCATGAACCAACAAAAACAAAAATGAAACATGATAACCAAAACCACATATTTAAAGGAATATAACTGTTGCCACACAAAGATCAGAAGAATTCATGTGTGAAACATATTTGTAGATGGTGTGGTCGGTTCAAATAGGGACTAAAGCTATCATGGTTTGAGCTAGGTATTAGGAATTTCTGCAATGCCTATTTTAAAACCAATCACCTCCTCCTCCACGTTATACCGAACAATGAATGGATTAAAGAAGTCAAATTTTAATTGTGAGATTGAGAATAAAATGGAGGTCTCACAATAAGAAAGTTAAATCAAATTAAAGAAATCTGCAGATTTAGGGTTTTGAAAAAGAAGAAATTGAAGGGTTTAAGATTAGGGATAATTGCATAAAAAAACCCCGACCTATTTTAGGTATTGCAAATTGAACCCTGACAATTGTTTATAAGCTTATTGAAACCCAGCCTATTTTTTATGTTTCAATTAGAACCCTCCATCCATTTAATTCGTTAAATGGTAACGGTTTGCTGAGTAGGATGCCATGTTGGCATCCTACGTAGCCAATTCTATTTCATTATAAACCTTGTACAAATTTTGTAATTTCATAAAAAATCCTAAAATTTATTTTCACCAAATAAAGCCTTAAAATTTAAAATAAATAGTTATTTATATACCAATTTCATTTTAAGAAAATAAAGTTATTTTTTTTTTTTGAAAATAGGGCTCAAAATATGATGTAAGTTCCAATGAGTATTTAATATTTAATACACATCCGATCCTAAATAATCATCATGTTTGATTTCGCACACAAATTAAGAAAAACAAATTATCTCTATTATAATATTGGTATAATTTGTATAAAGTATTTATTTAATATTTAATATTTTAATAAAAATTAAAAATTAATATATTTGTTTTAAAATTTATTTGTAACATTTAATATTATGTTTAAAACTATAATTTTAAATTATAAATTTTCTTAAAGAAGTTAACAACTAATTAAAGTAAAATTTGTTACCCATTTGATATTTTAGAAAATTTTAAATTAACGTGAGTAGCCTAAACATCTCTGCTCCATTTTTCTCTCTCTAGCGAGTTCATACCACCATTCTAGCCCTCTCCATCCCGATTTCATCTCCGTCGCAATCCCTCCATCTCCTCCCTCAAACTGCTTCAAACCCGCTACCCCTTCATCTCTTCTTCTTCACGAACTCCTTCTTCCTCTCTGACTTCAATCCCGACTTCTCCAAGTGCCGATACCTCCCATGCCTGCCCTTCCATCATCTCTCGCTCCATCTTTCTCTCTCTAGCGAGTTCATACCACCATTCTACCCCTCTCCATCCCGATTTCATCTCCGTCGCAATCCCTCCATCTCCTCCCTCAAACTGCTCAAACCCACCGCCCTTCATCTCTTCTTCTTCGGCGAACTCCTTCTTCCTCTCCGGCGAAGCTTCACCCGGCTCCTTCTCCAAGTGCCGATACCTCCCATGCCGGCGTCCTTCCATCATCTCTGCTCCATCTTTCTCTCTCTAGCCAGTTCATACCACCATTCTAGCCCTCTCCATCCCGATTTCATCTCCGCCGCAATCCCTCCATCTCTCTCCTCAAACTGCTCAAACCCACCGCCCTTCATCTCTTCTTCTTCGGCGAACTCCTTCCTCTCCGCGAAGCTTCACTCCTTTCTCCAAGTGTCGATACCTCCCATGCCCACCATGCGCCACTTCTCCCATATATGCCGCCTCATCTCCCAAGTCAACTCGTCCCAGCCGCCTCCTATTTAGCTTCTCTATCTTTTCCCAAATCTCCATGTCCCCCACCCATCTCCCCCTTCGTGCTTCATCTCCCATTCATCTCACCCATTCCAGCCCCCTTCAACTCCCCCATTCGACACCCAAAGAACCCAATTCCCATTCGCACCTCTTCTAGTTCGTTCCCCATCCTAAAAGCCGTACTGCCTCCGGCTGCCGTCTCCATATGCTCAAGCATCAACCGCCATCCTTAATTACTGGCATCCATCATCTTCATCTCGACTCTCCTCCGCCAAATCGCCTCCTCTGCAGCTCAATATCCAACCGCCATGTTCATCGCTTCCAACTCCTTCACTGAAATCATCCAATTTTGGTTGTGATGTGATGGACATCATCTGTCATTTCTCTTTTATTCATAGGGGTAAAATTGGAAATTCACACAAATACCAATATTAATAATCCAGTCAAATAGGTTTTCTTAAACGGTGCGCCCGGTCAACCAAATAATTATTTAATCCTTTTTTAAACAACTATAATTTAAAATTTTCTAAAATATCAAATGGGTAACAAATTTTACTTTAATTAGTTTTTAACTTCTTTAAGAAAATTTATAATTTAAAATTATAGTTTTAAACATAATATTAAATGTTACAAATAAATTTTAAAACAAATATATTAATTTTTAATTTTTATTAAAATATTACATATTAAATAAATACTTTATACAAATTATACCAATATTATAATAGAGATAATTTGTTTTTCTTAATTTGTGTGCGAAATCAAACATGATGATTATTTAGGATCGGATGTGTATTAAATATTAAATACTCATTGGAACTTACATCATATTTTGAGCCCTATTTTCTAAAAAAATAACTTTATTTTCTTAAAATGAAATTGGTATATAAATAACTATTTATTTTAAATTTTAAGGCTTTATTTGGTGAAAATAAATTTTAGGGTTTTTTATGAAATTACAAAATTTGTACAAGGTTTATCATGAAATAGAATTGGCCACGTAGGATGCCAACATGACATCCTACTCAGCAAACCGTTACCATTTAACAGATTAAATGGATGGAGGGTTCTAATTGAAACATAAAAAATAGGCTGGGTTTCAATAAGCCTATAAATAATTGTCAGGGTTCAATTTGCAATACCTAAAATAGGTCGGGGTTTTTTATGCAATTATCCCTTAAGATTAATTCCAACAATAGATTCGAGAATTCTCAATTCATCCAGGTGCGTTTGTCACATGATGAAAATTAGGCTTATTACATGTCGGTGCAGCCTTATAAACAGTAGCCGCCGCTTAAAATTCCTAATTATCAAATCAATTTAAGATTAAGAACCCTAAATCATACATCATAGAACTACGCCACCAAGTTATCCATTAATACCCAATTGCCACCCCTAGTCACCGATGATAAACATATTACAGTAAAGGCGATGGCAGAAGGTTATGACGACAAAGGTGATGGTGCGATGGTGGGCGGTGACACTGAGAATGGAGGTCGAAGTTCACCAGAAGCTTTTCGTCGCCTTAGAGAGGAAAAAGGGGGCAGTTCGCAAGTTTAGTGGAAAAAAACTGAAGAGACACTGGTTTTTTTCTTAATTATCCTGAGCCTTAATTCCTACCAAACAACTAGCTTAAAGGGTGTCAGTATTATTAGTTTATATCCTGGTGTACCAGACGGCACCATAAAGTTTTCGGTTGGTAGAAAGTTGTAAAATGGAATAATTGCGGGTCGATTCTTTTTCTTAAAATTGTAACCGTTTCATTATCGTCTTTTTTATAAAAAAAAAAATTGTATAAGTTCACTTTTATATATTTTTTTCAATATTGTTCATTTTTTTCTTTAGATCCGGTTGAGCCTCATCCAGCACTTTCTTTGCTTCGACTTCTCCTTCTTCGATTTCTGTCTGTCATTTCCATCAGAGCTTACGACTTTCCATTGACTAAGGTGAGCATGGAACATGCATGGAAATTCTCAAACTATTCATGATTTTGAAAATTTAATAAATGTAGCCCAAGCACAGACAAACACTCTCTCAAGCTTCTGATTTGACACACACAAACACAAATACAGACCCTCATATTTATTCCTTAGATTTCACTCAAAATCAGTAAAAATCATTTCAAATTCAAAGAGGCAAAAGTCGAATTGAATGAAAAGTTTAAGGGAAAAAAGAATCTATGAGTGTTTTTAACATACCTTTTCCTAGAGTAAATCTTCACTTGCTATGTTCTGCTTAAATTTTGGAGTCAAACAAAATATCGAGTGTGTGTGCAAAATTCGAACAGAAGAGTATACTATAGCAATGACTCTTATCAATGCGTACAACCCTATGATATTTAGTTTCCATACCTGCCTCCGATATAGGCGTCGTTGCCTATGATGTGGGCGTCGTTGCATACCATTTTGGATGCGCTTAAAGGAGATGTAGAGGAACCTGTGATTTTTGATAGGCCTACGTTTGGTTATTCGAATAGTTCAGCAAGGCCTTAGGTGCATAGTAATTAGGCGTATTCGTTTTTTTACATGCATTCTGATGTTCAAACAAGTAAGAAAGGGTGTGTTTGTGTGTGGAGAGACTGATTTTTCATTGCTTTCAAATGTTCAAGAGAAGGTTGAATAGAAATAGAGTTAAGTAAGAAAATAAACAAGAGTCAGTCGAACCCACACCTAAAGTTGGTATGGTATGGATCAAATCATTTTTCAAAATAACTGACATGAGAAAAATACCCTCATAGCAATGCACAATCTGGCTTCGCAATTTCGGCAGTGGCTTTTATATTGCGATGCCCAAAATTTTGAGCGATACTGTAGACACCCCAATTTCGTACCCCGGGTATATGACATGACATCAAATATCAAGACCTGTTAAAACATTAACAAATGTCAAGTTACAAGGTTGAAAATGCAAAAGGACAAAACAGGATGCGCAAAAGAGTGAAATGCAAGGGCTAAAGTGCGAAATTTGAAACTACTTTGCATAGTGTTGGCGTCACCCACACTCAAAGTGGGAGTGGCACCCAAACATCATATGGGTGGCGCCCATTTCCTCTAAACAAGATCGTTCATTTGCCGCAGTGCATTTCTTCTGCGCTGGTAATCACCGATGCAAAGAAGAAAATAAAATTCCCGATGACTCCCCACTCCTAGATATAAATAGAGCTTCGGGGTCGACCTTCAGAAGACAATTTTTTCTCCGCAAGCTCTCTGCGTTCTCGTTACGCTGAGAGAATGAAGACAGTGAGTGATCCACCCAAAGCCTCAAAACCCTGCCAAACCTTCTTCAAACACAAATCCAACCGGTTAAAGTAATCCCTAGCCCTTTAGTTAGGTATCCACCTTATTTCCCCGGCCCAAAAACCATAAAGTAAGCCGTTACTATGCCCGAGTGAATATGCTAAAATCACCCGAAATAAGTCATTATTCCGCCCAACCAAATAGGCCAAAACCACCACAAATAAGCCGTTATTCTGCCCGAGTGAGTAAGCCAAAACCACCACAAATAAACCGTCACTCTGCCCAAATCACAGCAGCAGCAGCAATAAAAGTCTCTCTCTCCCGAGAAGGACAAAGCGAGCGCACTCCGCTCTAAAAGGTAATAGCCTTTAAGGGCACTATTTTTATAAAAGTTGTTATTTAAATCCGGCCCAATGTAGACAATATAAATTGTTGTACTGCCCGAATTTAGTTAGAAAATCTTATGTAAAAGAACCGTTATAATGACCAAATATTTTTAAATACATTTGTAATTATTGTAAGGAAATGGTTGCAAGTCCGTAAATAATGTAGCCACGGATGTATTTGTTTTATTTTCCTGTCTTTTAATGCTTTATTTATCTGCTAAATAAATATAACAACAACACCAACGAGCTCTAGCTCAACTGGTACTGCCCACTTCTCCTAACGGACAGGTCGGGTGTTCAAGTCTCACAAGAGACACCCTGGACTTTACAACTCTCATTAGAGAGGTCGGGTGTTCAAGCCTCTTCAGAGGCACCGTTGTTGTTCAAGCCTTACCCAAAGGCCCCATTTAGCTACTCACTTATCTTAATGGAAAGGTTGAGTGTTCAAGCCCTACCAGAGGCACCCTGGTACTTCGCTACTCTCAACCGAGAGTCGGGTGTTCAAAGCTTCACCAGAGGCACCATTTGTTCGAGTCACACCAAAAGCATCATATATATAATTGTAGCATTTCAAGACATTAAAATAATGAAAAATTAAGGGTTGGAGTACGGTCTATGTCCCCTCCAACCTTTTTAAAATAATAATAATAATAATAAATGAATATAACAATAAGCATACTTTAGCCAAAAACTATTTTGAGACCGAAAGGGCGAGTTGGGTGCCTAGCACCTTCCCAACTCGTAACTTAGCCTCCGACCCCGTTTTCTATCTCTGGTTTTCTTTTTTTCTGGTTTTGCTTTATTTTTGCCTTAAAATAAAGATGGCGACTCTAAAACTTTTTGGATCAAGTGGGGCCTCGCAACACTCCTTCTTTGTACTTTTCTATTTTCCCCTAAAAAAAAGGAGAATGAGAATGGAAGGGTGATGTATTCTCATATCCTGATATCCCCTAAACAAGGGATAACTTGATGCGGGAAATCCAAAGCTCTCATAATGATCCGAAATGGGCCATAAGGCTATTTTCATAAAATCCATAGTGGGGGCGTCGCAACATTCTTTTTTGCACTTTTCCGTTTTCCCTAAAAAAAGAAAAATGGGAATGAAAGGGTGATGCATTCTCATATCCTGGTATCCCCTAAAAAGGGATAACTTGATGCGGGAAACCCAAAGTTCTCATATTTGATCAAAAATCCACTAAAGGCAACCGAGGCGCATTCCAACGCGCTATCTTAGACAGCACTCCTCTCTCACTTTTGATTTCGTCTTTTCCTAAACAAGGGAGGGTGGGGAACGAACGAGAGCGTGGATGTCCCGTGATCCGCGCACGCCAAGCACCCCTATCCAAGGCGCGCATGGCGCAAGATTTCCTAGAACCCACAAGGCGACTGGCTGGGAGATCGCTTTTTATTTTAAATAAAATGGAGGGCTAGACTCATAAAATAAAACTTTTTTGTTTTTATTTGTTTCTGACTAAAGTATGCTTGTTATATTAATTTATGCATTTGAATATTGCGTTCCTATACATCCGTGTCTATATTTGTGGATATGATTCTCCATCTTGCAACAGTTTCGTTCCGATAACTGTTACAGATATATTTAAAAAATATTCTTTTAAAAAAAATCAAAAACAAAAAAAAAATCGAAAAAAGCAAAAAATATATATATATTATATATATTGACATTTGACAATAAAAATTCCGGGCAACACGATAAAAGGGTCGGGACTTTGTTGCTTTATTTTCGGCTCCACATTATTATTTCTTTCTGTTCATTTTCTCCTTTCTTATTATTCTGTATATTTGTACATATCTGCATCCATTTTGTCATTTTATTTTGGGGACATAGGACCAAATTTGTAATTAATAGGGATAGATAGTTTCCCCACTTTTCTTTCAATTTCTTAATATGATGTGCTTGTTTGCTTGCGCTCAAATTAAAAAGCCGAGAAAATCCACACGTAACAGCAAGACAGGCCCTATCTGTTTTATTTTCTGTTTATATATCTGTAAATAAATAAAGATTTTACTGCTTTCTAGATACCGCACACACATGCACGCATATAGGGATATTCCGAACTGTTACCCTACACCATGGCCAGCCTACCCCTTGCATAAGCCAACGCTAGAATGCATATAGATTCTCAGGACACTTCAAAGATCGACCGGTTTTTGCATCTTTGAATCGTGAATCATCCCCTGTCAAAAAAAAATGATGAAAAAGTCAAATATATATATATATATATATATATATATATATATATATATATATATATATATATATATATATATATATGTGTGTGTGTGTGTGTGTGTGTGTGTGTATAAAAAATGTGCAAGTTAAAAAAAATAAAAAAAAATATGTGTGCATGTATAAATATATATATATATATATATATATATATATATATATATATATATATATATATATATATATATATATATATATATATATATATATACGCTAGGTCGACTTACTATTCTCTAATACTCGACCTAGACTATTTTCGAATGGTGGATCCTCGAAAGAGTATAGGCCATTCGCCTGGGATCACCCCGATCTTGGGGGTCGAAAGGCGTGGAATACGCTGGTCCTATACTGAGAAAGAATCCACTGCTTCCAGAAAAGTCCCGAGACTGCCAAAATATAGCAGTGTGCTTATCCCCAATTGTAGGGAACAAAAATAAATAATAATAATAAATACTAATAAAGGCACGCTGTACCCCAAGCCCGGAAAGCCTTCAACCAGCCTTCTGATACCTCCTCCATAACCCATTTTCCTCAGAAACCTGGCCCGAATTTGGAAAGGCAGAGATAGTACTTGTCGGTTGATACGGGAAAATAGTACAGAAATCAGAACATAGGGTATCGCTTCAGATCGCATAGGGCGTAATCAAGCATGAGGGAACAGATCCGAGCAAAGATGGCAAAGAAAAGATAAACAAGCTATGGTGGGCTAGCGACAATCGGAACGCTTGAGAACCGAAAGGAAACTTCGTGGTATGCACCTCCTCCTGGGCTTGAAGCTTGGCTAAGAAAGGAACTGGATGCTCATGCAGAAAGAATAACAAATCAGGTGGTAAATGATCTCCTGGCAGGTTTTTCAGAAACTCACGCCATTTTTTCCCAAAAACCAAAATCTCAAAATACGACCCTAATACTTCCCATTCTCCTGAAATAAATTCCCCTGATACCGCAGAAAATATCATTTTCCAAGCCTCCAGAAAGCTACCCAGTGCCAGCCACCAGCCAAATGATGACCTCCTTGCCCAAGGTAATATGATTTCAAGCGCCCATAATTCTAACCCATATTCTCCATAAATCAGCTCTGATCCCCCTCACCTGAATGCCTGCTATTACAGCCAAAGGAATTACATTCCTCTTGATCCCTCAAATACTTATTCTCAACAAATGACCCCAGGGACTCTAAAGGAAATCGTTTGTATATCAGAAAAAGAATCCCTATTAGGCCAAGGTCCAGGCAACCCCATTCCAGTATAACATTATCCGAGCGAGAAAACCCCACTCAGTTGCTTGATCAAAACCCCATCTGGCCATTTACCCAAGCCAAAAAGCCGAAACGAAACAATTTCAAGGCATTATGATGACATGCCCACCCCAAGATCTGAAATACTCCAAACACTGTGGGCCCATGGGATACTAAAGCCCATGGATAATTACCGACCACCCAAACCGATACCTATTTCCTGGAACCATGCCCAGTATTGTGAGTATCATCGATGCAGCGGTCATCTTACTAACAAGTGCTATGCGCTCAAAGATGCGATTCAGGATCTCATTGACAACGAGGTAATCACGGTGGCAGGCACAAAAATCTTTTAAACAAATCAAGCCAAAGAGGTCTAAGAGAAGCAAGTTAGTCTAGTTAACCATGAATAAAGGTGCTGTAAGATATGCTGATCAATATAGGAGTTTCTAATAAATGTCTGGAGGAGACAGCTTCCTGGGTATGATAGGCAAAGGCACTGATTATGAGAAGCTCCCTGCTGAGTCTGAGTCTATTTCTAATAAGCCTCTGCAGAACTAGTATATTACGATCGACTGGCTTTTGACGCCCGCAGATCTGGTGGACCGCTTCTGATATATTATCCTTATTCCTTTCCCTAGCTTTACGGATTGGTCATCTACTTATCCGCTCACTAAAGTTGAGGATCTCAAACCCTAGGCCCTCAATAATGTAATAAACCCTGTACGGTTTGCTTTTAATAATAATCTAAATGTCTTTGCTTATTTCTTAGTTGCACCTACATTAAAAGACGCATTAAATAATTATAATGATGAGTCATTTAATAGGACCCAAAAGATAAAAAAATTATTTGCTTGAGCTTGTAAAAGTCAGTAGAGCACCAGGGACAACATCATTCATCAACAGCAACTGAAGACTGGTCCACTATCAATCTGGGGCTGGATAATGAAATCAAAGGAATCAAAATCGGCAACTACCTGCAAGGCTCTGAAAAGGTAGCACTCATTGATATCCCTAAAGAGTTCGTAGATATCTTCGCCTGATCCTATGAAGATATGTCAGGGCTAGATCCAGTCATAGTCAAACACCGGATCCCCATATATCCGGATGCTCGGCCAATCAAGCAAAAGCTCTGCCAGATTAAGCCGGAATGGTCACTACAAGTTAAAATAGAAATCATGAAGCAGTTGCACGTCAATTTCATTCGGGTGGTAAAATACTCAATCTGGCTGTCCAATATAGTGACCGTTCCCAAGCCCAACAGGAAGGTTCGGATCTGCGTAGATTTTCGCGACCTCAACAAGGTGTCGCCCAAAGATGACTTCCTTCTACCCAATATCAATATTGTGGTAGACGTCGTTGCTGCTCATGAAATCATATCTTTCGTCGACGGCATGCTGGGCTATAGTCAAATCAAAATGGCAGTAGAGGACCAAGAAAATACCTCATTCACCACTCCTTGGGGGACCTGCTGCTATCATGTCATGCCGTCTGGGCTAAAGAAAAAAAAATGATGGGGCTACTAATTATCAAAAAGCCACCTCTCTTCCTTCCGATGTGGCGATATATTGTCAAGGAGATCCGGTCCAGAGGTGTCATACTCCCTCACAAACCAGAAAAAGAAGACCTTGTTGAGCTCTCCAATCTCAACGAGCTTAAAAGGTATTATGCCTGAGCCACCCTATCTGGCAAGTGCTTCCCTCTCCAGCTCGCTAGGCTGAAAACCCGAAAGGGCGGCCTAGACAAAAGTTAGAGCAAAATAAATAAAAATAAAAATAAATAAAATAAATAAAAATGAGAAATAAGGGTTCGCTAGGCTGAAAACCCGAAAGGGCGGCCTAGGCAAAAGTTAGAGTATAAAATAAAATAATAAAAAATAATAATAAAAATGAGAAATAAGGGCTCGCTAGGCTGAAAACTCAAAAGGGCGGCCTAGGAAAAAATTAGAGCAAGTAAAAAATATATAATAAGGGCTCGCTAGGTAGAAAACCCGGAAGGGCAGCCTAGGCAAAAGTTAGAGAAAAATAAAAAATATATATATCAGGAGAAAAAGGGGAGAGAAGACACTCTTTGAAATCTCGGCATCCTACCTCCAGTCTTTAGCAAGCAAGGGGCTCGACTGACAAAAGAAAAAGAAGAAAAACCACGACAGGAAGCGCGCAATAAAACACTAAAATATAAAATTTTCAGGTCCTAAGGTGCAACTTAGGAATAATTGCTAAAGAAATTTAGGTTATACATTAATTGCCTGTACATATCTATTGCCTATATCCCCCCTTGTTTCCCCAGAAACTATCCCTTCATTTGCAGCCTAAGCCCCAAGGTGGTCCATCAATGCATGGCGTCGCCGGCCCATATACTTCTTCGCAAGGCAGAAAAGGCTCGATCTCATCGAATGAGAAGCACCAAAAGTGTCCCCTGTCCCTACTCATTATCCATGCCGCCGTTGTCACGAAGCGACCAGACGACAGGTTCGACCATTCACTTCTTTGCCTTGTCCGATTGCGAAGAAAAATACAGAGGCTATAAGAATAGTCTTATGCCAAGTATAACCCTGCAACAATTATATGGCCGAGAACAGCAGGAGGTGACTGCCTTTTCCTCTCCCCGCATATCATATTTAAAAAAAAAAGTCTATTCGAGCCCGAAGGTATATTCCTTTAAAATCCATTTTGGAGATACAGCGTGCCATTACATATTAGATATCAGTATAGCTTTGCTTTGTGCGTGCGTCTTGAGTCTGCATGTTTTTATTTATTTATTTTGCATCATATAAAATTATATTGCATTGTAAATGTTTGTAAAGGTTTTCAAAAAAAAACAAAAAAAAAAACAAAAAAAAAACAAAAAACAAAAAACAAAACAAAAACAAAATTTTTTATGTATTGTTTTGCATCTAAATAGTCATTTTTGCATCATAGACATCATAAAAGTGTATTTTGCATTAAAAAAATATATATGTACTGCATTATCGCATGCATGATAGAATAAAGAATGCTCATACATCATGTTAATAAGCATCCTATAATTTTTATACATTGCATTTGCATCAAATAAAGTGGTACATGCATCCAACATTTGCATTTATTATCCAATAAGCTGCATTAGGGGTGCGCTAAAAAGAAAATAAAATGCCACCATTAGGAAAATAAATATTCTTATGGCATTTACTATATCCCTGCAGCATAAGCATGCATGAAAAATAAATTTTAGGGCATGAAATATATCTGTTTTGTCTCATATTTATCCGAGAATATGCCCGAAAATATGTTCAGGAAAAATTGAATTGTATTCCCAAAAGTCCGTTTCGTGAACACATAGCATGCAAAATAGGTTTTAGCCTAGAACATGCATCATACAGCCCCAATTGCATTTATAGTATAAATCATGCATAGTAGGGTAAAATAGTGACCACTAGTTCAATCATGCATCGCAAGAATAAATTGCATAAATTTCATGCCTCATTACCTAATTGCATCATTTAGGCATAAATATAACATGTATAAGCATTATTAATAAAGTCAGGAATGCTTCAAAAGTGCCAAACAGTGCCAAAATCTAGCAGATCTGATGTATATCCAGGCAGATCAAAAACAAAACAAAACAAAACAAAAAAAGAGGAATATTGAAAAACAAAAAAAAGAGGAATATGAAAAAAAAACCAAAAAAAAGAGAGAAAAAACAGATAATAAGCATGCAAATAAAGAGAAATGGCGAACATGTGGAATAAAAAAAAAGAAAAAAAAAGAGGAAAAAAAAAGAAAAAAAAAAGAAAAGAAAAAAATGGAGCGAAAAGAAGAAGAAACTTTCGGCTGAAACTAGAAAATGGAGCGAAAAACAAAGACAAAGAAAGATGATTTAAATTTGGAACCAAAGATGCGCGGCAAAGAAGGAAAGGAAATTTCTAACCAAGGTTAGAAAGAGCGAAAAAAAATGCAACAAGGCATCAAGAAAGATTTTTCGCTAAAGCCGAAAATATAGCGGAACAGGGAAAACAAATTTCCAGTAAATGCTGGAACTGTGACAAAAGAAGAATCCCCAGCAAAGTGCAGCAAGCTCATATACATGATCCCTGCACAAGCACGAGCTTAGTGGGTAAGATGCCCGGGGAAGGACCACGTTCATTCCCTGACCAAGCGCAATCGGACGAAGACCTTTCCTCTCTGACTAGGGGGCCATGCCCAGGGAACACAGACGAGTTTGTGAGCAAACATAGCTCGTTCGGGCAAGGCCATGCCCACCCAGGCAAGCATGTGGCCACCGAGCGACCAAGTCTTGAGGCCCCAAGGCAGGCAAGTCGGTTTCCTTATTTAAGACAGATTCCTTCCTTACTTACTCTGGATATCCAATGATCTCGCCAATCACGGTTACAACTTAGGGATGGACTCCTAACCCTAATAAGCACCAACTATATCCTAATTCTACAAGAGTTCTACCACTCGGGGGCCTTTATACACCCCTCCATAAAATCTAAACAAGGTACACTCACAACTACATACCAAAACTTTATCAAATTATTGGAAAAATTGTGTTTAAAAAATAAAATTGTGTAATGTTGTGGCATGGATTTCTTCATGAGTCATTTGTGTAAGGACAAGGGTAATTGTGGAATAGTGTTCTACTCCGTGAGAACATCAAAATCATATATTTATTTGTCTAATTTGATGTTTGAATGAATAAGTTATGATTGATTAAAGTGTGGTTGTTGGAAGTGGGTTTATCACACATTGAGAAATTAACAAAAGCTTGAGTGGTTTATAAACAAGTGTCTTATGTGGTAAGGATAAGCTTGTATAGAATAGTTGCTCTCTCTCGCGCATGCCTGTATAAGGGGGGTGCAAATCATGGTTCAGTTTAGTCTTCGAGATACCGTACTCATGTGCGAACGCGTCCCACGGACACGAATATCGGACCAAATTTGCATGTTCAGACCAACCCACGTTTTCTTTGCACTTTGCTAGCTTTTTCTTTGGCCCTCCTATATTTCTGTTTCGATGATAGAGTCAGATACTTATTCAGTTTGCCGGAATCCGTAGTGCTAAACGACTCTCCGATGTCTCTGTTGTATCTTGTGAGACAGACGTCCATTAGAGCATCCAAGCACGTACAAGAAGGAACGAATGCATTTTAAGGAAGCGTGAGAATTCGGACCTCGGACCCGGCCAGACTTCGTTCTCTGACAACAGACTTTCAAGGTTCACCCAACAAACTTTATATAGGCTCACCAGCAGGCTTCGCTTGTCTACCAGCAGACTTGAAGTCCACTAGCTGACTTAAAGTCTACCTGCGGATTTGAAATTCAAAGCATTAACCATTTCAATAATTTATTAATTCTGTATCTGAATTATTTATTGATTTCTCCGTACTATCTTCTAACATTACTTTCTCTAGCTCACGCCAGAGTGGTTTTGCGAGGCCTTATTTGCATTCCTTCGAAAATGTTCTTCATGTTCTTGATTGGTTTTTAGGAAGATTCAACCAACACATAAGCCCATATATCATGCATTCTTCTTTGGACAACCCAACGCTGATTTTTGCATCATGGCGCCTTGAAGGTTGGAGAAGATTCCGATGCACTGGGGTTGGCGAAGTTAGCTTTAATTGGTACAGTTCTTCGGATCTGGAGCGGCTGGTGGCAGTCCGGCACAAATTAGTATAAACATCATAAGTAATCTGCAAACATCCATCTATGTATACACGGAACAAAGTGAGAATCAGATTGGTAGGAGGGTGGTTCTGGACTCTTGGGTTGGGGTCTCAATTGGCGAAGGGAGAGTGGGTTTTAATATTATTTTTTGAGGTATTTGAATTTGGATGTTTAATCTTCGTGCGCATATTTCGATTTTTTTATGTCAATGTTGATGAATTTATTGTTTCATTGAACACATTATCACCAGTTCACCACCACCCTCTGATTTTGATTTAGTTTTGGTTTTTGATTCATTTCAGTGGGTTTTAATATTACTCCCTCCGTTTCTAAATAATTGTCTTAGTTGACTTAACGTACAGTTCTGAGAAAAAATAATTTACTTGATTATTTATATTGGTTTAATGTGTAGTTTTTTTTAATGCACATGTATATGTGGCCCATAATTAAAATATAGTGAAAAAATAAGGGTAAAATTGTAAAAATAATGTTCTAAAAAGGTAAGTTTCAAATTGAACAATTATTTTGGGACGGACAAAAAATGAAAAGAGGACGATAATTTAGGAACGATGGGAGTATTGTTTTTGAAGTATTTGGATTCAGAAGAGTTATCTAAAGCCCCCATCTTTTTCTAAGTACTCCCTCCGTCTCTAATTTATTGTCCTGATTGACCTAGCGTATCGTTTAAGAAAATATATTTGACTGGATTATTAATATTGGTTTAATGTATAGTTTCTTTTAAAACTTATGTATATGTGGCTCATAATTAAAGTAAAGTGAAAAAGTAAGGATAAAATAGTAAAAATGATGTTCTAAAAAAATAAATTTCAAAATAGACAATTATTTTAAAACGGACAAAAAAATAATAATAATTTAAGGACGGAGGAAATATCATTTTGGACCCCTTAGCGTTAATATGCTATTAGAATGGCCGCACAAACAACGACATCATTACTTCCTTTAATAAAATTGGTTGGGGGATTAACAATAAGGGTCACATCACATCAAAATTAGAAGTTGGTCATATTTTAGATATCCGAAGTACGTTAGTTAAATTGAAAATCCCCTATTTGTACGGTCAAAAATTAGTTAACCATGATTCCTATACACTCTCAAAGCTATATATATATATATTACTTATTTATCAAAAATCATGAACATTAATAAATAATGTTTCTTAGACTTCATAATTAATACTTTCTACTAAATATTTTATTTGATCGATTTGCAATGGACATGTAACATAAATTGAATAACTGAAGTAATGAAATTATATCAAATTTTTGTATATATTCATGTTTTATATTTGAAGTACAATACATTTAAAGTTATTTATGTGAATTATACAATCAATACGATTTTTTTAATTAAGCTTGGTTCGAATATGTTAATTGAATTTTTTATATGTTCATGCACCATACGCGCAATAAACATATACTCACTCTGTTTCAAATTTATTATTTTATTTGACTTTTGATTTTGTCAAACATGATGATTTTCAAGTGCATATTTGACTTGTATTTTTTATTTTTTACAAAATCATAAAACTCATTCTATCTATGTCCCAAAATAAATGCTCTTTTAGAAATTTGGACATTGATTAAAGATATAAAAAGACTTTTTATTGTTAATGAGTTACATGATTATTACTCACTTTTCTCTTAACATCTTTCTTTAAATCATTTTAATTTTTTCAAAATTAATAAAACATTTTTAATTAGAGAGTAAATAATCAGGGTAATTTAAGAAAAATGTAAATAATTTTTTTAACCCTATAATATCATTTGTTTAAGGTAAAGTTTTTTTTTATGTAAAACATTACTCCCTCCGTCCCTAAATTATCGTCCTCCTTTCTTTTTTCGTCCGTCCCAAAATAATTGTCCACTTTGAAACTTACCTTTTTAGAACATCACTTTTACCACTTTACCCTTACTTTTTCACTTTACTTTAATTATGGGCCACATACACATGGACTTTAAAGAAAACTACACATTAAACCAATATAAATAATCAAGTCAATTGTTTTTTCTTAATCTGTGCGCCGGATCAACCAGGATAATAAATTAGGGACGGAAGGAGTATTTAATTTGAGACGTTATAATATAGTCAATCAGTTTTATAAATCGGTATGCCAGTGAGAAATGACTACACGTTATTTAGGAAAAGTATACGGTAGTATTTTGGATAGATGGACATTTAATGCAGTATCAATGTAGCATCACTCTATTAAAAAAGGAGAAATGAGTAGCATCCTGGTTGGAACTTGGAATAAAATAAATACACCGATCAGGAAATACGTTACCCTGAGGCCTGAGGTCCCTGACAGACTGACAGTTGGAAAAATTGACCAAAGATAATGTGGACTGTGTAACCTTATTGGGTCCAAACTCTTGGTATAATGCTACCCTTGGAAATACGCTAACATTTTATAATGTGAAACTATTTATATCCCCTTTATCTTATGCACCCCTGTCGCTGTTCACATCATTCATATGTTGTTCCAAACGAAACTATTTGTTTCTATTTTTTTTATTATCTCAAAATTAAATATAAAATACTCCGTATTACAAATAAAACCTTGTCAAATACTCATGGCCAAACAGACTTTAAAAATCAATGCATCTCTTTTTAATTAAAACAGAAGGAGTAGTAAGTATTCATATTTTTTTAATACAAGGAGTTGAGAAGGAGAAGAGATAATTGGGTGAAACGGAAGAAATATAAAATCTTAGGCGAAAATTGTAAAATGGTCAAAATAATGCTACGTATTTATTTCATCACTTTAGCCGTTTGGCATTACTTGAATTTGAGACAGTGTTTTGACTTTTCTCATAAACGGTGTATGACCGCTATTACGACGGATCATTTGGATATTAAGAATGATAGAAATTTCGTCTTCTGAATTATGATCGTTAAGACATAACGATCTTTTATATTTACCTCTGCCTCCCTCTCGTCAAGCATATTAAAAACCAATTTTGAAAAAGAGAAAGTATTCATATCTCCAACAATATTTGGTTAATTGCAAAGTGAGAGACGTCACCCTTTTCCTCTCCTTTATTATCATCCACACGAATACGTTAAATAGGCAATCAAAATAAATACTAAAATAAACAACCAAGAAATACAACAACAATAATAGAGCGTAGATTAAGCATCCACATTTTACAAGCATCCACCAGGGTCCAGGACCACCACATGCAGCCAAACAAAACCAAACCTATCACTTCCTTAATTATTATTCCTCAAAGTTAGACACCTAACCCGGCCGCCCCCTACTCTCATGCATTTATTTCTACACTAAACGTAAAATACTAACAAAAATAATGTAAAGATGAGATTAAATGAAATATACTAGTATAATATAATAAAGAATAAAATAAACGATTTGGAGTCTATTAAATTCATCCGCCATCTCCCAAAGTCTCATCCCTTCAGTTAAAATCTATTAAGTTCAAATTTTGATTATGAAAGTTAGTATTTTGGTGTCATTTGGTAGTCATGATTAATAGTGGATATGATTAATAAGTCATGTTTGATGTTTAGTACTCCCTCCGTCCTAAAATTATCGTCCTCCTTTCCTTTTTCGTCCGTCCCAAAATAATTGTCCAGTTTGAACTTTACTTTTTTAGAACATCATTTTTACCACTTTACCCTTACTTTTTCACCCTACTTTAATTATGGGACACATACACATGGGCTTTAAAGGAAACACACATTAAACCAATATAAATAATCAAGTCAATTGTTTTTTCTTAACCGCGTACCGGGTCAATCAGGACAATTATTTAGGGACGGAGGGAGTATATAATAGGTGGTCGAGATTAATAGCATAAGTTATCCAAATAAAGTTATTATCCTCTTATAATTAATACCAAATGAGAGAATGATATTATTAGTGACCTCACTAAAAAATATTGAAATTAATATTTTTAATTTCAAAATTAACCCTATATACAAGTAAAGATTAATAGTTAATAGTACTGGGTACCTTATTTATATATTTACTACAATGCACTTATTGCAAATTGTAGGTCTTCGTCTCAAAACAAATGTTTTTATTGACTCTATTAGGATTTTTCTCTGTTGATTTTATCTGGGTTTTAGAAAGTTTTGGCTTCATGCAATTAATTTTTCTTTAAATACTCTCAATGTTTCCAAGTGCTGCTAAAATGTGGTCCCCTCTTTTTCCTCACTCGCATTTGAAAAAGGCGCAATAGTAGATTGGCTTTGATATACTTTCCCGTTCAGAATAAAGAGTTACTATTTAAAAATTAATTTTTTTTATAAAAATAACATTTTTAATGAATTATCAGGGCCGTTCCTGGGCATAGGCCAAAGGGACGACCGCCTAGGGCCAAAAAAAATTAGGGGCCCAAATTTTATTTATATGTATAGTATATATATAATATATAAATATAATATTAATAAATATAAATAGGGAATATGGAAAATTGTCTGGAAATAAGAAACGGAAGCAGAAGCTTGATGCGGTAATGTCGGCAGAAGAAAGGTTGATTAAACGGAAGGGCGGACAACGGGACAGTCGGACAGAAGGATCAAGGAGATAGAACGATCAATGGCGACCCTCGACCTCGAGATTCACTCTTCAGTCTTCCCTATGCATCTATGGCCGCTAGATTAATTTCAACTCCACATTCAGGCTCTGCTTCAGTTCGATTTCAAAGGCTCAAAGCAAGAAAAACTCCCACAGTCTCACTCACTTAGTCACTCTGCCGTTCCTCATCCACCAACTCGAAGCCGCTGGCACCGGTGAAGGACCGATGATGCAGGTACTCGTCCAATTTTCCTTATTTCAATTTCGATTTTCAAAAAATTTTCCCTCTTCAGACTCTTCTCTGCTTCAGACGAATTAGATATTCAGACCCTAACCCTCAAATGCTCAAACTCATATTTATTTTGATTTAAGGTTTTTAGGGCTCGTAAATTATTATTTTTTTTGTTGATCAACAATTTTTTTTCAAAATCACATAGTCTAAAAATGGTTTAAGTAGATAATAGATTAGAAATTTACAAATTATTTCTTATATGTTGGTACAGCATTCCAAAACTCAGCAAGCAATCAAGCTTGGGGCCCTTATTCGTTATTTTGCCCCAAGTCTTTGAAATGTCAGGAACGACCCTGTGAATTATTAGTAATAAAATGATATTATTTTTAAACATCTCAAACTAGAATAGGGGACATCTATTTTGAGATGTAAAAAGTAGTTCATTATGCATCAACTGTGAACTTGTTCAACTCAAATACACAAATATTGATTTTATAATCTTTATTTTCAATATAAAAATAATCTTTGGTATTAATTCAATTTTCGCAAAATTAAATCTTTTAAATTAATTGTGGCAAAGGTGGTTTTTGAAAATCAGTTCTACGTTTGGGAAACAGAGTTCAAAAAATGCATTGACCTTAAAAATGGTGTTTAATCTATATAGATATCATAAGAAAAAAAAACAATTGTGAAAAAAAATATATTTAGAATACTTTTTTTAGAAATATAATCACCTCAACAATTTCTGTGAACAGAAAATATTGAGTTAGAACAGTAAAAAAAAGGTTTAATCATTCCCCCTCCCCCCTATTTTATTTTATACTGTATATAAAACTCTTACTCTCTCCCTTCATAAATTGATGTCTATTTTTTATTTTTTTTATTTTTCAAGAATTAAATTTTAATTCACCGACAGTATATAATATTTTTTCACACAAGCGATCTTTTGATCACGACACGCTGCTAAACAAATCTTAAAAAATCAAAACAAAGATTATTATTGACACATTTTAGGATCCAATGGTCCCTTGTGTAAAAAAAATCTATACCACGGGTGGTGAAAATTTTATTCATTCCTTCAAGATTGTTTTTTTTATATATACTTCCTTCGTTTTGGGTAAAGAGTCTCCGTTTGAAGGTCATTTTTTAAAAAATCACTTTTAATAGTTTATTAGTAATAAAATAACACTTTTGAGTCTTGATTTTTTAAAATGAAATATCTCAAAATAAAATAATTGACTTTTTACTTAAAATGGAAGGAGTATGAGTTTACTATTTTTACTTTGGTCTCGTATGATATTTAAGTGGCTAATGTGGACCACCGACTGTTATTGTCATATGTAGATATTTAGCAGATTAATTTACACGTGCTCTTATAATGAGGGGTAAATGACACTAGTGATCCCTCGACTATAAGTCATTTTTAGTATTAGTCCCTTAATAGTTTTTTTTTGTTAAAATTGAGTTTTAAGAGTATGAAATTTTTACGGTCATAGTCATTTTGATGTATGTCGTTAGATAAATACTGTTAAGTTACTCATGTGTCTCCCACGTGCATTAAGTAAGAGTTAAAATGATTTTTTTTTTCTCAAACCTAACTTATATTTAAATTTGCAATTGAAAACCTAGAGTTTAAAAATAGACCTAGAGGCCTTCTTCCCTAATATATCCACATGTCAAATTAAAAAAAACGTGATCTTGTAAGTCCAGTTGGCAACTTGACAAGGCTAGAGGGGGGTGAATAGCCTTTTTAAAAACTTTGAGGATTGACTTGTAAAACTTCTGAAAGTTGGCAGCGGAAATTTAATTTTTGTCAGTCAACTAAAGTTGGTCAGCTGGCTGATGTTTTTATAGAAACTCAAGCTGATAAATATTGGTCAACTGACTGACACAATTGTTTTTAAGAAATTACTTTTGGAGATAGATCACTAGATGTAAGGAATGAACTGAAAAACAATTTATCAAAACAAATTATGAAAGTGACTGACTGACACTTAAGTAGATTAAGACTTTTTAAGTGTTAGGTCAGTTTGCAAGAACTGATAAAAATAACTGACAAGAGAATTGAAGTGGTTCACAGTAAAACTGCTACGTCCACTACCAAGTTGGTCAGACTTGGATTTTTAAAGTCTAATTGATCTCTAATGGATCAGTGTACAACAAAAGACCAGTGTTTATGGAGTAAGATTGAATAACAATCAAACTCGTGAGATAAAGTGACTGATTTCTAAAAGATATGAAATGGATCACTCAGTGTTTGCCTAAACAATAACTAGAAAGAAATAATCAAAGAAGAGTATCTAGCTAAAGTTTTTCAAGAAGACTAAGGCACATAGAGAATTTCTTTTGAGAGTATATGGCTTCAGACTTCTATATATTTTTTCAAAGTGCTTCATGTGGGTATTTATAGGAGTTTTTGAAGAGTAACCCGCTAGGAACACATTTTGAATTTGAAAATGTGTTTGGCAAAGTACACGTATTTTCACAAGATCACAAAGATCCTGTTGGAAAGATTATCTTACAGAATATCTACCAAAAACACAAAATGAGAAAGTGTCAGTACAGGTAAATGTTCAAGTAAATGAGGTAAACAAGCTGACACTAAAACATTATGGTCAGCTGAAACAAGTAATTGACAAAGAATTTTAAATCATAAGCTGACCAAAAAGAAATAACTTAAAGTCTTTGGCTGACAACAAGTGGAATGATTTTAAGCAAATATTATAATAATGCAAGATTCAACAGATCTATATACCTGCATTTTCACACCTAATCTCTCTTTTTTTCCACCTCACAATGTCAAATCCCAACGATTCACGTCAGCTCCTGGCCATCGCTCCCTCGTAGGACTCCCTCCAACACCTTCTGACAGAGGGCATCGATCTCCGAGTGCCGCTTCACAATCTTTCGAAAGTAAGCATCAGAATGGAAACTGTCCAGCGATTCCTCTCTGGCAAAGTCAACAATAACACCCTAATCGACGAAGAACAATCGTCAATCATCTACTCCTAGATCACCGCCACAATCCATGAAATTATCGTCAACGGCGTTGCCCTCCTTGCATGTTGTCATCTACCAAATTGTTCCTTCCAACCCATACAAAATACCCCCAAAATCCGCAGAAAACTCTAATCCTAACGCCAATGTGCTCGAATCAAATATGAAATTGGAGAGGATCCATGAGACAAAGGGGATATATTCGAGCTGGATGCAGTTGAATTGCTAGCAGAACATGTTCATTTCTGTGAAATATGTGGCAAGGGTTTCAAATGACACGTGAATCTCCGGATGCACATACGAGCACATGGAAACCAGTTCAAAGCCCCAGAAAGCTCTCCTCAAACACAAAAAACCGATTGAGTCAGATTTCGTGCCACTTTTCCAGGTGTAACATGAAGTCATGAACAAGCACCACAAGAAATTCCGGCCATCGAAATAGGTGATTTGCTTGGTTGTGGATGATTTATAGTCATATGAAGCATTATGGAGAGAGTAATTGGAAGTGTGGTTGTGGGACCAATTTTTCCAGGAAGGATAAGTTGTTTGGGCATATGGCTTTGTTTGGTGATTAATAAAACATTTATGGGCAAGCTGCTGGTTTCCCAAAAAAATTAGGGAAGAAGGCCTTATAACTATTTTTTTAACTTTAGGAATTCGATTGTAAATTTTGATACAAGTTAAGTTTGAAAAAAATTCATTTTAGCCCTTAATAAATGCACATGAACAATTTAAAGGAATTTCTCTAACGACATCTATTTAAAAAAACTGTCTATATGAACATTTAATAATAATAGGACCTAAATTTAATTTTAAAAAACTATTAAGAAACTATTAGTGAAAATGATCCATAATTGAGAGACTATTCATTAACCTTTATAATGACACAAAAGTCACCCAAAAGGATACTTTTATTTTTATTTTTAACCACGTTGAATCTTGGGGTAATAGTTTCGGTTCCTCATCGCTATTACCAGAAAAATCGAGGGATGTGCCCGAGTGATACAATGTTTAAGCATGTCGGTAATAACACATCTGGTCAACGCCGGAAAAAGCAAATTACTTCTGCCAGAGTATCAGCCCACGCACGCCAGGAATCTTGTTATGTCCCAAAAGGATACTTTTTCATCCTATGAGTAGGGACAAACTCAAAATGAACCGGTGCACAATCGATCAATATTTTGCACTTTTAAATTTTAATATCGTACACTTGTACTTCTCATAAAAATATATTTCTCCACGAGAACCACTATATAAAATAGATGCACCAAATCATTAGGATCTCGAGCTGAAATATCATGAAAATGACCTTTGAGGACGTCCACATAACACAATAACCAATTCATTATCCACTAACTAGTTTTTTTAACATGTATGTTAAATGTACGTCAACTAAATCGTATATAAACAAAATAATAAGGATAAAAAATCTTTAAAGGATAAAATAAGAATAATCGGTTTATTAACAATTACCCATAAATATATCACTAATCATTATAGATTCTAAAAAAATTTCTTATACACAATATTTGTTATCTTATTAGTTAGTTTTTCATTTTCACCGCATATCAATATCTTATTTCTTCAAAAAGAGACCTACAGCTACATGTAATTATTGACTTTGATACTTGTTAATTGTTATTAGATATGATACCAACAATAGTAATTGTCTTCTTTTGAACATGAAAGACAATCTTACATCGAATGGAGTTAATTACAATTTTAGGATAGAAACCTTTTCTCCAATATTGCTTCCTTTCAAAGAAATTGTTTCAATAATATGATTCCTAAAATTTATGATGCTTAGTCTTGTTCCATTGCACAACTTTGCAGTATGGTCAATGTTTCTCAATAGCATTACTGGAACACCAATTTTAAGTGTCAATTCATGACCTGACAACCATGAACACTTTATATTATTCAAAAATTCTAAATGTCTTCGAACAAATTTGAATTTTTTCTGTCCTACAAATAAAATATGAACTCAAATAAGTTAATCATTTTGAATGATTACTTTTATTAAATTATATTTGTATTTTATGAATAAATAAATTTCTGATAAGAAAATAAGTTAAAATAAAAAATAACGAAATTATTTTAGTAACTTTAGTTTAAATTGTTTTTGTTTTATTGACTCCGTAATTATTATTTTTGTTCCATTAAATATTTTTATTTTACTAACATATTTTTGTCTTACTTATTTTATAAGAATTTTTTTTAAACTTTTTTTCCGTAAATTAATTTATTTTACTAACCTCTACATTAAATTATTTTTGTTTTGTTGATTCTGTAACTTATATTTTTATAGTGGCTTGTTCTATAAATTATTTTTATTTTACTAACCTCTTATATTTTTGTTTTCTTGACTCCAGAACTATTATTTTTGTTCTAGTTACTTTTTTTTTTGTTTAAAGAGATAAAAATGTTTAAACATAATTAAAAGAGATGAGATGGTGGTGATGATAGAGAAAATATGAAGAAGACATGAGAGAGAAAGAGAAATACAACCAGAAGAGATAAGATATGAGAGAGAAAGAGTGGAATGATAACTCAAAAGTCAAAAATTCAAAAGTGTGATTTGGAGGGAGAAATATATCTTTGCAATTATATATATATAGATATAGATTGCCGAGATCGGTTGTGTTGTAGAAGTGGTAAATGGGTGGGCGTGGGCGAAATGGACAGCGGGTTCAAATGAGCTGGCAAATAAGTGTCCATTTAATAACATGGACATATATGGACAGACACTTAATAGACATGGACGCTCATTAATTTACTTATTAATATGCACTTATCAAATAAATACAAAAATTACAAAAAATAATTATATATATATATATAATTACAACCACAATAGTTGGAAAAGACTAATATTTTTTGTAACATTTTAACACTTGTCATCATTTCCAATGTAACCAAATTTCTAAAAAGAACTCAAAAAATTTACATGATGTATTAGTGTTGACAGAACCACTAATAATATCAAAACAAGAACATATTTTCACTTTTACCGTATGTTAATTGAAATAAAATACTCCATTAGTTCTCTAATTTTTACGTCAAATCGATTGTTTTAAAATGAAAATCTGATATATATATTTTTTTCATAACAAAAAAATATGTAATTGACTGTATATAAAAAGTAATATGATATCGAAAAAAATAAAAAATGGGTCAATGTTTTATTCTTAAAAAATAAAGGTTACTTCCACCATTACTGACTATTTCTTTGGTTTTTAAAACCAAACCCGAAGAATAAGTATCAGCCATGCATCTCTCTCTCTAGTTTCTCTCTCTATCTCCACACTCTCTCTGTCTTAATGAATGATTATTGATAGAAATATAAATATAAAGAGAAACAATTTTGGATTTTAAGGTATATAGAAAAAAAAATTTGATCGTGAAAATGAGAGGTGAAAATGTTGGTGTCCATTTGTGCACATACTATGCTCATAAAATTTAATGGTTTAAATGGGCATGCCCATTTGTATACAGATTAAAATTTAAGCATGCACATACCTATATTTTAGTGGATAATCTGAACAAACATATAGATGTGGACAAAATTTACCACCACTAAATAGCACAAGGGATTAGGCTTTTTCGTCTAACTTTTGTTTAAACTAAAAAAAGACAAAAAAACTCACTCTCTGGATACCATAAAGTACACCATACAACGTTCCTTTTTATACCTTTATTCATGGCAGCTCGAGGGGGAGGCTAGTCAAGCAATGGCTTTAGGCCTCAAAGAAAAGAAAACTGCTGCGTATTATAATTCTTTAATACTTGATCTGATTTCTAAATTATTGTTTTGATGGATTTGATATACAATTTTTTTAAAAATATTTGATTAGATTATTAATATTAGTTTGATGTGTAGTTTATTTTAAAGTTCATGTGTATGTTGCCTATAATTAAACTAAGATAAAAATGTAAAGATAAAGTGGTAAAAATATTATCCTTAAAAATTTCAAACAAGATAATTATTTTAAAACGGATGAGAAAAAAACAGAACAATAATTTGAGGATGGAAGGAGTAATATTATAGAACTTTTAGCTTCAATTCGTGAAAAACTATCCGTAAAAATGAACAATTTGATTAAATTATTGACAAAGTTGTAAGACTAAAGAACTAAAGTTGATTACTTCTTCTACATTATAGAAAAAACAATTACTTCATTTCAAGGTAAATTTAAACATTTTAAAATGTATCAAATTTCTGGTTTTCTATGTAGCAACGAGAAATTAAGGTCATTGAATAATGATTTTTTTTAAAAAAAATTATCTTAACATTTAATAGTCATTAAAATATAATGACAACTCTGATATTGATTAATTATATTTATTTACATAACCAAAAATTTCACGAAAATTATTCAAGTGAAAAATGATACACTAATTGACTTAATTATATAATAAGACTTATTTTGTTTTCCAAATATGTATATCGCTTATAAAATACTGTTAACAATTTTCGTAACTGTTGTTTTGTCAGAAATAAGTTTTTGATTAACAATGTCTCAACAAAAATTAAGTAAACTAGCATTATTATCGATTGGAGAAAAAAAATTATTTAATGAAGTTAATTACGGTAATTTAATAAATGAATTTTGCATCTCAAAAAGTAAAAAAGATAAACTTAAAATAAACATGTAATAATTTTTTTAAATGATTTTCTTTAAAAAGATCACAATATTAAATTTGTTTTAGACCTTAAATGTTGGATCCCTACCTTGATTATTATTATGGTTATTATATTTTCTGGGTTATACACATTTCTTAATACAACCTCTATATAAAGGACCTCAAACTTCATACATAATATCCATCTCATCTTTTTTGATCATACTCCCTCTCCCTCTCTTCTCTCTCTTCTCTCTGTTGTTGGAATATTAAAATTTGATTTCTTGAGGACTGATCATCTTTGATTAATTAGATGGAGACCCAATACAAGGAAAGCAATGGGGAGGGTGAAAAAAGCAGGGATGTAGAGGTTGCCAATAGAAGAAGAAGAGTGAATGGTTGTGAATTTTTTCTGAGGCTTTTGGCTTTGGCATTCACTCTTACCGCCACTGTGCTTGTTGGTGTTGACAAGCAAACTGAAATGGTTTCCGTGACGGTGGTTTCCACCTTGCCGCCGGTCCAAGTTCCTGTCGACGCCAAGTGGCACTACATGTCTGCTTTTGTGTAAGCAAACTAAAACCATCTCCTTAATTCTTTCATACACACACTACTCACACTCTATCCATATAGTAGACTCAACAGTCACACATGTTTATCTCTTGTTATACTGTTCAATTCGGTCATAAAGTTTCGCTGATATTTTTTATTTAAAGAGTCTAATTTCAAAAATTAAAAATTAAAAATATTATTAATGTTATTTTAAAAAAATAACTTTTAAATGTGGACTTTTTTCCCGGAACGAGGAAGTAGCACATAAAAATTGTCTTGGAATTCATAGCTCAAAGTTGCACTTTGGATTTTTTGTGACAAACATTAAAACACTAAAAATAAAATAAAAAGAGAAAATTATTCAATGAAACTGTCGCCATCATGTTATGTTGATGATGTAGCTAGTGTAATGTCCCATTAACCTTTTAACTAAACAAATTCAACCAAACACAATAAATCGGGTCTTATAGATCTGGTACGGTTATTGAAAACTTCACATCCATCTCCGTTATTGTAAAAATATAAATATAAAAGATTTATATAGACATTTTTGTTAGATGAAACTTCTGATTTGATTTATCGTGTGTGAGTAAATTGAGCTGTGAGATAGTGAGATTTCGTCTTGTGAATTAGGATCCGTAAAACAATTTCACAAAACACCTATTTACACTTTGGTACGTCTAGTCATCCACTACGTTATCATTTTAGTGATACGATGTAAGGGTGTAAGTAGTTTTATGGTTCGATTTAGACAAAAAATCAACTATTTTAATTTTGATATATTTCATTTAAATAGTTCATTTTAAAAAAATTAAGATTTAAAAATATCATTTTGTTATTAAGGATTCCAAACTATTTTTAAATAAAAACTCTTTATCTGAAATGAAAGTGAGTATTAAATAAATCAGGTATAAGAAAAGAAAGTAATTTAATTTAAGTGAAACGGTAAGAGGGAATGAGAAATAGGGTTATGAAGGGGAAAGTGGGAGGACGAAATATTCAAGACGAGTTTCTACTTCTTCAATTAATGTTTTGAGTTCTTCTACCGGTTGCAATTAAAGTCTCAACCAAATCAGTTACCTATCTATTCTGCAAGAGTAATAAAGAACAACGGTTCCCACGACAAGGAAAAGACGTGTTATTTAAAAAAACCACATATATTTAGTCAATCATTTTTCAAAGTCAGAATTATTGCATATATACTTTAGAAAGAATGGTATTAATTATGTCTACGTGTTAGTAATCAACTCATCTAAAAATTTAAATTGTTAGAGAGAGCATCAATAATGTATATCATGCTTTATATTTTGTGCTTTAACACTCCTCCTTACGTGCATACGTGAAGAAGATGCATTTTTATATATAGAGCCAATACGTATTTTTGAAATATTTTTAGGATAAATGCAAGGGGGAGATATGAACTTGTTCTTGCCAAACCATGAGCTCTGATACCATGTTAAGTAACCAACTTATCTAAAAGCTTAAGCTATTAAAAAGAGCACCAACAATGTATATCATTTTTATATTTTGTACTTTAACACTACATTGGTAAAATAATTGACAAAAAGGGGGATGAATGTAAAATCGAACCTAAAGCAAAGTAGAATAAAACATTTTGTCGATAATATACGGATTGTACACCGAATATATGAGCATAATGAGCTGAAGAGTTTAAAACCCTTTTCAATAGATTGTTCATTTTGTGGTTTGTGGTTTATGGTTTATGGTTTTATTTTATTTCATAGTAGTAGTTGAAAAACTACTATTTTTAGTAATAGTTGAAAAACTAAGAAAGATTGAAAAAGAATCAAGCACAAATTTGAGCTTGGTTTGTTAAAACAATTGACAGCTTGACCAATAATTCAAGATCAAGTGTGAATATCTTTCGGTCAACAGATTTCGAGTTGGTACTTTTTATGAAAAGAGTAGCATCTAATTTCCTAGACCTTTTCCTACAGGTACTTTGTTGTGGCAAATTCCATAGCATGCTCATATGCAGCAATCTCAATACTCCTCGCATTGGCGTATAAGGGTGGAAAGAGAAGTTTGTCACAAGTGATCATCATCATGGACCTATTGATGGTGGCATTGCTCTACTCCGGCAACGGCGCCGCCATAGCTGTCGGTCTCATTGGCTACCAAGGGAACTCACACGTTCGGTGGGCCAAAGTGTGTAACGTGTTTGATAAATTCTGCCACCAGGTTGCTGCCGCCACTGTCCTCTCTCTGATCGGTGCAATTGCATATCTCATACTCATTATCTTTGCTACTTCAAATCTCCACAAAAAGGCCGTACAAGGAAAATGATACATAAACAGAAATGGTCGATATTTATAAAAAAAAGTGTATCTCATTGCATCGAATAGCTGCATGTTACAATTTCCGTTCAATGGTGTATAATTTTCCGTATAATTTCTGTAAGTGGACTTGATCATGTGTTGGTCGTCTAGGTTTTTCTGCAAAATGGTATGTGTTGTATTCTATCTGTTTTTTACCATGGTCAAGGTGTTGTTTGCGTTTTGTTGTTTCTCCAATGTGAAATATGCACAAAAAAGGAGTAAAAAGTAGGGCGGCTTCATCAATTTTTGGATGTCCTAATTTTGGATGTTAAGAACCAGTTTGTCATCATTCATCAAGCACCTCTCACCAACATTTGATGGATTGGTCCGAGAGATACGTCTTTAAGGGTAATCTTGAAATTTCTTTAATACTTCGATTTTGCAACAAATGATGTGGTTTCAATGTATCATCTTATTTGGCATTTTATGAACTATAAGTTAAAAAGTTATGTTAACATGTAAAATCTTACATCATTTAAGTCTCAAAATTGAGTCTTATTATATATACTATAAAAAATACTCATAAAACAATCTTAACAAACGAAAAAATATCACAAAATTTTACCAACAACTTATTTGCCAATTAACTCATCCACCCACGTGCTTGGCTAGCTGCGAGTCCATCCACACGGCTTGAAATATTAAATACCCATCTACCTCCTTTTAATAAGTATCAATTAAGAGTATTACAATGATTGCCTTCTAAAACACTTTTATATAATCTTCTAAATTTTTTTAGAGGCCATTTAAAAAAGTTTCAAATACAATAATCACCCTCTATATAACCCTTTGAATTTGTAACATCTTAACTAACAAACCTAGCTAACTACCAATTTTTTTTTCTTCTGCAATTGAAATAAAATATTTATCCTTTTAAATTTTGTATTTTATGAAAAATATATTATATGTTTTAATCATATCAATTATTTTTATTTAAATAAATTTTTGTCACACTTTTTAATATTATCAATATAACCATAATTTTAAGTTATAAATAATAAAAAAGAAAAATGATAGTGCAAAAAATACACTAAATTAATTGAAAAAGAAAATGGAAAAAATGGGAAAGCATACCATCATCAAAGTGATGATGTGAGTTGGGTTGTTTATTTAATTTATAGGCTCTTCACTCTATCGCATTATATTTTGACCAAAAACTGGATGCTCTGATCAAACCAAAATAAATTCAATTTTTGCCAACTTTAAATTTTGGAACAAATTTTTTGAAAGGGACCGAATACTAGGAAGAAAACCAACGGAGAAGGAGAAAAGTGGGGAGAGAAGAAAAATATGAATGGAGGCGGGCTAATACTCACCTATATCAAAAGGAAATCTAGTTTGGATTTTTTTTGGCCAAAATTGCTAGAGAAGAGACCATGTTTTTGGCTTTTCGGAAGAAGCCCTTTGCCAGCTTATAGGTATCAAATGAATTTTTTTTATTTTTAATAAATTGAGTATTAAAAGAGAATTAAGGATAATCTTTTGTTGTACATGCTTTATCTGACCATCCGCTAAACTAAATCACTGTGCGTAGGGTCGCAATATGAGCTGACCAGGTCCAGGTTGTTTTTAGACATACATTTAGAGCACCACTAAATAGGCTTGTGAATAGATTAGATATGTATCGGATATAGGTAAATCTGAATTCGATCTAAAATTCTATATCACTATTTCGATTCGATTCGATAATCCGACGGATCAAGTGTATGTCAATCCATATACGAATCTGTTACCAGTTAACATATCCGATTAAATATATAGCTAGTCAAATATAGCTAAATTCATATTCGCTCTATTAATAAATAAATTATCATATTTGGATTCATATTCGAGTTATTGAACCATTATACAAATTCATATTCGAAATTTCGGATCGAATTCGCACAAAATAGGATCCATTGGCAGGCCTACCACCAAATGGCGGTTCTTAAATGGGTCAATAATTAACCATACGAGGGTTCCCAAAACTGCCCAATCAGTTTCTGGTTCTCAAATTATAACCATTTGGAAACTCAATGGGTGGAGGAGAAAGATGAGACAACAGAGCAATGCGTGTGATACACCGAACGCTCAGACGAATACGTGTATAACACGTGGCTATTCTCTCTTTTCTTTCTCCAACTTTGCTAGGTTTACAACTAGGATTACCACTATGGTGACAACTATGTCTTGAAGATGCACATGCACCTCATATGCATTTTGCCTTCAAGACAAAGTTGTCACCATAGTGGTAATCCTGGTGGTAAACTTAGTATTTTCCTTCTTTCTCTACTTAATCTCTCTCTCTTTCTTTCTTTTTACTCCTTCCATTTTCAATTTATGTTAGCTATGACGGTTTTATAGATATTTTTTGTAAGACAAATCTTTTTTATTCGACCCATCAATGTTGGTGGGCTGAGTTGTTAGAGAATGAGCTCCGTCTTATAGATTAAGATCCATAAAAATGTCTTACAAGAGACTAACTCTTCAATTTATTGCCCTCTTTGACCTGACACATTTAAGAAAAAATAAATGTGTAGTTTCCTTTAATACCCTTGTATATGTGGATATAATTAAAATAGACCGAAAAATAAGGATAAAGTGGTAAAAGTGTTTTTTTAAAAGAGAAAATTTTGAAAGAGAAGAATTATTTTAGATCAGACAAAAAAAAAATGAGAACGGTAATTTGAAAACGATGGGAGCACAAATTTTTCTTTTTTAAATCATTTTAAATTATTTTTAAAAAAAATAAATGAGTGTAAATGTAAAGTAGATGATTTGGTAAGTGTGGCCCATAAGAAATGAGTTTTAAGAACATAAACATTGGGAAGTTGTGTTATTAAAATGAGATATGTAACATGGGAGACCCAAAAGGAAGTCAATTTGGTAACATCTGCATTCTAGATAGGGGTGAGCAGCCCAGTCCATGAGCTCGTACAGCCCACTGTGCCCAGCTCAAAATGCCCGTGCCTATGGGCTGATACATAGTGCTGGGCTTTAGAGATGTTAGATGCCCGTGGGCTCGGGCACACCCGGGCCTTCAAGTTCTAATGCCCAACTAAGCCCGGCCCGGCCCATCATCATATTAAGTTTTTAAATTTTAAATATATTATAATTATATCATTACTCTATTAGTGCCTTTTAGTATTAGTCTATTAGATATATCATATATAAAATTATATATAAACAAAATCACAAATTATATTATTATATACTACTATAATATATTATACATTAACATAATCCACTATCCAGATTAGTCAATATAGTGAAATGAATTAGTGATATACCAATAGGTCCAATACAAAAGGTCAAAACTCAAAAGGGAATGTGAAAGTGTGAAACCATATATCGAATTGACTACTAGTCTGCTACCTTCGATTCTTGAGTACCTTCGGTAGAATCGTGACTTCCCGTTCCCAGTTCCCACTTCATCGCTAGGCCCGCTACCCACTCGATATTTTTTTTCTCTTTGTGAGACATTACAAATCTTGTTATCTGGTGTTCATGTAAGTTTATTCTGATTTGAGTTTGTTTTTCTTGCTTCTTTATTGAAAATAGCACCTGAGTTTCAAATTTTAGGTGTTCATGATGTTTGATTAGGGGTTAATTGACATCTGTATGTTGAGTTTGCAAGTCAAATGAATGATTTCAAGGTTTTTGATCCTATGTAGTTTTGTTTGGGAGCTAATGAAATAATAAAAATACTTTGTATTAGTTCTATTTTGGTTCTTTATAGTTCTGTTACATTGTAGATAATCGAATGAACTAAATGAGGGAGCAATCAACGCCATCGCCATTTGTAGTTGCATCCCTTGCCGTCGGAGAGCCCATCTAAGCCCATGCCCGTCCAATGCCCGTTCACTGATGCCCGTGGGCTTGTCTATGGTACTGAGCTTTTTAAAATGATGTCCGCTACCATATGGGCCTATATTGGACATTACCAATGCCCGCGGGCTTAGGGCCCATGCACACCCCTAATTCTAGATGCTCATATATGATTGCGCATATTGCAAAACACCACGAGCTAAAAAAACTTTTATGGAATGATAAAAATGTAGGTAAAACAGTTTCACGTATATTTTTTAAGATGAATCATCTTTACCCGATCTACTTTGTATTGATGGGTTGAGTTATGAGAAACTGAGACTCCGTCTTACAGGAAAACTACCCTAATGGAATTATAAATATAAAAATACCATCAATGTAGTCCTTTTTAAAAAATGTTTAAATATAAAATATTCTCTTGATCAAATATTGATGTTTATATAAATGATTACATCTATAAGAATTACGAACTTTGGGGATCCCTGTTAGGTGAGTCGGTAAAAAAAACCCTGCCCTTCAAACATTTTGACTAGCTGGTCTTCAAATATTGGTGATTCAAAAAACGGCTAGCCTTTTTGGTCCTGGCCAATAGGCTCATGGATCATCTGGGCTCGAATAAAAAAAGCCTAGGCTTTTTCAGGCTGGCCCAACCTAGTCAAATTTTAGAAAAACAATATTTTTCTGGTATATTGTATTTGTAAACAATATAAAATTATAATATTGTATTTGAATTTTTTTCTAGTATATTGTATTTATAAATTAATAGTCATTATTTCTTACAATTTATATTCAAATTTATTTATTCATTTTTATTTTCTTTCATAATATAAAGACTTTCATTTCTCTTTACTTGCAACAGTAAATTAATAATATTTATTTAGCTTTATTTTCTTATAGAATCAGATGCACCAAAAGTTGAAAAAAATTCAATTGTCTATGGAAGCTTCTAATGTTGTTACTTTTGATGAGTGAAGCTTGATTCTTACTGCTACTCTATTAGACTGCTAGTGCATCTTTTTTCATTCAAAAGTTGTATCATATATGTTAAGTTGTCAACTCTATACTTAGAATCGGTGTTACAGGATTTGATGCTACTGCATTGACCTTTTCTAATCTTTTAGTTAAGAATTAAAAACTTATAAGGTATAAGACACAAACATGTATCCATATAAGACACAAACATGAGTTTATATTTTTATTGATATCCTCGTGTTTCTTTTATTGAATTATTGTATTTTTTTCGTGCTACATACATTAGGTTTTTCATCATTTGTGTTTTGAACTTTGAATTATAAAATTTAAAACTTAATGTTTATGGTTGATTTTTATTTCGGGCCAGACCAGCAGCCCATAGGCTTAAGACATGTTGTACCGGGCTAGCATTTTGATAGGCCTATCGAATTTCGAATCGGGCCGGCCCTCTGGATCCATTGCTAGCTCTACTTGTTAGGCTATTAATACCCCCACTTTTTACCAAGCCAACTTTTTTATTTATAGTTTGGTATAGTTGCATCTTGATTAGGGGTGTAAATGGTTCGACTTGATTTGACTTGAAATAAATTATGAGTTGAACCGCATGTCATCGGTTTAAGAAAAATCAAACCGGAGCTAAACAGTTTAAAATCTTAAGCTGAACCGAACTATCATGGTTTGACTTGGTCCGACTCGGTTCTGTGGTTCAATTTCATGGTTCGGTTTCACGGCTTAGTTTCATGGTTCGGTCTGAATTTAGAAAGAATTCTAGTCATTCAAAATTTAAGTAACCCAATAAAATATTATAAAAACTTGCTAAAGAAAATACTAAAAATTTAAATATAATACAATTATATTCATAAACTCACTTTTAAAAATTTGCACAAACTTTCAAATAAAAAGATTAACATTTTTAATTCTTATAATCATTAAATTGAATCTAATATAATAAAAATACAATAACGTACATGATATTAAAAACGTTTATGTAAATTCAAAAAGTCTAAAGGCAAATTCCTAAATACTAATATTAGCCTTATAATTTATATAGTATAAAAATATTAATAGTATAAGAGCACTAAAGTATAAAGGTTAGGAATTCTAAAGAATTTATTATTTGACTCGGAGGTTCGGTTCGATGGTTCGACTAGGTGGTTCGGTTCAAAATGGTTTGGTTTGGTTTGGTTCGGTTTGACTTCGACTCGACATGTCAAGCCACAAACAAAACCAAATCGTTCGACATCCCAAAATCTCAAATCGAGCCAAATCATATAGCACTCAAAACCGAACCAAACCGTATGATTCAACATGGTTTGGTTCGACTTGATGATTTGACGACTCAAATTAACACCCCTAATCTTGATGGTTCATTCAGGTGTCTTTAGATCCTTCTGATGATACCTTAACCATGCAACAAACTTACCTTACCTACCCAGGATATTCTCGTTACTTTTACATGCCATTTGAATTTTTAGAGGCAATCCCGTTGGTCAAGTCACGGGAACCATTTCTATGTCTTATCTATCTAGGGCTGGCAAAAAGTCTCGTTTTTCCGTTTCGACCTGACATCTGTCCCGATTTCGATCCGACATAATCATGATCCTGATTTATTTTGGGACGGGAATCGAGAAATATATCAATCCCGTCAGGATTCCCGACCCGTCCCAACTATTTTTTTTTAATTTTTTAATTTTTTAAAAATATTTTGAGTGTGTACTGTTGTTAAACCAAAATATTATCTTTCAAACAATGTCTATTGTGCGCTTGCTAAAATTACTTAATGATATTTGTTATATAAATTTATTTTCACAATGTTGTGGTTCTTATTGTCTATCAAGTTTCTACATTTAGTGCAACTCTTCTTCTGCGAGTGAGGGATACATTTTATTCATAATGACAGATTCATCAATACTCATCATTAAGTAAATATTCAAGTATACTTGTATATATACAGTCTGAAATCTTAATCATGATGGAGACATTTTAAAAATATTTTAGTGTCAGAGATATTGTTCATAAATTTTATAGTTGGGATTACTGGATTTTTATCTCCCGAACTGTCGAGATCCCGACACGTCGGGTCTCGACACTTATTGAGAACGAGATCGGGAAGGAAATTGAAATCTCGAATTCTATCGGGACGGGATCGGGATAAGGCTAATCGAGACGGGTCCCATCCCGATTCCACCCCTATAATCTATCATACTAAAGTATTATGTTTGATTTGAATAAAGCATGTCAATGAATCGGATTTTGTTCCGAACATCTGAATATGATGTTATTTTTAGGATATTAATTTAGTTTTTAATCTCGATTACTTGATTTTGATATAAATCCAATAATCCGAAAATTTAGCAACTCAGATATGAATTAATGTATTTCAATCTGTTAACAATTTGATCTAATAAAAAAATATATTAATATTACTAATGTTGAGTTTTTAGTCGTTAATCATTACTAATTCTACAAAATATAATTTTTTCGGCGCACTCTAAGATCTTAAGAACATTGTTATTCATGTTTGTGTAAGCTGAAAAAAAGAATTTTTAATTTTATTCAACCATTGATTAAACAAAAATATATCAATATTAATTTTATTTAGTACTTTAATAAAAGGCGAATAAAATCTGAATCCGATCTGAATTCGAAAATTTAGGATATAGATCGAGTTTTAAAATATCTTAAAAATAATCTGATTTGGTCCAAATCGATAATTTCTTAACAAATTGAATATGAATTTGACTGAATTGATCGATTGACATATCTAATTTGAATATGTGCTTATTAATTATGACTTTCTATAGGATAATTAAATTTGTTGGGGTTTGATTTGCAGAAGAGTTGTGTCACCTTGGTCAAAACTCAAAAGAATTACTTACCAATTAATTCATGACAAAAACATAGGTAAGACTGTCTTACTGTCATTTTTTGTAAGACGAATTCTATTTATTCAACTCACCGCGTATTAGTGGGTTAAGCTGTAAGATAGTGAGTCTCTGTTTTACGAATTAAGATTCGTAAGATCGTCTAACAGAAAAATTACTCTTAATTGAGTCATGGTTCAAACTTCGAAGGAGTCTTATGAATTTACCCTCTCTTTCTCTTTCTCATAATGGCTCTAATACCTTATAAGGTTGTGAGTGAGAAATTGAAAATAATAATGTCAAATCAACTCAAGCAAAGTGTGGCTACAAGATGAATTGGTTTTTAGAAACTTGTTCATTTTTCAATCATTTTCTTACTTTATGTAATAATATTAACTGATGTGCCCAGCTCAAACCCGGTCACGAGCAAAGCATGAGTGTCCATCACGTGTCAGTCATGAGCTCAATTAGCATGGGGCCTACACACCTGGCGAGCAGAGCTAGGGGGACCGAGCATACATCACTATAGCTCCCATCAGGACCTAGTCGAACATAGGCCATGCCTGCCCGACCAGGGCCCATGCCTGTGATCTACACTTGTCTTGAACAGATCTGCATCATGTAATCGAGTAGAACCTTGCTCGCCCGGACAATCTTCGAGTAGGGAACTTTAGAAACTTGTCCTCCAAAACAAGTCAAAGGTTTTCTTAGCCCAGCAGGGCGCTTACCATATCTACTCCTACATTCACGCGGTCAGCCACCTATCACGCCTAAAATCTAGGGATTTTCTCCTAATCCTACAAGATAACTAAGGCAATGAATCCTAGACGGATTCAATGACATTGGGGGCCTATAAATAACCTTCCATAAATCATATCGAAGGTGCACACTTTTTCTTGAGCCTCAAACCTCTGTCAAATTCTTATTCGACTTCTCACACGATACTTACTCTCACGCTAGAGTGGTTTCGCGATGCCAATCCTTGCATTCCCACTAAGGTGTTTTCGTGATCTTTATCAGGTTCAAGGAAGCAAATTAAGCCCAAAAATCCTACCCATTACACGGACGGCCCAAGCTGTATTTTGCCACATCAGTTTGGTTCCTGATATGCCCAGCCCAAGTCGGGTCACGAGCAAGGCACGAGCTACCATCACGTGTCAGTCACGAGCGTAATCAATGTGGGGCCCATTGGCCTAGCGGACAAAATAGTGGAAGCATTAAATAGCGGGCTGTGCAGCTCCCGTTCAGACCTGGCCGGGCACATGCCTTGCATGTCCGACCAGGGGCCACGCCCGGACACCATACTCACACCTAGCAGAGGAATCAAATTCATCTCTTCCAAGCCTAGTCAAGCATTGGCCCTGCCTGCCCAACCAGAGGCCATCCCTTGGAACTATACTAACTTTAGAGCAGTGCACATCAAGCAGCCGGGCAGAGCCTTGCTCGCCCGGGCACATATCGAGCAGGAAACACCGGAGGCTTGCTCTTCAAGACAAGTCAAAGGTTTCCATGTTTGAGCAGGACACTTACCATATCTGCTCCTACATCTACGTGGCTAGCTGCCTATCATGCCTAAAATCAAGGGATTCTCCCCTTGATTGATTAGGTATATAAGGAAATTGAATCCTAGATGGATTCAACCACATTGAGGGCCTATAAATACCTCTTCATAAGCCATAAACAAGGTACACACACTTTCTTGAGTCTTGGCACTCTGTCAAATTGCATTCAGACCTACACACGATACTTACTCTCACGCCGGAGAGGTTTCGCGAGGCCCTGCCTTGCACTTCCACTCAGGTTTTCTTTGTTCCTAGCCATGTTCAAGGAAGCAAATCAAGCCCAAATATCCTACCCAACATACGGACGCCCCAAGCTGTATTTTTGCCACATCAGTTCCATTATCAGGAAAGAAGCTTCTAAGCTCTCTCAAAGTTTTTGTTGGTCTACAATGATGCTCAGATAGACTAGAGGGGGGTGAATAGCCTATGATGCCAGTTAAAAACTTTTCTTCTTGAATTCAAAGTGATGGTTTTAACGGCATAGGCAGTTAACACGATGAGCATGTCTGCTGGTAACACGAAATAACAGACTTGTTCTTAGCCGAGTAATGAACTCTACTGATGAACTGCCAATAAATCAAAAGCCTGTTTGAAATAGTTTAAGCAGCGGAAATTGTAAGGCTTAGGTTCAGAGAAGTCTTAAGTGGTTGTACACGAATATATGTTTAGAACAACATCACGCTTAATCCTTCTTCCAAATGCTAATTCAGGAAATCATTAGAGAATTGTTTTTCAAAGAATAAATCAATTTATTAATGTTCATAGAGAGGTAAAAACTGAATAATGAAAGATAAACAATTTGAAAGAACTTATGAATTTATTCAAGGATAAATTACAGAATACATCAACCTAGACTCTCTATGATTTATTTATGTACTCTTCGTTCCAAATCTTAATCTTTACTTAATCATTCATAGACAAATGCTTAAGTAAAAAAGGCAATAAGAGATGAGAACGAGGAACAGATATGAGAAGACAATTTTTAAGGTCGTTAAGATAAAAATTATTTGAAAGGATGAGTGCATATTACTCGACCTTCTATGATGATCAATTATTACACAATCAACATCATTTGTAATAGAATACAAATCTGAAGATATGAATGCAATGTATACAGACAGCTCTTCATTTTCCATGGGAAATATCTGAAAATCTATCTTCAAATCGATCCAAGATCTTGACCTCTACCTTTAGGAATAAAGTCTGAAGCTCTGCTAAAGGTTGAGTTCTTCGAAGAAGGATGAAGAACTCAAATCAAGAACTGAGTTCTTGACCAAGACGCGGATCTCTATCTATAGAAGTTTCTGATCTCTTCTTCTTCTTCAATGCTTTTCTTCTTAACAATCCACTGAGAGTGTTTTGATAAAGTTTGGGTTTGCTCATTGCAATCTTGTGTGGAGATCTGAGATGCGTTGGTGAAGACGATCTCTTGTAGATCTCACAGCTTTGTCGAATATATTCTTGTTGCAGATGTCTTCGAATCACTTTGTTGATCCGATGTGAAGACTACTTCTTTGAAGAAGAAAGGGGATTTCTTTTATAGACCAGGGTCAAATTGAACGTTGAGGGATGAAGATGGATTTTATATCCATTTGGAGTAATGCAGTTGTTGAAGACTATCGAATAGAGATGTTGTTCACTGGATCTTTGACTGTTGGGCAACGGTTTTGTCCTGCAGATCCTGGAACTGTTGCCCGTAAAACTATATTGATAAGTCTCTGAAAAGTGAGTCTGAATCATAATGCATTGTCAAGTGGTCTGTCCAATAAAGTAGATTCTTTTGACTTTTCCAAACTACGTGAGCGAGAAAGAAGATCTTGCAGCATCAGGGATGTCAGGCTTCATAAAGATTTGAGTAACTGTTGAGGCTTGGACATTTTTTGTCTTGTCTTGATCTACTGCAGTCTCGTCTCTTTGTAGTACGTGCAGAGCCAATTCTGTTGGTGAGATGTTCAGTCCAGAAGAGTGATTCTTCTGCAAGAGAGGAGTGATGGCTGCTGGTATAAACAATCAAATCATAGCATGTTTGCTTGTGGCGAGTCTTCAAAGTATTCTTTGGTGCACATGACAAGTCATCTAATGACGAGTCTTTCGAAAACCTTTGATGCTACAGCAAGTCTGCTGGTGGCGAGTCTGCAAGGTATTCTTTGATGCATATGACAAGTCTGCTGGTGACGAGTCTTTCGAAGACCTTCGACGCTACAGCAAGTCTGCTGGTGCTAGTGCATATGAATTACTAGTCTGTTGATCATCATGAAGAAGGTATGACTAGATTATGACAACTTAACCTAAGACCTATGTGTTGTCATACAAGTTGCCACACTAACTGGTACGCAGACCTTTTAGCCACTTGTTATGACACACGGTAATGGGAACAAGCAAATCAATATATTCAGAATATGCAAAGTGATAAATTATTCATCAATGAGCATATTCCAACAGTTTTTCTGGTAAGGTTTCCGATAAGCAGTGTTAGTGCAATGGCTGGCAAGGGTAGGAAACATCACGCCACAGCTAGTAACCACCAAGTTAGCAGCCAACTGGTTGGGAACAACAACCCACTTCCCGGTGATCTGCCACCGAGGGCACCACAAGGGGTGCAAACGAGAAACCAAAAGATTGCAGCCTGGCATTCGGCTCACGGTGAGGATGTCTCGTATGTTGAGGAACATCTGTCTCAACATGCCAGCCAGAACCAAGCGAGCTAGCGAGATGCTCGCCAAGTCATCAACGAGCAATGGGATGCTCGTGCTCAAGACCTCTGGGTACAGTTGAACTGCCAGCGAGAAAATGGTCAGGGAAACCCCGGACAAACCCCTCACCAACAAGCCGCTGCCCTACAAGTCCAGGCGAAGTATTACAATAAGATGTACCCGCTCAGTCAATAACTGCTTGCCTTGAGCCATGCCCTGGTCCCAATTGCAGATTTGGTGCTACCCGCTCTTAGCAATCCAACACCTATTGGTGGTGGCCAGGCCTCCTAACAATTGCCCACTCCGAGCAGATGAATTCCCTTCGTCATTCATGCACCCTCAGAGGAGGAAAATGAATGGCAGACGATCAGGCAGAAAGCAGGTATAGCTGCTAGAATCCGTCCCACCAACATCACCATCGACAGGATCATCATACTCGAGGAGAGGGCCACAGTCGCCGCAGAGCCTGCGAATACATGGAGGCAGAGGGATGTCAGCCAAGGCACAAGGCTCGAGTCAAGCAATAAGTGGAAGCTTCTTATGATCCAACCTTCTGCCCACCAACTATCGAACATTTCAGGGGAGCACGTAGTCAGCGGTCAGAGTATGCCTGCCCATCCAGGCTCACCGTGGACGTAGAAAAACATCTAGCCGAACAGATGGAAGCCATGAAAAAAGACATGGCCAAACAAATGGCCAACCTGGCCGTGGCCAAGCCAGTTATGGAGCCACAAAGTCGCTGAAGGACAGCCCATTCTATCCAGAGATTGAGAATGCGCCACCCGCGCAAGGAGTTACCTTCCCGCAATTCAAAAAATACTTCCGGAAGACACGGGAAAATGACTGGCTCAAATCATTCGAGGCAAAGATTCAGATGGTCACGGATGTAGAGGCTCTCAAAATGCGAGCCTTCTAGGGTGCTCTCTAGGGCAAAGTGCAGTCATGGTTGGGGAGAGTTCCCCGGGGCTCTATTGGTAGCTGAGAAATGCACCGTGAAAATTTCTTGGAAGAGTTTGGCATGGCAGGGCCTACACCCTAGAACCGATTCGATCTCGGCAAGATCAAGCAGGTCGACCACGAGTTGCATAGCAACTACCTCAAACGGTTTGAGGAAATGCTCGACCAAGTAACGGCTACCAGTGATCTAGAGATCACATTTTGCTATCTCAACAACATAAGGGTAGGCTAGCTGAAAACTATATTGATCATGAACCCGAGTGTGTCAAAGGCAGAGCTGTTGGCCAACTCGTATTTGTTCTACTTAGAGCTGTCAAATAGGGCAAAAGCCCGTAGGCATGCTCGCCCCGCCATCTATTAGGGGCGGGTTGGGCTGGTGTATTCAATACCCATTAGGATGCACGGGCTTTTTAGGCTTTTCCCGTGCGGGTAGCGAGCTTTCACGGGTTGCAGCAGAGCTGGCGGCGGGCAGCCCGCATATTCTGGACTTATAAGTTATATCACTTATGCATGTTCACTGTTCATTTCAGCAGCCCAGGACCATTTCAATTTTCATCTATTGAGGCATTAAGGTTGTAGCTCGTAAGGGACCTAAGGGTTAGGGTTAGGTCGTCTTTGTCTCACACTCTCAGTATCTCACTCGTCTCAGACACTCAGTCGTCTGTCCTCTCTCTTCACCCTTCACTTCAGTCTTCAGTGAAGAATGAAGACTCTTTAATTCACAACGTTCAGCCAATCAGCCGTTCACATTTTCTCCACTTATCAGGATCCAGGACTACCACACACCAGTCTCCACTCTCCAGTGACAGCATCTTCGCCATCTACGTCTTCGCCCTTCTGGCCTCTTCGTTCTTCGCCGTCTTCGTCTTCACCGAATCGTCGTCCCTACTTCCAGATCCTGACGTCTGCTCCAATCCTACTGCTTCCAGATCCCGACGGCTCTGCCAGTCGTCATCACCACAGCCTCAGACCTCAGTGCCCCTCACAGAGTCACAGGTAAGATTTCTGATCCCGACGACTATGTAGGACTCTTCATTTTAATATTTGAGGTTAACTGCTTAAGATCCAGCCTCCAGGCCTCCATTTCTGTTTTGTTTGAGCTCTGCTATGGACTGTGCTTACTAATTACTATGGTATATTTAATATTGGTGTATATTGGTATATTGGTATATTGATAGTATAAGTATATTGGTATAATATTATTGGTATAATATAATTGCCTAATTGGTATCATGATATTGGTATAGTCTGTAATAATGTATCAGTAATTCAAATTTTTGGATCAATTGGTATAGTGGTTTTTAATTTTTATGTATGACTGGGTCACTGGAGTCTGAATTTTTGCCTAATTGGTGTATATTGGTATAGTGGTTTTTGCCTAATTGGTCACTGGAGTCTGAATTTTTGCCTATTTTTTTATGTTCAAGCTCAAATTTGCCTTCGTAATTGGTTGCATGTTACGTTGATTATGGTATGTTAGTTTACCAATTTCTTAAATCATATTCATTATCTATTTATCTAGTTATGTTTTATTTTGATATAAATATCTTACTATATGTAGGTAAAGATGATGGTGAATATGCTCCATCTGAAGCATCCGCATCTAATGTGGTAGAAATTAATGATGAAGGAAGAGACAATGTAGATGATTTTGATGATGACATGGTGATTTCCTAATTGGTGGTTTGGTGGATGAAATTTGAAACTTACTATTTATATTTAGTATTTTAAGTATTTTGAATTTAATGGATATGTACTTTAATTTTTTTATTTAGCATTTTAAGTATTTTGATTTTAATTGATATGTAATCTTGTTATTTAGTATTTTGAATTTAATGGATATGTAATTTTGTTATTTTGTCATTTGGTATTTTAAGTATTTTTGAATTTAATGGATATGTAATTTTGTTATTTTGTAATTTTGTAATTTAGTATTTTAAGTATTTTGAATTTAATGGTTTATTTGTTCAAAATCCAAATCTATCGTAAATTCAAATAATTGATAATAAATAAAAAAATATTTTAAAAACTCATTTTTTACGGGCTTTGCCCGTTTCGCTTACAGCCCTACGTGGGGCGGGTTAGGCTAGGGGATTCTAGGACCGTTATGTTCGCGAGCTTTCTCGCCCCGGCCCATTTAGCAGCGGGCTTTTCAGGCTCACGGGCAAACCCGTCCCGTAGGCCCATACTACAACTCTATTTCTACTCGATAGAAAATACCAAGGGTGACAAGCCCAAGGGAAAGGATAAGACTCAGGACAGCTCGGCCATGCCAGCTGACCAGAACTGCCCACGCCGAGACAGAAGGCGTATTTCTATCCCCGGTCAGAGATTCAGGGAATCACAATTCACCCCGCTGAACACTACCCGGGAAGAGATCATGTTCCAGGTCGGGGATATTTTGCAAGTGCCCTACCCGTTTGACCTTGAGTTTGCTCATAACAGGGATAACACCAAGTAATGTGACTATCATCATGACAATGGTCACACTACAGAGGAATGCAACGTGTTGAAGCGAGAGATTCAAAAATTATCAACGCGGGCAAGCTAGACCGCTTCAAAAAGAATCAGGGCGTGGGCAATAATGCCGGTAATGACCGGCAGGGAAGACCCCCGAAAGGAAGAGGTGGCCAGGCCCCTCAGATACGGGGGGTAGTAAACATGATTTAGGAGGAGCTCCCGTCCAACACTCAGCTCGGGAAACATATCTACTCCCTGTCAAAAGCTATCAACGCAACAGCAGTACAACGGGCAGGGGAACCTATCATCTTCTTCACCCGCAGTGAGCTAGCGAGTACTCCTCTTGCATCCAAGCAACTACTGGTCATTTCTTGCCTTGTGAACAATTGGCAGGTTCACAGGGTACTGCTGGACACTGGAGCGTGCAGCGATATCATGTACTACTCCTGTTTCAAAGGCTTAGAGTTATCGGACACCCGACTCAAGCCGTACCTGGGAAAGCTGGAAGGTTTCACTAACCATCAAGTGAGTGTCAAGGGCACCATCGAGCTGGAGGTTTTCATGGGAAATGGAGCACAAACGTAGAAAGAGATGACCACATTCCTGGTGATCGATCTTAAGTCCGCTTACAACTGCATTCTTGGTGCCTCGGCCATGGCCAAATTCCAGATGGTCACTTTCATCCCCCATCAAAAGGCCAAGTTCTACCCAGAGGAGGGGGTTGGAATCTTAAACACCAAGCCCCAGCCAATGGGGGAATATGTATGGGATTCCCAAAGAAAGAAACAAAAGTTGATCGTGGATACTCCCGAGCAAACGATCACAGTCTCTGAAAAGGAGACTATAACCAGCACTGCCTCAGGCTCTGTCCTCATAAATAACATTGAGCTCGGGGAATCCTCTGGAGCACCAAATCTTATGGATGTAAGTGGTTCGGTTTATGCCAAAACCACAAACCGAACCACCTCCTAGTGGTTCCAAAATTCTCAAACCGAACCGAACCGAGTAAGACTTAGAACCGAACCGAACGACTCTGTTTGGTTTAGTTTGGATCGGTTTTGGGGTTTATATAAATTATTTTTAATGAAATTAACCAACATTAAAAATAACAATAAAAATAAGATTTTAATTTGGAATTAACATCAAAATTAGGAAATAACCTACTAACAATAAATTATCATAAATAAAACAATACAAATTCTAAAATAAACACAAACAATGGAAAAAATAATAGTTCTCCAATAATAAATATTTTGTTTGGTTTAGTATGCGTATATATATATATTATATGAAAATCGAAGGTTTAAAATAGTTAATAAATGTAATATAATATATATTATATAATAAATAAATGAAAATATATAGGTTGGTTTGATTCGGTTTGGTTCAATACCAAAAATCGTGAACCGAACCGAACCGCGTGGTTTTCCAATTTTTAAAACAAAAACCGAACCGTATTCGACTAGAACCGAACCAAACCGTGGTTTGGTTCGGTTCGGTTCGATTCCGTGGTTCTGTGGTTCCGATTTACACCCCTAAGATCTCATGGAGATCGATGAGGCCAGGCAAGCTCCAGTAACAACGATTCATGCGCGTAAGGCCGGGCATCCCCCTACGTAAGGCTTCGAGCTGGACACTCTTCAAGTTCGATATGAACCTGAATTCCAGTCACATGGCGAGTTGGAAGAGATCATCATCAACCCTGCTTACCCCGAGCAAAAAAATAAAATCAGGAAGGCCATGCCTCCCGAAACTCGGGCCAAATTGATCGATCAACTCAAGAGCAGCTGTAGACACCCCAAATTCGTACCCCTAATATCCAAATAAATATCGCAAAAACAAAAACAAAACGAAAACAAAACAATAAAGAAAAGAAATGAAAACAAAACAAAACAAAACATAACAAAAACAAAACAAAAAAGAAAAAAAAAAGAAAAGGTAATGGGGGCAACCGGTTTCCCCCCCCCCCCCCATTTCCTTGCTCGTCCCTTTTCCTCCTACCTATATATACTCCCTCAATACCCAATGAATCCCTCACCCTCACAATTTCTCCCCACTTCAGTCGTCCCTCTCCCAAAATTCCCCCACTCACATCTATTCTCTCACGCACACACATACTCACATATACTCCCCCAATCTCACTCTCTCTCCCCCATACACACAACCCACACACACAACACGCACAAACAACACACACCCTGTCGTTACGCTGCCCGATTTCAGATAGCAAATACAACAAATACAAGCAGTTGCTCTACCCGAATCCAGACATCAATCAGCAAAAAGCAAGCAATTGCTTTGCCTGAATCCCCGCAACAGCAAAAGACTCCCTCTTCCTGAAGAACAGAGCGAGCACACATCACGCTTGTTGGTCCCAAAATAGGCTCAATCTAGGCTAGGAGGGGGGGTTGAATAGCCTAGTTGTGTTATTATAAAACTTTTTATAAACACTTCTTAAAGATTTCTTAAAAAGATTTAACTAAAAGTGTTAATGCAGCGGAAACTGAAGAGGTTCTGAACTGACTAGAGTTCTGCTTAAGCAGCACTGATTCAGAATGGTTAAGCATAAACAGTTAATAGAAATAGCAAAACATATCAGACAGAACACAGAGTTTAGAAGTGGTTCGTACTGTGAATAGTACTACGTCCACTACCAAAGTGGTTAGCTTTGGATTTTAAAAGGTGCACTTGTTTATCCACTAGGTTTATAAGTAAGATCTCTAATGGATCGTGTACAAAATAAGTTTTCAACCAAGTGTATAATGGTGAGAGGAACAATCAATGATTAATTGTTCTCACACGTGCTAAAGTAAAGAACAGTTTAAAAAACAAACTAGATGAAGCTGAAACAAATTTAAGACGGGTACATCTGCAGCTTCAGGAAGTTTGGTGAAGTGTTAGTTCTTGTCCTTTGATCTCTTGAATGCTTGAGTGTTGAAGATGAAGCTTGAGAGTTTAATGCGCAAGAGTTATATCTTCAGATCTTCAAAACTTGAATAAATACCAGAGAGATCTTTTGGACCGTTGGACTGAGGCAGAGAGAACTGTGTCCAACGTTCTATTGCATTGAATGCAATTCGGCGCTTTGGGAGATGTAAGAGCCACAGTCATCAGAGATGCAGTGTGTGCAGAGAAGACATTCCCAAATAGAGTAAGGTTTCAGTTTGCAGGCGCAGCGTTGGTGAGAAAGTCTTCTTAGCCAAAAGGGTAATGTCTTCGACTTTATGTTTCAGAGACAGACAGCTTGTCAGCATGTAGAGTTGACTTCTTTAAAGTGAAATCCGATGAAGATATTTTGACTAGATATTTCAAAAAATATCTAGATAGGACTATATGTGTCATAATTCCATGATTTGGCTATTCTTGATTTTTCGCTCTTTGAGCAGACTTCAAAGTCTGCTGTTCTTCCAAGGCTGCTGTAGAAGCCTGCTTATCCGCGCCTAAACTAACACTAAACAGTTCTAAACAACCTTGATTCTAAGACAGTTGCCACACTAATCGGTACGCAGACCTTTTAGCCACTGTACAATAGAATCAGAAGATGACTCAACCAAATCTTAGAACCTATGGGAGTCAACAATCTCCTCCTATTTGGTTGATGTCATCATCTCAGCTACTAGCAGACTTTGAATCATGCAATGAGATAATAACATGTCTTAAAGGATTTTTATTAAGAAGAGCGACATGCCTCTCAGAGCAGAAGTCTTAGTAGAGAGATAGCTAGACTAAGTACTTACAAGATAAAAACATTAATATCAAGTACTAAGTAGAGCAGAGTTTAAATCTATAAGCACATGAAATATAAAGATTTAAACACGAAGTTTAAATAGACCAGATCATGATACGATAGAGCAATTTAAACTTAAAAGAAACATAAGTCATCTGTGATTAAACAGGCTGTTTAACATCGAAGTTTTTCAAAACAAGAGAGTTTGAAATAACAAACATAGAACGTAATACCAACATGTTCGAATAGATGTGGTTGGGTGCGCCGACGTTCTAAGTAGTCACCAACCCGGTCGATTCTATCGTTGAGGCGCTCTCTTAGTCTGTCGTTCTTCAATAAGAGCTTGATTCAAAAAGTGCGTAGCTCTCTCCTCCCCGATGGCAAAGAACCCGCCTTTGTTCTCAGCCAGCCGCTCATTGGCGCGTTCAATATGGCGAACAGCAGTGAAATCAGCAACTTCACGTCTGTGGATGATAGCTCGTGCCAATTCGGTCTTGAGCTCGTCAAAGAGGGCACGAATGCTGATCTGCTGAGAGTGTAGCATGCCCATGAGAGATGCCTGCTGGTCTTGAACGAGAAACCGATGAGTAGTGAAGGCTTGAGCGGTATCGTTCACCAGCTGATCAACAATCTTTCCAATATCGAAGATTGTAGCATGAGTGGCATTTAAGCCATAGCTTAGGACTTCGATCTGGGCCATGGAGGATCTGCGTTGAGCCGCTCCAGGGCATTGTTGGTGCGAAGGAGGTCTAGAAGAGAAGGGTCAGCAGTGTTGGAAGGAAGGAAAGAGGGGTTGAGGTTGACTGAGATATGGGTTTCAGAAGGGTTAGGAGCAAAGTTTGGAGAGGAGGAAGAGGAAGCAGGTTGGTTAGCAACAGAGGTCGAAGATGGAGGAGAAGAGGGTTTAGAATCAATTTCAATGTCAGTATCTGAGTTACTGACATTGGGAGAAGTAGAAGAGGAAGAAGAGGCTTCTAAAAGATAAGAGGGAAAAGGATAGTCAGGTAGAAGAATGAAGTTAGGAGGGGAGTCAGAAGGGTAGAGAAGATCAGAAATGGAAGAGAGATTAAAGAGAAAGGAATGAGTAGCAGGAGAGATGGAGGGAAATAAAATTTGGTATAAGTCAGCAGAGATGGAAACGGGGGTAATGAACTGGGAGATAGGAGGGAAGATTTCTTGTAGGAAAGCTGTTTGGTAGAGAAGAGTGGATAGGTGAGGATCAAGAGAGGAAAAGTTTTCTGGCATAGAGAAGGAAGGAGAAGAGTTTGTGTGAGCAGGAATGATGGCTAAAGAGGAGTCGGGAGGAATGGTGGAGATAGGTTCGGGAGAAGAGGGTGGAGAAGGGATAGTGTCTATGGTAAGAGAAGATGGAGAAGAAGGTGTAGGAACCACAGACTTCTTGCGAAGCCTGCGTTTCTTCTTCTTTGGGGCAGGAGATATGGGCTCCTCCTCAACAACAGCAGGGGTTGATGAGGAAGTAGGAGAAGAAGGGGTAGCAGCAGGCTCCTCCCCAACAGCAGCAGGGGCTGTTGAAGAAGTAAGAGAAGGGGATGAAGAAGAGATAGGAGATGAAGGGGGAATAAATGGAATGAAGGGTTCAGAAGGTTCGGTGCGTTTGGACTTACGCTTTCGAGAGCGGAGAGGAGCAGTGGTCTCACGGCCTCAACAGCATAGGAGCAGAGCGTAGGAGCAAGAAGCATCTTTTTCTTCTTGGCTTGGGAGCTAGCAAGGTTGGCAGCAGCAGCACTTGAAGAAGAGATTTTCCTCTTCTTGGTAACCGGCTCCTCCTCAACGGAAGAAGTCTTCTTCTTCTTCTTGGATGTTGTCGAGGGAGCAGGGTCGACAGCTTTGCTGGAGCAGCCTTCTGCAGCAGCTTCCTTTGAGAGCTTCTTGGCTAGCTGCTTGGCCATGAACGCATCCACTGTTGTCTCGGGGTTAATCTTGATGATCACAAGTGGAGGTGGATTCATAGCATGGACTATGAGTAGAGGGGAGAGACCTTGCTGTGCTCGTTTTTCATTCTTCAGCTTGTGATAGTTGAGAATGAAGGTGCTGGTGAACTGGATTGATTTCTGAACCTTCTTTTTCTCAAAGGCCATCATGCGCGTATGAAACTGCGTGTTGGATCGAAGAAGAGAGTTGATGAGTCGAACGAACGCTTCTGCTTGAGAGAAGCTTTGACAGCATCAATAGCATCGCACAGCAGCTCAAATAAGATCTGTGCCCAGTTGAGTCGTATGTTGAGGATGACAGCAGAAGTGTATTCCAGCTGGTCTGTAGTCATCACATCATGAGTGCCATTCTTGAAAATCATGCTTTTGTCGAAGAGATGGCTGAGGAAGTAGACGTCATCTTCGAACAGAGTCCTCTTCATCTTTGCTTGAGCCTCCTTAGGGGTGTTCTCCCCGCGCATGTAGGACCATGCAGAAGCTTTCTCAGCATCCGTGAGAGAAGTAGGTCCATCGAATTCCACGCCGATAATCTTGGCGATTCTGGATGCAGTGATGGTGATGGAGATGGTCCTTACGACAGCAGTGATAGTAGTTCTTGATTCGTTGATTATCGCCTTCTGGAAGAATTCTTCCACTAGAAGGTAGCTGTAGTCGGCATCTTCTAACATGAAAAGAGGCAGAATGCCGGACTGGTTCAGGTCATCGACTATTTTGACCCAAGCATATGCTCGAATGTAGGTTCGTCGATGCACATTCCAGATGATACATAGTGGGGGGCAGTTTCAGAATGTCAAGATCTGAACTCCGAGCCTGTTCAGGAATAGCAGATGTAGAAGAAGTTCCAGCCTGAAGAATTTCAAGGAAATAAATTAGGGCAAAATCTCAAAAACTCGAAATATGAGCAAAATGTACTATGAAGCCCTAGAAATTTTTCTAGACATCATATGAAATGTCTTATACAGGCGGAATCTTACCCAGAAAACTGAAATCGATGGTTAATGAACAGTAATATGTAGCTAATACCAGCAACAAGCAATAAATTTTGAAGTTTAAAGAGATGTAGAGCAAGAAATTTTATGAACAGTCAACAATGGCGGATTCACAGGCGAAAATATATAAATTTGTGCTTACACTTTAGTGACTGAGTTAAGGTTAGATTCGTCTTACCATTTGAGTAGATTTGCAGAAATAGAAGATGGAAATGAAGAATGATTCTGCAGATTTTGCTCACGAACAGTGCGAAGGGAAGCAAGAAGTTTAGAGAGAAGGAGGAGTTATAGAGAGAAGAGTAAGAGACAGTTTTGTGAATTGAGTTTTTGGCGGTTGAGGGTTTATAAATGAAAAGACGTGAAATCAGTCATAGAGACTTGTGAAAGGACTTTAAGTCAGACGCCTTTTCCTTGAAAAGACTTAATGAGTGACGGCTTTAGGAGAGATAAAAAAGTACCTTTTGAAGAATATCTCAACCAAATTTGAAATCGGTCCTTTCAATTTTCATAAATAACCTTCTAAAACTAGGAGTTTAGAAAACTTACCTTTGTCTCCCAGTGACTGTATGAATTCTTGACTTTACTCTTAAAAGTAATAAGTCTGCTTAAATATAATATCAAGTCTGCTTAAGAGAAGTTGTTAAGTCTGCTCAAAATATTATGATGAAAAATAAATTTTAATTAAATTTAAGCAGTTGGGTCAAGCATACCAAGCTCTCCCCTGAGATAAGCAAACCTGTCTGCTTCTAGTGCTTTTGTGAAGATATCTGCTAGTTGATGTTCAGTTGAAATGTACTTCATGCTAATGTTCCTCTTTTCTACATTGTCCCTTAGAAAATGATATCGAACATCGATATGCTTTGTCTTGGAATGCATCACGGGATTGTAGGTGATCGAGATTGCTGAGGTGTTATCACACATGATTGGGCAGTCAGCTACTTTGATGTCGTAATCCACCAACTGTTGTTTGATCCAAAGCAGTTGACAGCAGCCTACAGCCTATGTACTCGCTTGGTGGAGTTGGAAACCGATGCTTGTTTCTTGCTAGCCCAAGAGACAAGCCTGTCTCCTAGAAATTGACAAGTTCCACTGGTGCTTTTTCTGTCGACTTGGCAACCAGCATAGTCGGCATCTGAGTAGCCAACTAAGTTGAAAGAGGATTCCCTTGGATACCAGATACCTAAGTTGGTGGTATCTGATACATACTTAATGATTCTTTTGGCTGCAAGAAGATGTGACTCACGAGGGTCTGCTTGAAATCTAGCACATACCCCAACAGCATACACTATGTCAGGTCTGCTGGCGGTGAGATAGAGCAGAGATCCGATTATCCCCCTATAGTGGGTGATATCAACTTTCTTTCCTTGTAAGTCTTTTGTAAGTTTGCATTTAGCAGCCATTGGTGTATCGAAGGTGTTTGCCATTTCCAATCCAAACTTTTTGACAAGTTCTTTAGCATACTTGGATTGGCTGATGAATATTCCTTTGTTGGATTGTTGAATTTGAAGGCCCAAGAAGAATGTGAGTTCTCCCATCATACTCATTTGAAATTTTCCAGTCATGAGTGTCTCGAATCGCTTGCACAGCTTCTCATTTGTAGATCCGAAGATGATATCATCGACATAAATTTGCACCAGCAGAGAGTGTCCTTTGTGCTTGAGAATGAAGAGAGTGGTGTCGATCTTTCCTCGCACAAATCCTTGTTCTACTAAGAATTTGGATAGAGTTTCATACCAGGCACGAGGAGCTTGCTTAAGACCGTAGAGAGCCTTCTTAAGCTTGTAGACATGAGTCTCTTTTCCTTTTTCCACGAAGCCTGGAGGTTGAGTAACATAAACCGTTTCTTGAAGATCACCATTGAGAAATGCACTCTTGACGTCCATTTGATATAGCACAAAGTCCTTGTATGTAGCATAGGCTAAGAAGATTCTGATAGCTTCCAATCTTGCTACTGGAGCAAAGGTTTCATCGTAGTCGATTCCTTCTTCTTGGCGATATCCTTGTGCAACGAGTCTTGCTTTGTTTCTAATGATGTTCCCATCTTCATCCTTCTTGTTTCTGAACACCCATTTTGTGCCAATGATAGTATGATCAGCAGGTTTTGGGACTAGCTTCCATACTTGGCATCTTTCAAATTGCTGAAGTTCTTCTTGCATGGCTTCCAGCCAACTTGGATCTTGAAGAGCTTCATCAATCTTCTTTGGCTCATCTTCTGAAACGAATGCAAAGACGTAACATACATTCATTTTTGGAAGATCTTCTGGTCCGTACTCCAACATGAATGTCACCAATGATTTGAGAGATTGGATGGTCTTTACATGTTCTTGTGACAGCAGGAATGTGATGATTTACTGTTGTTTCTTCATGACAAGGTTCAGAAGGAGGACTAGAAGGAAGATCAGCTGTGTCTTGATGAGTATTTTGTTCAGAATTTGATTCAAAGGTAAGTTGAAGAAAAGGATTTTCAGGTTCAGAAACAAAGGGTTCTGGATTTGAGTTTTCTTGAGCAGGGTTGAAGTCTTCTGGTGACCCATTTGATAAAAGATGATGGTCAGGGATATTTGATTGAGTTGCTGGAGATGGATTAGGTGTATGAGAGGATGATGGTTGGGAGGTACCTGTCTCAACATTAACAAAATCATCAGCAACATTTGGAGCCACGTGTGGCTCTAATAAATCAAATTCATCAAATGAGACATGAACAGATTCAACTATTTTTAACGATCTTTTGTTGAAAACCCTGTAAGCCTTGGAGTGTAAAGCATAGCCCAGAAATACACCTTCATCGGCTTTGTTATCAAATTTGCTTCTGTAGTCATTACCATTGTAGACTACGAAACACTTACAGCCGAAGATTTTAAAAAATCCAATGTTTGGGGCTTTACCTCTCCAAAGTTCATAGGGTGTTTTACCGTGAAATTTGTTGATCAAAGATCGGTTCTGAGTGAAGCAAGCTGTGTTGACGGCTTCTGCCCAGAAGTGTTTGGGCAACTTTGCTTCAGCAAGCATAGTTTTAGCAGCTTCGATAAGTGTTCTGTTCTTCCTTTCCTACACCATTCTCATTGGGTGTCCTTACCGCAGAGAAGTTGTGACCAATGTGGTGATCATCACAAGATTTTGCTATTCCATTATTTGTGAACTCGCACCATTGTCCGATCTAACGCCACCGATTTCATCGAAGCTTCAGGTTTGCGCCTTTCCTCAACAAAGCCGTAGGCAAGATCGAGCTGTGTGGTCTTTGGAAGACATCATCTCTGCCCAAGTATATCTTGTATAATCATCCACTACTACTAGCGTGTATCCGTGACCACCATAGCTATATAGTGACCTGGTCCGAAGAGATCCATA
>CM028377.1:164923340-165094612 GCA_013146195.2 Codonopsis lanceolata
CACCCCAGAAATTAGACATTGGATTAGTAATTGATACCCCAACTAAGGAGTCTATTCGATAAATTCGGTGTTTAGAAGTTGCTCCTTGAAGATAGGAGATAGAGAAATGCCCATCGATTTCATTCCTTTAGACATTCAAGATTTTGATGTAATCTTGGGTATGGATTGGTTAGATGCGTTCCATGCGAAAGGTTGTTTTGAGAAAGAAGTGGTATACGTGTACCGGTGAATCGAGTTTCGTTTAAGGGGTCAAGGCCGACTATATTGTCGGGTTTAATTTCTTCCTTAAGGGCTAGGCGATTACTAAGGAAGGGTTGCCAAGGATACTTAGCCTCTATCATCGACACCAGTAAATCGAGCTAACATAGAATCGCTCCATAGTAAAGAAATTTGAAGACGTGTTTCTGAAGATCTTCTGGACTACCACCGAGCGTGAAGTAGAGTTCGAGAATCGATCTAATACGGGACGACTCCCATTTCTAAAGCACCATATAGAATGGCACCAGGGTGAACTCAAAGAACTTAAGGAACAATTGCGAGGAATTATTGGAAAGGAATTGATTAGACCAGAGTGTCTCGCTTGGGGTGCTCGGTATTGTTTGTAAGAAAGAAGGATGGGTCTATGAGGTTGTGTATAGACTATCGAGAATTGAATCGGGCCACTATTAAAAATAGGTATCCATTACCTAGGATTGATGATTTGTTCGATCATCTGCTGCAAGGTGCATGCTATTTCTGAAAGATCGACCTTGGTCGGGATATCACCAGTTAAAGGTTAGGAAGGAAGATGTTTCAAAAGCGCCTTTAGAACCGAATATGGACATTACGAGTTTTTGGTGATGCCGTTTGGGTTGGCGAACCTGACAGCGTTCATGGACTTGATGAATAGGGTATTTAAGAAATTCCTCGATCGATGTGTGATTGTTTTCATCGATGATATCTTGGTCTACTCTAAGACACAGGAAGAACATGAACAACACTTAAGAGCGGTGTTGCAAATCTTGAGGAAGAGAAAGCTTTATGCCAAATTCAAGAAGTGCGAGTTTTGGCTAGACAAGGTGACTTTATTAGGGCATGTGGTATCCAAGGATGGAATCTCGATGGACCAGCCAAGATCGAAGCCATTGTAAATTGGGAAAGACCAGACAACCGATCCGCCGAAGTTCGAAGTTTCACAGGGTTAGCGAGGATATTATCGTAAGCTTCGTAGAAGGATTCTCAAAAATTTCGGGACCTTTAACTAGGCTAACTCGAGGAAGAATAGAAAGTTTATATGGGCGGATGATTGCGAGACGAGTTTTCGGGAATTAAAGCGGCTCGTGTCGGCCCAATCCTTACCTTACCATCGGAGGAGTTGGAAATTTGTGATCTATAGCGGCATCGCTAAAAGGTTGGGATGTGTGTTGATGCAAAATGATAGAGTGATCGCGTATGCATCTCGACAATTGAAGAATTATGAAAAGAACTACCCCTTACGATTTGGAGCTAGCGGCGATTGGTTTTGCCCTAAAATTTGGAGGCATTATTTATGCGAGGGAAACATGCGAAATCTACATAGATCATAAGAGTCTTAAATATATTTTCACCCAAAGGAGCTAAACATGAGGCGAGAGAAGGTGGCTTGAATTACTAAAGGATTACGATTGCACCATTTTGTACCATCTGGTAAGGCTAATGTGGTTGTTGGCAGCTTTGAGTCGTAAAGGAAACTTAGCAATGTTGATCACCAAGGAAAGGAGAATTTTAAATGACCTCGAGTCCTTAGGTATTGAAATCGAGAACTCCGTAGCAGCGGACTATTAGCATCATTGAGTGTGTTCAACCGTCATTGTTGGAGAAGATTAAGGTAGCCCAAAATTTGTAGATCTGATTTAGTGAAAATTTACGGAGACCACGGGAAAGGAGGGCCGGACCAATTTTCGGGTCGAGTAGTGATGGTATCTTACGCTTTGGATCTCGAATCGTGTTCCATCGATCCGAATTGAAAAGGCAAATTTTGGAAGAAGCACATAACTTCGAGATTTGCGGTTCACCTGGCGGCACAAAAATGTACGAGGCGTATGTGATACTTTACGGTGGGGAAACATGAAAAGGGAGATAGCGAGCATAATTCGTCTCTAGATGCCTCGTGTGTCGGCAAGTGAAGCGAGCATCGGAAGCACGGTGGTCTAGTACAATCCTTACCCATACGGAATGGAAGTGGGAACATATAACCATGGATTTCGTGGTAGGATTACCGGGGCGTTGAAGGGTCATAATGCAATTTGGGTTATTGTGGATAGATTGACCAAATCTGCGCACTTTTAGCCTTCAAAATTAACGATTCATTGGAGAAGTTAGCGAAATTATGCGTTGATGAAATTGTTCGACTACATGGAGTACAGGTCTCGATAGTATCGGATCGCGACGCTAGATTCACTTCAAAGTTTTGGGCGGTTACAAAAGGCTTTAGGGACCCGGCTAAGCATGAGTACGACATTTCACCCCCAGCCCGATGGTCGGTCGAATGGACTATCTGAGACGTTGGAAGATATGCTTCGAACTTGTGTCTTGGATCTGCAAGCAAGCTGGGATGATCACTGCCTCAGTAGAGTTTACATACAACAACGGTTTTCATGCAAGTATTGGGATGGCACCTACGGGCGTTGTGCGGGCGGAAAAATGCGAGGTCGCCTACGTGTTGGAATGCAGTAGGTGAGAGACAACTATTAGGACCGAACTGGTGCAGGTCACCTCAGAGAAGGTACAACTTATCAAGCAAAGACTTCTGACGGCACACAAAGTAGACAAAAGTCGTACGCTGACCGTCGACGTCGTGAACTGCGAATTTGGAGTAGGGGATCATGTGTTTCTCAAGATATCACGTACAAAGGGGGTTATGAGATTTGGGATTCGTGGTAAACTTAGTCCAAGGTTCGCCGGACCCTGAGATACTTGCGAGTAGGAGAGGTTGCATACCGGCTTGCTTTACCGCCTACACTTTCTCGGAGTTCATAATGTATTCCATATATCTATGCTAAGGAAGTACGTCGACCCAAGCCATGTGATCGAGTGCACCATTACGACTTCGAGAAGATTTGAGTTATGACGAGCAATGCGGATCGTGGACCGAAAGGATCAAGTATTACTTAAAACGAACCATTCCGTATGTCAAAATTTAGTGGAGCAACCATCTTGAGCGAGAAGCCACTTGGGAGCTCGAAGAGGAAATGAGGGAAAAGCATCCCAATTTTTTGATCGTGTATGTCAAGTTTAGAGGACTAAACTTCTTTTAAGGGTTTAGAGTGTAATATACCCAAAACTTCTAAAATAAAAATAAAATTTGGTTATTATTTAGTTAAATTTTATTTTCTAAACATTTGAGTGGGCTTGGTGTACATTTTTTTGTGGGCTTAGTATACCCTATTAACTTATTTAGAATGTTGGCCCAACCTATTAGAATTCCTTATATTAATAATAATAATAATAAAATATAGTAATAAATAAATGAATTAATAAATAAAGAAAAGAAAAAGAAAGAAGAAAGAGAGGAAATCAGAATCATTTCACTTTCACTCATAAGGGAGAAGAAATGTCGGGTGGGGTTCGACTAATCTAGGGAGAGAAGGAGCTAAACGATCTTTGACAAATTCAATGGAAGGGAAGGTCGATCGATTTTGTGAAGGGTATAAAAGGGGGCGGAATTCTTGAATCTCCATCGAAATTGAAAACCTTGAGTGGAAGAGATCTAGAGTGAGAGGAAGCAAATAGAAGAAGGTGATTTTTTTTCGTTCTTGCCAGAGATCGAAGACGGTGGAGGTAAACTTTGCTTCTTCCCTTCTTTCTTCCTTCAACTTCTTTAGTTCCTCCTTTTAGCAATAGGATTTCTTTTGTGGGTATGAGTATTTGTAGAATAAAGACCTGAAATGGAAGAAGATCTAGATGTGTAAATATAGGATACGGGTTGGTGTATTGAAAGAAAGAAGAAAATGTTTCAAAGAAAATACCCTGTGAAGAGAAAGAACATAATTATGTGAGTATGTCTTTGTAAGTTATGAATATGGAAGAGGAAATTTGATGGTAGAATCTTGGGTTTGTCGTATGTGTGTAAAAAAAAAAAAATATATATATATATATATATATATATATATATATATATATATATATATAAGAAGAAAGAAAGGAAGGAAACTCGGCAGGGAAGAAGACGAATGGATGTTCTCGAGCTGCTTGCTGCGAACCAAGGAAGAACAAAAAAAAAGGAAGATAGAAACTGGATAGAACGAGGGAGAGGAAATGAGTGTGATGGAAAAGCAAAGTGAAGCATTTAATTGAGTTAATTATTGAGTTTTTATCTTTTTATTGTTTCTTGTTGGTTGGGTTAGTTAACTTAGTTTATAAAGGTAAGTATGTGTTGACTTCGAAATGGATTAGAAAAGAAGGAAATGATCGTAGCGAGCCCACCTTTGGCATTTAGGATTAGTTTTCAAACACAACAATAAATTAATGTGTACATTATAATAGTATATTCTAAAATAACACTATAAAAACTTTTTTTTCTAAGAATAATTTTAGTAATCAGTAACTTTTAAATTAATTTAGATTGGTTAAAGTGTTGCAGTATAAATATTTTAGTAATTTGATTTATGCCTTGAATTTTAGATTTGGACAAGAAGAGTAGCCTTTAGTTGCGTTTCGGTGGACCTAGAATTTGTGGGCTTATTATTCAGGTAAGAAATTATACATCCTTATATATTTGAAATCTCTATTTTTAAATTGTTAGGCTTCCGCAAATTATTTGGCAATTACCTTTCTTTGAAACGTGTACCAACCTTAAGTTGGAATTTGAATTTGAACTCCGTCGTACCCGTTCTTTGTCATTCTAAATTGTAGATCTCATTATATATATCTCATTTATATTTAAATTTCATTGAGATATTTTTTGTGAAACCAAGTTTCCGTTGGAATATTATTTTTGAAATCCTACTATGATCACTAAGTTGAACAACCCGGCTACTGGGGTAAAGTAGCATTTTGATATTTGATTATGAATTTTGCCACCTGGCCCGTGGCTTGGTTATCAGGATATACCATTATGAAACGTTACTATTTGTACATTGTGAATCTTTGTTTAAAAAGAGGTCTTGTGACCGCTTAAATGATCATGCATGGTATCTGCGGGTTGATCGTCGTCTCCAACTGGTATGGGGCAGTTGGCGACGATTAGACCTCTCGCAAATGCCTTTGTATCTCTATCTTTTACATCAAATTCTTGTTGAAATGTGAAATTTATCATCTCATTGTGCTATTCCCGATTATGAACTATTTGAATATTAATCTTTAATTTTGAATGATTTATTGTTAATGAACTCTTTCCTAGATTTCGGAGGGGCTGTATATGATCTTACTGGGCATTGTCCGCTCATTCCTTCCAAATCTTTTTCCTTCCAGGTTTTAAGTAAGTTGGGTACCATCAAGGACAATCTGGAGATTTTTATTTCGAATTAGTTCGTCTTGTATTTTGGACAAGATTTTTGTTTAGGAGTTTTGGGTCTACAGAATTGTTTAATTATATTTTCGAAATGTAATAGCACTCTATGACTTTCTTTTATTACTAGTCCTTAAGAGATGATTTCAGAATTATTGTGATTTAGTATTTGTAGTAGTGACGCGCCCAAGATTTTGGGATTATAAATTGGTTAGAAATTTTGGGTCGTTACATGGACATATGCACATAATATTGTATGATGATATGCGAGAGGATTTGAGTTTTGTAAATGAAGCAATATGTTTTTTTTTTTTGATATTTTAATTAAACAACTTCAATACATAAAATATGATTAACTAAATGTGCCTAAAACTTTCTTTATCTTATGTGAAGGTGGAAATAATGAACAAAGTTATTGCATCTAACGTTTTTAAACCAACCATTGTTGTGAAGCAAGAGCTTCCAAAAGAAGACCAAGTTGACGCTATTGAGAAAACAATAAAATATTTTCACATGTCAATTTTATTTATAATTACAATTACAATTACAATATTTGATTATTGGTTTCTTATGAAATATGAAAGGATTAAACAGAGGGATTGACCCTCGGCATGCCAAGGACTCGACCATCGGCACAGAAAGGGTCCCACCTGAAGAACCACCAGTAACGAAGATAGGACCACTAGCCCCTAAGATAAATACTTCAGTCTCGGCATCATGACCCTCGCGCTGGCTGAGCCCGGCACGGCCTAAAGACCACTGGCACCCTCGGCCCCGTCACTAAATCAGTCTCCATTACCCTCAGCCTCGGCTAACAATAAAAAGCTTTAGTCCACAAGAACCACTCGACCTCGGCCGGATCAATCATCATCCACCCCGACAAACCGTTTCCTAGGCAGAAAACCGGCACGCCAATACCAACTCTCGACAAGCGCGCAGTTCACATTCTGACGAAGACCCTCAAGCGCATTTAATGATTGCCGCTTTATGCTCCCCGCCGCCATACACTTCGGTATAAATAAGAGAAGCGCACATTTAAGGCAAGGTATGCAATTTCAGAGATATCACAATTTACTTATCACTGCCTCTTATCAAACACTTATCACGGCTAATTTATTGCCATCTTTTCACCGGAAACCTTACTCTCACACCGGAGGGTTCTAGTCGGGCCGCCCCGACTCCTTAACGGTGTTTGTTGTTTTACTTGTGCAGGTTAAGCGAAAAGGACGAACCAGCAACCGTCACCTCATCCTTGCTCACACGTGGACGACAAGACAAGATCACCACAAAAAAAGCGTGATCAAAATAAATGTCCGATTCAGTTTTTCCCCTTTTCGTTTTGTATCGTACATTTATCCGATCCTTACGAAATTTCAAAATATATTAATTAATTCGCAAATTGTATGTTGTCCCAAACTGTCACTAAACCATAGACACGTACACAAAATCTAGTCACTTAAGCATGAAGTATCAGTTTGAGTCCTTAGTTTGGAAAACAAAAAGAAAAAAAAAACCAATTATGTATGCTAATTGCTAAATGGTTAGATGCCGTGCCTTGCCTTCTTCCCATAAACATAAAACATAGCACAATGTATTAACTTAAGAAATTGACATTAGTGGAATGTATTGGTCTATAACTCTATATGCGTATATCCTTTGATATAGCATATTCCAAAAACTCATGTTATTATCCGCTTTGGTGGTCTATTCAGCTTTGGCAATTAAATAGGAAAATAAAGATAAAGCTACTCGTTAACTTAATCATTAATGATCCCTTCTCAATGGTCTCTTTTATTTATTTATTATTTTTTTGAAGCCCCATGTCTATCACTGGACCATCCCCCTTAGGGGCTCAATGGTCTCAATACATATTCTTTAATTATATTTTTATATTTTGTATTTTGGAAATATTTTAATACTTTATATAATTAAAGATATGTATTTTGCCATGATACTTTTATTTTCATTTTATAGTCGTAAATCAATAATTTTTTAAAATTATGTATTTAAAAATGGTTGATGAAGAAATAGGTCGACACTTAAACCCTGCCCCATAATCAAATAATAAGCCAAAACGTTATTATCTGTTTCAAAATAAGTGTCTTATATATTTTTTTTCCAACGACCTAGATGGTGTTTGATTATGTGTTTCAGATCTAGTCTGTCACTTTTAAATGCATCATTGTATCAATCATTTGCGTCTCAGCCAATGGTTAAGATGAAAAGTGAGTACACAGTGAGTGCATATAAGTGTGGGAGATCTGACTGAATTGGCACATTGTCCAAGCTCCATTGACATTGACCTTCACCCATTCCACTTACGAGGGTGGAGGGCAACCACTTGACATCAGCCTCAGATAGAAATCATAGAATAGTCGGTTGCTGGCCGTCACCAAGAGCCTAAGAGCATTCATGCACTTTTTTTAAAAGGATTTCGACATGCACAAGGAACAAAATCATGTTAATGAGCTTGTTTGTTATGCCAACAGTACCAAATGCATTTGGCAACCTTGGCAAAAATAATGGTCAAAGGCATGTAATTAAGTGATATTTGCTAGTTGACCCATTATTTCAAGCCACATATTCAGGATATTCGTGAGCAAACAATCATGACGAGCCAACCACAAGAAGAAATTGTTATGAGCAACCCTTTCACCTTAAAAAGGCTACTAACTTTTATCAATTACTATAGCTAAATGCAGCCCCAAACCATAGGCCGACCGAGTTGTGAAATTCCCTAAATTTGATCCCTTCCAACAAAGCCATCCTTCAACAATAAAGACTATAAAACAGCCATGGACTCCATGGAGTCAAGATGTGCTAGAGTATTGACGGTCACCACGTGCCAGTCACGTGCTCGATTTGCATGAGACTTATTTAGTAGGCAGAGTTAACAAGGTACCCGAGCAGAGACTGTGTCTGTCCGACCAAGGAGCCATGCCCGAGAATTAATTACATTTATCATCATCAGACTTGTATCATGCATGCAGCCGGGTAGAGCCATGCTTGCCCTGGTGAACATCGAGCAAGAAATCTCAAAAACTTGTCCTCCAAGACAGGTTTAAGGTTTCCTTATCCGAAGCAGAGCATTTCTCATATCTGTTCTGACAATCTTGCGGCCAGCCGCCTATCAAACCTATAACAAGGTGTACACACTCTTTAAAGCCTCAAACATTTGTCAAATTACTTTTTGATTCTTACACGATACTTACTGTCACGCCGGAATGGTTTTACGAGGCCAAACATTGCACTCCAACTAAGGTATTTTTCGTGTTCTTAGACAGATTGTGAAGAGATCCAATTCATACAATCAAGCTCAGATATCCTACGTATCAATCGGATGACCCTAGACTGATTTTTGCATCATCATAATTTAAATTTCAGAATATGCTCAAACATTTAATGTAGCCCACTAGTAGCTATTATAAGTAGTTTAATAGGGCTTTAAATCATTTATCTCACTCTTAATCACATTTCCTGTACCATTTAATCTCAACCCTATGTACCTCCTTATAAAAAGAAAGCTGACTAAAATAACAAGAAATGTGTAAGATTGAGATTCAATGAGAAAAAAAATGTGATAGGGGTTGAAGTTGAGATAGACGATTTTGGAACTGCTTAATAGCATGATAGGTTTAACCATTTTATCTACAAAGTTACTAAAATAATTTATATTTTTAAAAATAAATAACATAAGAGGGATATTTGGCTGGAGCCTGGAGGTGACACAGCAATTCCTATTCAAAATTTTAAATTGGTTATATGATAGAATTTGTTTGTCCCCAATTCCAAGTATCCAAACGTACCTTATCACGGCTAATTGACAATTCTCCCCCAAGTAGTTTTCCTTTTCCCCTCCCTAACTACAATTAGTTTGGCAGTTTACGGTTCAAATAGGTTCTTGTCCTCCGCACGCAAAAAACTTTCCAGAACTACCCATACAACCGTCAAAACCACACCCCACCAACAAACAAACTAAACGTAAATAAATCCATACGCAGGGATCAAATTGGAAAATGAAGTTTTGATCACGTCTCGGTCAAAATTTCTTCACATTCCATTCTCTCTCTCTCTCTCTCTCTCTCTCTCTTAATCCTCCAACAAGTCGGCATCAACCACGCCACCAAACGAACCCTCTGATCCGTCGTATTTCTCTCTCCAAGCCAACCATCGTTCGTTTTCCCGGTCATCGGAACGCATTACGTCGATCGAACTCGGACCTTCGAATTTCCCATTTGGTTCCATCAATCTCTCGAACCTTGACAGGATTGGCCCCAATTATACGGTTTTTACTGCTGTCTTTTTGGAGGGGAGGGGGGGGGTAAAAGTCGAATTAAAACCCTGATTTTTTGTTTAATGCTGTTATAGTTTGTTTGAATTGATTATTATGTTTTTTGATTTTGTGGTAATTTTTGGTTTACAGGTTATGGATGGAAGGAGGTGGTTCAAGGTGGTGATTTTAATATGCTTGTTTACGTTTTCAACTGGCAGAGGTAATAGAAATTTAGTAGACGAATCAAATGAAATATTTATTTTTCAAGCATTTGAGTTTGAGTAATGCTAGCTAGGTAGCAGAAAATAACCATTTCTGACTATTTACAAATTTTAACTCAGATCTTCTGTGTTAAAGTGTGATCAGTCGTGTGCCAAACTAGTAACCCGTGGGGCTCACCGAAAGTAATAATCTTATCCCGACACATAGTCAGGGAGATAAAGTTGGGATGATTGTTTTAGACTACTTGGAGTTAAGCTTTGAGTTTATGGTTTTGAAGGAACTGAGAAACAAAGCAGGTACTGCCTCCTTTCGTAAACGAGTTATGTTTATAATTAACTCTATTAAGAGTGAGGCCCATTAATTAAAGTGAGAATCAAATCAAGTGTAAAATTGTAAAGATAACTTCCAAAAAATGAAAGATTAGAAAGTGGACATTTTGTTTTTGGAACGGTCTAAAAAGGGAAGTTGGATTTTTTTTTTTTTAGGAATGAAGGGAGTATTTAATAGTGATGTACATGTGTTTTAGTTCAAAGCTGATTGTTTTGTGAGTAAATTTGGGAAATAAGGTATTTATGGTATGTAGCGATGTTAGGGATGTAAGTATTTCGATTCGGTTAGTTTTGGCTGGAACCACTAATACCAATTCCAAAATAATGAACTGAACCATGATTTGGTTCGGTTTTATGGTTTCAAATAAAAAAATGTAATCAACTTATACAATATAAAAAATAACATAGTCATACTTCCAATTAAATATAGTTATTTCTCCAACACCAACATACAAACAAACAAAAGGGATATTAACTGTTTAGATTTGCCCTCCACACTTCTCTTGCAAATTGGAAGACTAGTTACAAACAAACACAAACAATGAAAGCTTAGAAGAAACAACAAACAAACATGGTAAGTGCAATACTAAGTGTGAAGCATAAAGTGTGAATTAGAGTTTGGTTGCTTTGGTCTTTGGAAAGTATAGAATACTAGAAATTAGATTTACTAAAGAATTATTATATGTATAATGTAACTATATATATATATATATACTAAAATGGTGGTTCAATTCGATCCGGCTCTAAAAACCACAACCAAACCGAACGATTCATAATTTTCCCAATCCAAAATCGAACCATCCTAACTCAAAACCGAACCAAACCGGCTAATTCGATTTCGCGATTCGGTGGTTCAGGCTTGCACCCCCAAGTGGCGTGTTTCTTAGAAGTGAATTTTACCGCTGTGATTGGACCCACGTGCTAACAAACAAGATTTATTTGCACAAAAATCACAATCAAAGATGCAGTAATGTTTGTTGCTTTGATTGTTCTTCAGGTTTTGTGTTTGTTGGTCAATTGTACGGGAAACTACTAGGCTAATTAGGATTAATGTTGGAGGTTTTTGGAGAGAGAGAATTTTTTTAATACGTTTAAGACTTGCTCATCAGCACATGCATTGTTCACCAACCACATATTGGGTTCCTGGAAATCACTGTATTATCTACGGGAAACGGTGATTAGCCATAGGAGTTCTTTGCAAACTAATGTTACTTGTTAGGGTAATGACAGGTTGCAAAGTATGTGATTAATTAGGATTAATGTTGGCTTGTTTGAATATTGGACTCTTTGTACTACATTGAACACAGCCATTAGAACGTGTGCTGTAGTGCCTACCTGGACATCAGGGTATTTGTTGTGTTTTCTGTATATCAAAATGTTTCTCTGAAACCTAATGTTACTTGTTAGGAGAATGATAGGTTGCAAAGGTTTTAGTCCTGCACCTAAAACCCTGATTATCAAGATAAGGGTCTGGTGGGTAGGAGGGTGAAGTTTTTCTTTGGAGCATCATGTGCTTATCTCCAGATTAGGGATATGAAATCTTAACTGAGGGATACCTCTATGCTTATATTGTCACAGACAGGAAATATCCAGCCTTTGTGCCAACTTAGTGGGATTATCTACATGAAGTACTTTTCTGTCAGGAGGACAACCTAACTCTTTTTTTTTAATCGTTACTGTGAAAATGTGTAGAAGGTCGACCTTCTTCGTCAAATGAGAAGGGGGAATGTGTCATGCTATCATTTTAAGACCCATAAGGTGACCAATAACTTCTATTTATTAATGTTGTCAAGATACTGTGAACTAACGTAACAAAAGTGAATGAGCCCTTTTACTGTTTTACTGAATGTTTTGAAAGGGTCTCTGAGAGGTCTAAAGTTATAAACCCCATTTTTTTTTGGCTATATGTTTGTTTGATGATGTTTTATGGGGAGAAGTTTCCAAGAGTTTCCTTTTTGACTCACGTTGTGTTTGCTAAAAAAGCTAGGGACCTTTTTGCGCATGTACCAGCTAATCCTCTTATCACACTATAATGGTGATCTGGTGGTTGCTTAATTTTTCATTTATATGATGCTTTGCAGTTTCAGAATTTTTTAAGACACTCGGATACTTTTTGTGCAAGTTGCTTAGAGTGTTAACATACTACTGTTGGATTTGGGGCGAATCTTTCAAGAACTTACTCATTTTATGCATTGTTTGTCGAGCATGTGCACTGAGTTGAATATGTTGTCGTTATTACAATCTTCGGAAAAGTTGCATCCTTAAGTCATAAGTTTTCTTTTCTGTGTTCTTTCATACTTTGTTTTATGGCTTGACATGTACAGCTCTCTGTTTGGGCTTTGCTCGGTAGAAAATTGAGGTCCTTCCTGATTGCAACTTTTTTTTATGACTGCAGAACTTAAACTCAAGCACACGCATCATCTCCCTAGATACAATCACACTCTTGCCAAAATAATGGTGGAATATGCTTCTGCAGTAAGTTTTATGTGATCAACAGTGTGTCATTATGGCAGACTACATGGAGTAATTTGGTTGGGAAAACATTTTAACTTGTAGAGGTAACTAGAAACAGTTCTTCCTTCATAGGTGTACATGTCGGATTTGACAGAACTATTTACTTGGACCTGCTCAAGATGTGATGATCTGACCAAGGTACTTGTTACATCATCTATACTGTGTAAAAATATTCCCAACTAGATCAATATTTTGTTGGTTTCAGCCTTCATGCTTAATTATTGGTCATAATGATTGTTGTTTTTTGATGCAGGGATTCGAAATTATAGAGCTGGTTGTTGATATTCAGCACTGCCTTCAGGTACGTTTGTTGTTGCGGAGAGGTGCAGGGAAAAGGACGATGTGACCTCTCTTTCGATTGACATTAAATTCTTTTGCTACTTGTTCTGTGTTTCTTAAATGTCTGTGTTAATTGCATATCTATATGTTTGTTGCAGGCATTTGTTGGGATAGCTGATGATCTTAATGCTGTTGTTATTGCGTTCAGAGGCACTCAGGAAACCAGGTCTTTTCCTGTAGCACTTTTTATAATAATTTTCTTGTTCTTTGAAGCAATGTGTTTGGATCTGCATTGTCGATTGAATTGATAAGGGCATATTTATGTGTTGAACATACTGATAGGGAGGTTATCGATTATCAATCGAATTGAGACACGATTTGTCCATAAAAAACAACTGAGAGTAAGAGTGAGAGTGCTACATTTTGCAAGTTACATGGAAAAAGTTTAGGACTTTTGTCGCACCAGTCTTCTGAATAAAATCAATTTCTGCAATAATATTATCTCAGTGTGAGTTGTGAGAGCTTCTTTTGAGCAGCAGCAAATGCGCAAGAAGGGTTAGATACTTAAAGATGGTGTCTAGACAGGTTTCCTTGAAGAAAATGTAATCAAATTAGTTAGCATTACTATCTACTCCCCTGGTTGGCAAAGCAGAAAGCACGAATATTCCATTTTCAGGGTAGCTCTTTCGTCTTACATTCTTACTATTTTTTAAGAACATAAAGATGAAACTTTATTATATCAATAGAAATATAAGGTTGTATCTAGTAAACAGAGGACAAGAAGTCCATCTCACAAGAGGAGTGGACAACAAAACAAGAATCAGAACAACAACAATAATCAAAGCAGAAGGTCCGTGAACAAAGCCCTCCAGTCACTACTAATATCTGTGGCATGAGATTCTCATCTCAATATGCTCGGTAGCTTTTAGACTATGATTGGTTGGGCTTGGAGAAAAAAGTTGACAGGCATGAGCCTATGTATAGAAGAAGTGAAATAGATACTGAAGATTCTTCTGCAAATAAAAATTATGGAAGATGGAATGCAGTATGAACCCATACAAGCATTATATAGTACTGTTGTTGAAGTCAGTTGCAGTTTTATTCTATGCCTGAAGCAAACTTTCCAATGTTGTTGTAAGCTTGTAAATGTCTTAGAAAATGACAACAGGACTATCTACTTCCTAAGAAGCACTGACACTGACACTGCAACGTGTACACGTTGGACACCTCGGCACATTATATATAAATATATAATTTATATTTTATCTATATATAAAATATATATGCATTAATTTAAAAATAATGACATATATCAATGATATAGTTGCTAATAGTAAGAGCAATTAACATCATACATTTAACACGCCACACCCAACACAAGTTTACTAACCCATCACTTAAAAAGTCATAAATCATGTCTAAATGTAGATAATACCATGAACCTTTTTCTATTTATATTTTGACCCCTTAAAATGAACATTTTGGTCCTTGAAGTGTCCCCAACGTGCTCCTGAAGTGTCCCAGCTTGTCGGCTATTAGAAAAAAATAAAAAATTCGAACACTTATTGATAGTGTCCCAGACGTGTCCTAGCGTGTCGAAACAAGACACTCGGACCCTGAGAGGTGTTGTTGCTTCCTAGTCAACTAATTTCGTAGTAATTGCTTATATTCGAAGCCAGAGCAAGTTATCTAATTTCGTAGTAGTTGGTTTAGAAAATAACACCACGACTCTATAGACTTAACTTTTGTAGTAGAACAAACCAGATATGAGTAGTCTACTCTTCTGGTTGTAAACTTTGGAGAACAGATATACCAACTTGCTTTGGAAAAACAGGCATTGGCTGGAAGTTAAAATTGATGTTTAAAATTTTTGCACTCCATATCTGATTTCTAAAATATTCATCTTTTTCAGTAGGATGATGGCTTTTCCTACAACTACTAAGAATCCTGTATAGCCAATAATTGCTCAAGTCAAATTCTAGGTGCTGGTTGTATCCTTTGCTGAGTTTTAATATGATCTTCTTTTCTTATTAAAGAAATATCTACAAACCTTGTTTTGGAAACAAACAGGCACAACTAGAAAACAAATTTGATGTTCATAATTTTGTATCTGATTTTGAAAATGTTCATCTTTTCCACTAGGTCACCTGCTTTTCTCAAAAGTATGTATAATTCTATAAAGCTGATAATTGCTCAAGTCTGCATACTCAATTTCAGTATCTGGGTGCTGGACCGCTGGTTGTTTCCTTTGCTGGGTTTCAATCTTGTTGTCTTCTGTATGTATAAAGATCTTGGAGCCGGTTTTGTGTTGAACTATCTTCTTTCACAACTGTTAAATAAGCAGATATATTTACCTTTTATCTTAAGCCTTCCTATTTTCTGTCTTTCTGTATTGTGTTGATTATTGTTCTGACGTGTAAGCTCTTTTTTAACAGTATACAGAATTGGATTGAAGACCTATACTGGAAGCAGTGTGATTTTAACTATCCCGGTATATCAGATGCAATGGTGCGTGTTTTAGTAAAGATTGTATCAAATGCACACATGCACAATTCCTGAGTAATGATTTATGTTCTTGAGTCTTCATTATTTTAGGTGCATCATGGATTCTTTTCTGCTTACCATAATACAACCGTGCGCCCCGGAATTCTTAGTGCTGTTAAAAGAGCCAGAAAGTTGTATGGAGATCTCAAGATCATTGTGACTGGGCACTCAATGGGAGGGGCTATGGCTGCTTTTTGTGCACTGGATCTCACGGTAACTATATCCAAGCCTTCTTGATCCCCTCTAATATATTTTCTGGACTGTGTCTTTGCTGATATATATCACCATCTTACTTGCTTTGTTTTAGTTTCTGTTACATTTTTGAGTGCTACAACTTCTTGCTGATTTTCTTGGTTCGTATTAAGTTTAAATTATGCTGGAGATCTTGATAATCACATCTTTTTGGATATGTTCACTGGCATGCTCCCATGTTGGCATCTGTTTGTGTGGTTGTATTTTGGTTTGTTTTTATGGTTTTTTCTTCTTTCCTTTTTCGGATGGTGGTTGTTTGGTGGGTGGGTGGTGCATAACTTTGCACAAGTAGCCGTAATTTCCGAAATGCTGGAAAACTATTGCTCCTTCATATGCTATAAACACTAGTACATTTTCCATTTCCATTGCTAATTTCAATGATTCTTGCTCTTTTTTTTCCAGGTCAATCATGAAGCTCCGGATGTCCAGGTTATAACGTTTGGACAACCTCGTATTGGCAATGCTGTTTTTATATCCTATTATAGCGAAAACGTACCAAATACTATTCGCGTGACGCATGAACACGATATTGTGCCTCATCTGCCTCCCTATTATTCTTATTTACCTCGGAAGACATATCGTCATTTCCCTAGAGAGGTAATATTTTCCAACTGTATACTGACTAGTAGCTTTTCATTTTTGGTTGGACACCAAAAATTTATTTACCATGTTCACCTTTCCCAGTTACTTTTAAATTAGTTGGCAGAAGGTTGATAAAAACTGTTTAACTGTCTACTCATTTCCTGATGCCACTCCATATAATGATTTGTGTTCTGGCTTTCTTCACAAGAAGTTCGCTCCATTATGTTTAACTGTCTACTCATTAACTTTTAGAATTGTATTTTATTAAAACACAAATTTTTCTAGCCTTTACCTCGTCATGATCGAATAATGACTTCCGTCCTTGCTCAATTATGATTTTGATTGAACCATTTGTATTTAGTTCGTAAAAAGCAGCTGTTTCCTTTTCAAACTACAAAAGCATTTGTTCTTTGGACAGAAAAGGACCAAAAGTGTAACCAGACCTAACAGAACCGATCTCACTCCTAGATGTAGCTAGTGAATACTACATAAAGGTGCCTTAGTATTATTTATTTTGGAATATAGACAGGTAGAATTTATGTGGTGAAAGGCAAATCTGTTTTTTTTACCCACCTATAGTCCTATTCTTCCAACAGGATTACTTTCCTTATCCCCACTTTGGCCTCTTAAGTCTTAATTGAAAGCGACTCTCATTGGGCCAGTATTTGATTTCCCTTTTACCTTTGAACTTGATCATAACCCAGTTAGAGCTTTTCTTTTGAATTGCAGGTGTGGCTTTATAACATTGGATTTGGAAGTCTAGTTTATCCAGTTGAGAAGGTTTGCGATGGGTCTGGCGAAGACCCTACTTGTAGCAGGTATTTGCTCCCCTTCAGTTATCTCATATTGATTCACATTTCGACTAGATTTTTGCTATAAATTTCGAACTTCTACTTGTTTACATCCAAATTAGTACTCCCTCTATTCCAGGTAAAGAGTCCTTTATATTATTTTGGGATGTTTCACTTTAAGAGTCTACTTTTAAAAATCATGTCTACAATCTTCATACATTTCAATATTACCTTCTATATTTGATATTAACATATAAATTATGCTCAAGCATTATTGTAATTATGACCAACTCTAATGCTAGTTATATAACCCTTGATAATTAGACTTTTGAAACATAAACTCTTTGGGTGGAACAGAGGGAGCTGTTCTTAGTGGTGAAAGAGTTAAATTAGTATATGAACTGTTCAAAGACCAACTTATAAAGAATGAAATCCAACTTTCGTTCCATTTTCTATATGTGTAGAAACAGCTAGATAACATTTATCAATGTATAACATTCATATGAACTCTTTAAAGTTGCAAAGCTGTTAACATGTGTTGTGGTTTTCAAAACTTTTCAGGTCAGTGTCTGGAAACAGTATCTCAGATCATTTAGCTTACTATGGTGTTGAAATGGGGTGCGATGCATCAAGTAAATGTAGAATTGTGATGGATCCTCGTGTGGCCTCATATGGCAGGGTAGATGTTGGGGGTAATTTTATCTTGTCCCGAAACACTTCCAAATCTGTATTGAAACTGAATGCAGAACCCAATGCTCAAAGCACCTCAATTTAGAGTGCCATTTGGGTCATGGTGTGATATCTCGTAAACGGTTCAAACCGATCAAGCCTTTCTCATTCTGTATTTGAAGCTTTTACATTTAGAGAAAGCGTTGTTGGCTGGGGAGAACCGTCATGTATATATGTACAGTCTGTACTTGTTAATATGAAACATTGACAATACAATTGACATGAATGCCGTATCTACCATGAATGTTCAATGGCTTGTGATTATAATCAATGGCCCTTTTTTTTTTTTTTAATTTCCATGGGTGAAACTGGGAAATAGCTAGGGCTGGCTGTAAGGCTCTAAATGCGCGAGTTAACTCAACATGACTTGAGGCTTATTATGTACTATTTTGTTTCCGAAGAGAATGTCTTGTTTAACCTGACTCTCAGACTAAAAAAAACATAACTGAGTCTATTATTAAAAAAAAACATAATGATAAAAGTATTATCCTAAAAAGAAATGTTAACGAAGTGTGATAAAGACAATCGGTGCACAAAGCTGACTTGGTAATTCTATTCGACTTACTTGCAATGGACTTGTAGTAAGAAGCTAATGCTATTTTATGATTTGATTTCAAAATAAGTCTTTGCTCAAGTTGATGATTATGTATGGGACAAATGATTAATTTTGTCATTGTATTTTGACAATTCATTACATTTTGTCATTGTATTGTTTTTGAGGAAAATTGTCATTGCACTTAAAAAAGAGATGCAATTTCGATATTATCACTAACTGTTATCCAATTTTTAATGAAATTAATTTCAGTTGGTTTTTTTTAAAATGTAGGAAGATACTAAATGATAGTTAAAGTTAAAAATTAAATAATTTTATGGTTCTTATATTATCAAAAAAATTATTTTAGAGGTTAAAAAATATATTTATGAACAAAAAAAAAAAAGGAAAGAATGAAGAGAATATAAAAATGCAAATAAGAAGGAAACATATATTGCCAAAATAAAAAAAACTAAGAGAAGAATATCAATTATAAAATATCGCACTTACAATTGACAAAAACTATATATCGGTTGAGATTAAATCTTTTAAAAATATTTAACGGTTGAGATTCATCACATGTGTGGAGGTGGCTATCCTTTTTATTAATAAATTATTTACTAAAATATTAAAGAATTACTTAATAATTATTAAAAATAAATTAATAAAAAATTATTAAATAAAGTATTTAATTACATTTTAATAAATGATTACATTATTAAAAAATAATCATTTTTTAAATAAATTATTACAAAATATTTACTAAATTAATAACTATTATTAAATAAAACATATTAGACATAAATCATTAAATAACATTAAAAAATTGTAAAAAAATGTTCTTATAAAAAGAGTATTATTCATAAAAAAAATTTAACACATCACAATTTTCATGGTGGCTAATATAGGTTGAATTAAATGTTTTATTTTATTTTATTTATAATCTTATATTTATAATTCTTAATTATAACATATTTTAAAAAACGTTAATACAAAAATAAGTTATACTCTTAGTCAATTCTCTTTACGGATTAAATCACATTAAGTGAATGAGTGTTAGCAACTAGATTTAATGAATTAAAATTTTCAAAATTTATTAACGATTAGATTTCTTTTAAAATTATTATGTTTTACAATTATTATATTTTAACTATATTAAAATTTTCAAAAAAGGACCCCCTTATAAATTAAAAACCAAAAAACCATCTTCCTTTAACATCAACCATCATCATCAAGTGTCTTTCAACATTTTAAAAACCTTTAGGGGAGACAACTTAAATTAATTCCGTTAAAATTGGATGATAGTTAGGGTTAGTGGCGAAATTGCATCTATCTTTAAAAGTACAATGATAATTTTGCTCGAAAAATAGTATAATGACAAATTGTAAAGATTTGTCAAAGTACAATAACAAAATTAACTATTTTTCCATTATGTATGCTTGCAATCTTCCTTAAAAGTTTGATCGACCGATTTAACACAACCCATTTATGACCCTACACATTTGACCCATTTATTAATTGGGTTGAGCCGAGTCACGAGTCACGACCCACTTCAACTCGAACCAACCCAACCGCTAGGCCTACTTACAACCTGTTCTTGTATCTGCCCTGATTACCTATTTCAGCTCATTACAATTATCTTCATCCCCATGAAACCATTCTTTTCAACTTCATTGTATATACTCAATAATAATACTCTCCTTATTTTTAAGTTCTCCATCAACATACCCAAAAAAATCTTTTTCGACTTCCCAACTTCTAAATTATGCTGCTGGCTTCCATTTTGGCGGCAAGAATTTTCTTCATGGGACGGATTTTTCGGCTGAGGGGAGTGACTGATGATGCACGGGGATGTCTCAATTTTAATGGCGCCAGACTAATTTCTGGCTGATGGTGAGGTGGACATTATTTCCATGTGGCAGTTTCTGACTGGTCTGACCTACCACTTAAGCATGCTGACATGGTACGACGACAGATCAACCGGAGTCCGGACATATAGTCTTTCGTTATACACTTAAAAAAAAAATATTAGCGGAATCTTTGGGCAGAAAGAGGACGGAGCATTTATTTTTATTTAGAAAATAAAAATAACAAAAGATAAATCAACTTTAAAGCTACATCACATTGAATTACAAACCCGTATATATAGAAAGCAAAGGATTATTAAATGTATAACCAGATTACAAGTTGTTTGCATGCATTTTTTTACAAGACGTTTCCATTAATTTTTCCTTCAATTGGTCTTCGGTCTTCACCTGTTGTTTCGGCCACTTTTACCTGCAAATTCATACGAAGCACTCTTTGAAAATCACTATAATCCTTAATGTACCATAATATTCCATTAATAGCGATTAATGTACCTCGTTAGCACTCACAACCTTGTCTGATTCTGCGTTGTTGCTCAAAACTTGTGTAGGAATAACCTCTTCTTTAATTGAGGCTTCTTCTGACACCTCCACAATCTCTTCTGCAAAATTTAACACATTCAATAAGCTAATAATGTTTGATAAAAACTCAGATAAGACGGTCTTACGGATATTGTTTGTAAGATGGATCCTCCTTATTCGACCCACCATGTGTTGGTGGGTTGAGCTGAAAGAGAGTGAAGCTCCGTCTTACTAATAAAGATCCGTTAGACGGTCCTATATAACCTTTTTAGAGTACATCACAAAGATTTTGTTATAAGTTTTGAGTTAGAAACCATTTGTTGTCTCCTTTTTTGTTTCTTCGATTGATTCTTTCTCCTCCGCAAGGACATTTTCAACTTTCGGGTTCTCCTCCTTGGCCTGTGGTGGAGAATAATAGCTGGTTGCCCCGGACAATCCCTCGGAGATGACGCCATCAATGGTGGTATCATAAAGATGACTTTGTGAATCGCTAGGGATCATCTTCCCTTGTCCTTGCTCTTCGATTACACCTACTTTTTCCGACTTTGCTTCTTCAACATTAATCTCCCCTCCTTTCAAATCTTCCCCAACTATCACAACATTGGTTTCTGTAGCCTTTTCAACCTCGACCTCGACCGCTACTTTCACATTTTCGCTTTTCTTCACAACGTCGCCATCCTTAAGGTCTTCCTTTTCAATTCTGCTCTCTTTGAGTACTTGTACCTCCGCTTTCTCGTCTTCTTTCACATTGCCTTTCTCAGAGCCCACCTTTGCCTTCTCGCTTTGTTTCACATCCACAACCCCTGCATCCTCGTTTCCATGTTGATTTGCTTCTTGTTGAACCGATGGATTAATGTTGGTCGTTTCGGGAGCAGGTTTGGTATTATCGGCATCGTTGGCATGATCATCCTTTGATTTCTTGCTTTGGCTTATCGTATTGCCGGCGACGACATCATGCTTTGATTTCCCACAACCCATTTTAATTAGGGGCTATGAGTGGAAATGGAGAAAGAGAGAGAGGTATGAGGAGGGCAATGAGAAATCTCTGTCTATTTTTTCCTACCACTTTGTTCTTTTTGATGCAATCTGATGGGTCGATTTGGAATTTACAAAGAGAACCGTTTTTTCTGTTGGCTTTTGAAGGTTGAGATTGTATTTGTTATTGTGGCTTTGTTGGTATCCCTACAATAATGGAAAATATTTAGGCTGGCTCTGGCTAGTGAAAAGGGTGGCATAGAAATTAGCTCCTTCCCATTTCATTTTTATTTTTAAATAGATAGATTAAGTATTTACTAATATTATAAAGTTAGATATTTTGCTCGTCGAAAAAAATATAGTGCATTTGTCTATTTATATTTTATAAATACTTATTATTATCTAAAGTGCCGTCCTAAAAAGATAACTATATGCTTTAAACTTATTGATTTTTTTTTTCAAGTAAAGTTACAATGTAAAAAATTAGTTTTAAAAATATGACTCTTTTTTTTGGAACGAAGAAAATAAAGTCCTTAGCTCATACTCCCTCCATTTCAGGTAAAAAGTCTCCGTTTGAAAATCAATTTTTTAAAGAAAAATGATACTTTTAGTAGTCTATTACTATTAATAATAAAATGATATTTTTTATACCTTAATTTTTGAAAGTTGACTCTTTAAGTGAAACATTCCAAAATGAAATAGTGGACTATTTGTTTGGAACGGAGATAGTAATATACTTCCTACGTTCTGGGCAAAAAGTTCCCGTTTGAAAGTCATTTTTTAAAAGAAAAATTACACTTTTAATAGTCAATTAGTAATAAAATGACATTTTCATACCTTAATTTTTGAAAGTGAATTCTTTAAGTGAAACATCTCAAAATGGAATACTGGACTCTTTGCCTGGACGGAGGGAATATACTCCCTACATTCCAGGCAAAGAGTTCCTATTTAAAAGTTAAATTTTTAAGAAAATGACATTTTTCGTAGTCAAATAGTAATAAAATAATACTTTTATGCCTTAATTTTTTAAGAGTGAACTTTTTAAGTGAAACATCCAAAAATAAAACAGTGTATTTTTTGTCCGGAACGGAGGGAGTGCACTTTTTCCATAATTAGATTAACTCGAATTTTTTTTTTTTTGGCATAGCAACATGTTAATAAAATTGACTAATTAACATAACACTGCAATATTTTATTTTGTGAAACGAAAATGAAAAAAAAAAAAAAAAGGGTGCATATAATATACGTAATTTTGTAATTGAAAGTTGAATCCTCCGCTTGACATACGGCAGATGCCTCACTCCAAATTCCAAATGCATTGGGTACAATTCTATATTTGTCATCGTCACAATTTGATTAGTTTCTTCTCATATTCTAAGCAAATTGTTCAAAAGCAAGAGTTGGACGTGTAAAGCGTGTCTGACTTGGCCCCAGACTAAGCGTTTTGTTTGCACAATATCAAAAAATAAAAATAAAAAATTTGAAAAGTCTTATAATTAAGAGTTTTATTACTTATTAGTATAATTAAATTGTATATGTTGTGCAAATAGCAAATAATTACAGAGTAAATAACAAGATCAATTGATGGAGAAGAGAAAGATTTGAGTCAAATGACTTCATGAATTTTATTATAGCCAATATAATACACGTTACAAGGTTACAATTACATATAGAGATACAATATCAAATTTTAAACCGACTTAAATATAAAAGTTGATTGCCGTACCGATGCGGTTGCGTAATATCACATGACATGACCACTCTGTCCCAACGCGATCACTTCCCCCTTATGAACCTGGCCGCTTCAGCTCCAGAACTTCCATCGAACTGAGATGTGGTTGCTTCCCCAAGCCACGCGGTCGCCTTATCAAACATGACGCGATCGACTTGATGATAAACCCAAAAGTCCGTACCCGAGGAGGGGGCACTTGCTTCGCTCCAGAAGACTGCCTTAAAGTCAGGTGAATCGAATCATTCTATTCTCAACATATTACAATTACAAAAATCTTTGAGCATACAAACTATACTTCTATCACCGGTAGATAACTGAAATCAAAAGTTTGTGGAGATTGAAAACATAATTTTTTAAAACTTCTCTAAGTAGAACATGTCAAAATAATACAAGAGACTTTCAAATGAAATGGAAAGGCCTTCCTTATACTTTAATAGGAAGTAATGTAATCGGAGGGAGTTGTGAGGAAAATCATTGAGCTGGTGGTCGGTAGCTGTAAGTTAAGATGAATAGTTGGATAGTGTAAGACCCCGAACCTTCGTGTGATTGACCTTATTGCCTTGCGTGTCGTTCAACCGTAACCTCGCTTACTCGACTTGAAGTAAGAACCTTGATTAATATAGGAAGGCTGTATAGGAGCCAATATATTAGTTCCCTATGTACCATAGACCTTAAACTAGTTAAAGTCACAAGTCGTGACTCGACGATAGTCGGAATGCGACGCGATTGAGGGTTTACTTCCGTTTTGTGTTCGTGACCCCGGTTTGGATCCTAGACCTCTTTAAGATGGTTTGTTAACATGTTTAGATGTGCTAGACTTCAAGTTGGAGGTGTTCCTTAAGTCTATCGACGATTTCGGAAGCTTTGGAGATAGCGTTCGTCTCTATCGCGTAGTTCGGGAATCGAGTCGCGTTATCGCCTCTCCTTTGGGATTCTTATTTCCCTAGTTGTTATCCAACTTCCTACAAGTATTTAAGCTTCTTCATTAGCCCTTAGACTTACCTTAAAAGTCTCCTTTCATTGCTCGTTTGATTTCGAGTTCATTCGTCGTTCCGGTTGCACGTTGTTGCACCCCTTCCCGGTTTCGCTCCGAGTTGTTTCGGGGGTTGTTCGGGTGTGTTTTAGACTTGTTTTGAGTTGGGTTAGACCCTAGAATGGTTGCCCATAAGTTTGGGATCATTTAGATCAAGTTTAGACCAATTTTTGGAGGTTCAGGAGCCGAGGCGCCCGCCTCGCATGGAGTGAGGCGCCCGCCTCAATTACTGAGAGCAACCTTGTGCAGAAGCAGGGCCAGGCGGCCGCATGGAGCATGGTGAGGCGCCCGCCTCACCTGCAGAACAGCTACGGGATTTCTTTCCCTGTTTTGATTTTTTGGCGTGAAAAGCCTATTCTACCCCCATTTTAAACCCTCCCCTTTGCCTTGACCACAGCTAGGAAGGGCAGGATGGTCTTTCCTAACCCTTTATAAACCAATCTCTCCCTCTTCCTCCCTCATTTCTTCCATCAACCGTGAATTTTAGAGAGAGAGGGAGGAGGAGCTCTCAAGGGAGATTTGCCGATTCCCGGAGTTCCGGCCATCGGATTGTCGAGCCGTGACCGCCATCGCGAAGCCCTCGCCGAGTAGAGTCTTTCCCCTCGGTTTGTCTTCCACATCCTAGAAGTTTGTGGCTCGATTGAGGTACGTTACCTAAGCCCTAGTTTCTCTCTCTACAAGTACCTTGATGATAGATTGATAGAAACTTGTTTCTTGTGATTTATTGTTGTTATACATGTCAAATTGATATGTTTCCATGAACATTGATAGATTTTGGTTAGGGTTGAAACCGAATGGGTTTATTGTGTATATCGGAATTATCATGATTTAAGATTGATTGTTGTCGGGTTAGAAACCCGGATTAATTGTGAACCTCGAAATTATGCCTCGGACTAGAAAATGGGGACTTTGTAGTAATCCAAACGAAGTCAATTAATGATAAAAATTGTTATTTGAACCTTAGGATAAATTTCTATATTTTCTTGTATTCATTGAATATCAATTTCGAAACTTTGAGAATCGCCCGGGTGAGACCAAATTGGTAATAAGATTGATTTTGGCTTAGGACTCTAATTGAGTCTCTTGAATGAGGTTAAGTGCGAGATTATCGCTATTTCTTGGATGGTTTATGTGTGAGTCGAGAATGCGTAACTCGAACGACAGACGGTTTGAATGGGTTCAATTATGAACTAGAACCAATAATACTAGTTGGACTTTTAATGAAGTCCCAAGATTCGTAGGAACGTAATATGTGACCTCACTTAGGAACCTTGTTAACATCCTTGGAAAATCCGGAACTGTTTCGTGACAATTCTCCCTTAGGAAGGATGTTTGAATCGTGTATGCCTTAGTACCCTCTTCGATGGGAATCTAAAGTTGTCATTAGCTGACCGAATGGTCATCCAAGTCATGTGCGTGGTAATGGACTTATGAAGTACCATCACATAATTAATTGATGAATCTTGGGTTGTCTTAAGTCTTCTGCCCTTCAAATGTGCATGCTTGATCTTTAGTTTCTTGGAAACCACGAGAGGATCTATAATATTATCCATCTTATGATTATATGGAAATGAGCTTGATAAGGTTTGTTTATGATTAATGCATGAACCCCTATGTTACTTGAGATCATGATCTTTAAGCATATTGTATCTCTTATCTTTATAATTATCATCTTATTGAGTATCAACGTGATATGATTTATAATTCTATTAACAAATGGAATTGCAACTTGAAAATTGATCTAAGCTTAGTTGAACAATAATCAACTTAGGTTTCCGACTTTTATACTTGACTTAGTAAAATTGAGCTAAGGTTCCTAAATGAAACGAGTACTTAACCCTGCCGTAAACAAGAACCTAGAAAGGAGTCTTGGAACACATATAGTGTTCAAACCCTATTTGACTGGAATTATAGAAATGACTCGACGGAGTCGATACTAGTGAGTCATTTAACAATACCGACTCCACGATAACCCCCTACAATGCTTGAAATCCGTTTAACTAGAATACTAGTTTCGAGATTCTTAATTTAATACATGCTCATGCTTGAGTTCTAGCTGTAAAGGAATAACATGCCCACCTGACTTGAATGAGACCGCTATTACTGTGCTCGTCCTTGCTTGATTTCTTAAATAAAGTAAACAGTACTTGCTTTCCCCGATAAGTCCAAATTGCCTTGCTTGTCTTACCTGTCTTGTCTTGCTGCCTTGCTTGTCTTGCCTTGTCTTGCTGTCTTTGCTTGTCTTACTGCCTTGCTTGACTTGCTGTCTTGCCACGGCATACTGCCTTGTCTTGTCCACGACTTGTCTTCCCTGGTTGACAATTCATTTACCTTACGAATCATGAGATTCGTGATAGTGATGAGTTGCCGAACCAGAAACGGGCAAACCCCTCCATTCTTGATCACTTTGGAGAAGAGTACCTTGTGTAACCATTATGGGCGCTTGGAATAATACTATCCTGGGTCGATGTACCATCTCGTACATGCAACAGCATGTTCCTCAACGCTTTATCTTGCAGGAGCTACATGGCGGTACAGATTATATCCTATCCCCTTATATGTGGATTTCTTCTAGCATTTGTGAAAACAAAGTGCTATCCCGAATATGTAAACTAAATGCTTATATATATACTTGCTCTTGATCGCTTGACTTTCGTGATAGGCCTGTGAATTGTATGATGCGTATATACGTAGATATGCATACTCCTACTTGATTTTCCCCTGATTACCTGCATATGTATATATATGTAGATATACATACTCTTACTTGATTTTACCCTGATTGTCTTCGTATGTATATAATTGTAGATATGCATATCCTTACATGATAAACTTCCACGAATGAATTGCTTGGTACATAAATGAATTTACATACCACACTTGATAATCCTATGAGGGACTTGGTACATGTATATTTATAAATGTGCATACTTCTATTTAATTATTCTATGAGAGACTTGGAATGTCCTACAATATGTTATACATCCATAATCATGATTATTCTTGTGCCTTGCTTCCTGACTTGTTTGACTGTTTGTGAACAGGGGATTCACCCTGATTCATCTTAGTAGTCTGGTGAAGGACCGGATTTCACTCAGTACAACCCGACTTACTGGGTCTTCGTCGTAAAATGATATCTTTTCCTTTTATAGCAACATTCAAATTATGTCACATTGTTTAGTAGTAACGTACTGGGTCATTATGACTCACCCCGTACTTGGTTTTCTAGTTGCAGTTCGGAAGTCGTGTTGAGGACGTGTATGCGTGATGCTTGAACCAGCTTGATCGATGGCTCGAGCTTAGTACGCGTGTCCGTGATTGTAACAGTCTTTTTCCGAGTAGTAACTTGTGTACTCCTATCTCTCTAGTATCCTTGGCTTGTATATCATAATTACTATCCTTGTGAGCTCGTTGTATTGTAAAGTTAATTAGACTTTACAGTCGGGTAGAATATTTGGGTTTTGTTTTGGTTCTCCCTTGGGCCGACGTGTTGTGTCGTTGCCCATAGCTTTGGTTTTACATCCTGTTGTTTCCCAAGCACGCTGTGGCTTTGGGGCTTTTCTCTATCCTAGTTATTATTATTATTATTGTTGGTTAACCCCGGTATGCTTTAGCCGTGGGTATGTGTTATATCAGGTTGGTCCCTTTGCAGCCGTAGTAGTCTTGCCGATGGTTTTGTCCATGCGCAATGTTGCGGCACGCGAGTTTCGTTTTCTCCCCATCGTGATATTTATGTCTCTCTTGGTATCTTTGGCCTTGGTTTCGAGCTTCATAGCTCGGGACTACTTTTCATTGTCATTTCCGCATCTTCGAAAAATTTTTATACGTATTTTAGTACGTATTCTTGTTCTTGTTTAGAGCTTGTTAGCTCGGTCCGACTTCGCACTATTATTTTATAAGTGCTTGTCCTCCTCTTGCCTTGTCCTAGCGATGCGACGTTGGGATTCCGTTCCGGAATCCGGGTCGGGTCGTCACAGATAGTGAGATAGAGGGCACTAGAGACAAAAGAACACTCAGTATCCGTTTGAATTTATATATTTAAAATTTAATAAATTATCAAAATATATAAATTTTAAATAATGTGTAATTTTATTTTAATATTATATAATGGTGGTGGCCAATCACATGGTGGCTGGAGGTGGCGGCGGCCACAGTGATCATCGGTGGGCGAAAGCCGAAAAGTAGGTTGTTACTGTGTAAATTAGTAGAGAAAAAAGTTGATACTTAATTACAAAATTTTAAATTAGAAATGGTTTGATAGAATTGAGGCATTTAAGATTATAATTCAATTCTAATTCAAAAAATTTAGTTGGTTCCCAAATAATATAATTGGTTTTGAAAACCCCAATTCAATTGTAAGTCATGAAGTCGGGATTTCCAAACATTCATGAAATGAGGATTTCCAAACATACACTCAAAACCTTTAACATAAAGGTGAATATAAAGGTGGGTTATTGTTAGAAAAGAGCAGAAGGCCTAAAGAACGACATTCGAAAATAATCATCACAAGGTTGAAACTAAGGGTGTCAATCCGAGCTATCAGGTCACTAAATTTGGACGGGGGTTTTGTGCGTACCTTTTGTTCATTAAGAGTATCTTAGTCATTTCTCTCTCTCTCATAAAATATACTTTAACGGTTTAAAAAAATATCATTAACTTTTTTTGCTTAATATTTCATCACAGGGGACCAACCCGAATTTCTCCCTTTAAATTACCTAGCACATTACTCTTTAAACTATGGGTCAAATTATAGGAAAAATTGCGAGCCGATCCACTTTTTAAAAGTTTCAATCGCTTCAGTTTCATATTTTTTTTTCAAACCAAAAAATAACATTTTTGAGGGTAAAAAGACTACGATACCCTTAATGAGCATGAGGCACACTATGAAATGAACCGCAATGCATCAATTTTATTAAATTAATTTTTGCACTCGCGATTAATTAGTTTAATTGCCTAGTTTATTTTTGTATCGCGATACATCAATATTTAAATCACGATTCACCACTTTAATTGACTAATCTATTTTTACACCACAATACATCAATATTTGAACCGCGATACATCAATGTTTGAATCGCGATACATCATCAATGTTTGAACCGCGATTTATCAATTTAATTGACTAGTCTATTTTTGCACCGCGAAATATCAATGTTTGAACCGCGATACATAAATGGTGGTTGGACATGAACATGGCTACTTCAGCTCCAAAACTTCCACTGAACTGAGATGTGGTTGCTTCGCCAAGCCACGCGGTCGCCTTGATGATAAACCCAAAAGTATGTACCCGAGGAGGGGGGCACTCGCTCCGCTCCAGAAGACTGCCTTAAAGTTAGGTGAATCAAGTCATACTATTGTCAACATATTGCAATTACAAAAATCTTTAAGCATACAAACTATGCTTATATCACCGGTAGATAACTGAAACTAAAAGTTTGTGGAGATTGAATACATATTTTTTTAAAAAAAACTTCTCCAAGTAGAACATGTCAAAATAATACAAGAGACTTTCAAATGAAATGAAAAAGGTATTCCTTATACTTTAATAGGAAGTAATGTAATCGGAGGAGTTGAGAGGAAAATCATTGAGCTCGAGGTCGGTAGCTATAAGTTAAGATGAATAGGTGGATATTGAGATGGAGGGCACCAGAGACAAAAGAACACTCGGTGTCCGTTTGAATTTATAGATTTAAAATTTAATAAATTATTAAATTATATATAATTTAAATAATGTGTAATTTGGTTTTAATATTATATAATGGCGGTGGCCAATCACATGGTGGCTGGAGGTGGCGGCAACCGACGATGGATGGTGGGCGGCCACAGTGATCATAGGTGGGCGAAAGCCGAAAGGTGGGTTGTTGCTGTGTAAAGTAGTGGAGAAAAAAGTTTATACTCATTACAAAATTTTAAATTAGAAATGGTTTCATAGAATTGAGGCATTTAAGATTATAATTCAATTCTAATTCAAAAATTTTAGTTGGTTCCCAAATAGTAGAATTAGTTTTGAAATCCTCAATTCAATTGTAAGTCATGAAATCGGGATTACCAAACATTCATGAAATCGGGATTTCGAAACATACACTCAAAACCTTTAATATAAAAGTGGGTCATTGTTAGAAAAGAGCTGAAGGCCTAAAGAAGGACATTCAAAAATAATAATCACAAGGTTGATACTAGGGGTGTCAATCTGAGCCATCAGGTCACCAAATTTAGGCGGGGCCTTTGTGCGCATCTTTTGTTCATTAAGAGTATCTTCGTCATTTCTTTCCCTCGCATAAAATATACTTTAATGGTTTTAAAAAATAGCATCAACTTTTTCGGTTAATATTTCATCACAGGGATCGGCCTGAATTTCTCCCTTTAAATTACATAGCACGTATTACTCTTTAAACTATGGATCAAATTATAGGAAAAATTGCGAGTCGGTCCACTTTTTAAAAGTTTCAATTGCTTCAGTTCCATATATTTTTTTAAACCGGAAAAGGAAACTTTTGTGGGGAAAAAAACTATGATAACCTTAATGAGCATGAGGCACGCTACGAAATGAATCGCAGTGCATTGACTATTGAACAGCAATGCATCAATTTTATTAAATTAATTTTTGCACCGTGATTCATTAGTTTAATTGCCTAAGTCTATTTTTGTATCGCGATACATCAATGTTTGAACCGCGATTCACCAGTTTAATTGACTAGTCTATTTTTGCACTGTAATACATCAATGCTTGAACCGCGATTCATCAGATTTATCGACTAGTCTATTTTTGCACTGCGATACATCAATGTTTGAACCGTGATACATCAATGTTTAAACCGCGATACATCAATGTTTAAACCGGGATTCATCAGTTTTATTGACTAGTCTATTTTTGCACCGCGATACATCAATGTTTGAACCGTGATACATCATCAATATTTGAACCGCGATAATATTTGAATTGTGATTTATCAGTTTATTGACTAGTCTATTTTTGCATCGCGATACATCAATGTTTGAACTGTGATACATTAATCCAATATTTTTACACCGCGATACAAAATAATAAATAACCAAATCACGCCATCCAACTTCTTCCATCTCCCACGCCTTCGTCTCTACTGAAAAATCACAACCTAGCATAGATCCATTACAATTTCGTATTTCATAAATAAAAAAAACAGTTTACTTTTCGTTGGGCAACAATGGTGATTTTTGAATCCAAAATATGTTGTTGGAGCTGTTAAGGGAGACAATGATATTTTCGAAACAATATTTCGAAAAATGGTCTTTTGCAATTGAAAAAAAGAACAATGAACTTTTGAGATTAAAAACTTTGAAAAAAGGACCGTCCAGAATTTTACCCCTAATTATACACTTTGGAGGGTGTTGGGCTCGTTGGCTTAATAAAACCAGGGTGATAATCGGGTCGGTATCACGCGGTGGAATTATAACCGCAAAAGTCTATCATTATTTTTTTAAACCTAAAGTGCACTTTTGGGGGGAAAACGATGAAAATACTTTTAATGAAGGAAAGACGCGCATACAAAGACAATGTCCCAATTTGTGTGTCGGGAAAAAAATTTGCGTGTCGCTAAAAAAGTTTAGGGTGTCAGTAAAAATTTTGGGCGTCGGTCAAATTTTTTGGCGTTATTCAAAAATTTTGGGACGTCGATCAAAACGATATTTTTAGTACTGGTAACTTTTTTTGGGCGTCGTTCATCAATTTTCGGGCATCGATCAAGAAAAGTCTCAAAAAAGTCTATGGGAGCCGCACCCTAAGCCTAGTAGCAGCTCCCCTACCCCTTGCAGCCTCTTGGAACCGCTCCCTCCTGCATAGTGTCCCTCCCCAAGCTTTTATTATTATATAAATTAGACATATATGTTGCATGGATAATAAGATGGTAAGGATACATTCTATTACATAAATCGAGTCTTCCTTAGTAACAATAGTTAAAGTGAGATCCGCCATTTGGATTTGAACATTTGAGTTGACCGTGCCTTCTGTTCGACGCCCACATCAAACCTTTGATGCTTACTTCGCAACTACCAATGCCTAAATCGCCAACTCCGACGCTTGAATCGCAAATGAGTTTGTTGTTCGACGCCCACATCAAAAACCTCTGATGCCCACATCTCAACCACCGATGCCTAAATCGCCAACTCCGACGCTTGAATCACAACTGGGTTTGTTGGTCTGTCGTCTTCTTCAACCACTTTTGGAATTATTTCATGTCGACACTTAACTTATTACATTTATGTAACACCCTGAGCCCGAGAACCCGGTCCGCTACGTGTAGCCCACAGACTGGCCCACTGAGCACGCAGCACCTTGGGTCATCAGGCCCACTGAGCACGCAACACCTTGGGTCATCAGGCCCACCACAAGTCGACCCAAAAGTCCATGGATGATGTTGGTACCCAGTAGTAGTGCATGACTACCTTATAAATCACATAGAAATCTCACATCTACCCAATGTGGGATTGAGGTGTTACAATCTCCCTGACTTAAATTCTTGACGTCCTCGTCAAGTCTGAATCATACCCCGGGCGATGTAGGATTCAAGAGGTGGCTCGTACAGGGATTAAGAGGTGGCTCACACCTTCTGCGGTGTAACACTTTGTCCCGTACAACATTTTGTTCCCACATTTCCTGCTGGGACCCGCTCTGATACCATTTGTAACGCCCTGAGCCTGAGAGCACGGTCCGCTACGTGTAACTCACACACTGGCCCACTGAGAACGCAACACCTTGGGTCATCAGGCCCACCACAAGTCAACCCAAATGTCCATGGATGATGTTGGTACCCAGTAGTAATGCATGAATACCTTATAAATCACACATAAATTCCACATCTACCCAATGTGAGATTGGGGTGTTACAATTTGTGTAGGTAGGATCCTTCGTATGATCTCAAGTGGCAGTGGAAATTAAGAGATCGTTCTCCTTTGATTCCTGAAAAGGCACAATGGATATCAAAATGGATGGAGAGAGTGAAAGTAGGACGAGGGGTGGAGGAGATGGAGTCGGCTGTTATGGGAATGAAAAAAATGGGAAGAAAGAGAATAGGAAATGGGGTAGAGAGAGAGAGGATAGGTGAGAGGAAGACGTATATTATTGGATTTATATATATATATATATAAATGGACTTTAGCGATTGAGTAAAAAAAAAATAGGAGAGTAGAATACTAAAGTGGTTACAATTTAATAAAAATATACCGGGCCCACAATTATTCCATTAAACTAATCTTGAGACTTGATCTAGTTCCAGTTTGCCTAATTGCCTCCTACTCTCACACTTGGTTATGATTTTTAAAAAAAATCTATATATATATAAGCAAGGTAGTTTATATAGGGAAAAATCTCGACAAAACTTTGTTTCCCAAAATAGAAACTCATATATATTAATAAGAAACAATTAATGAATTCTTTAATTAAATAATTCAAAAACTCCTTGGAACTTCCACCATGAACTATCCTAATTTGCACGGTTTTCCAATTCTCGATTGTGTCAAACGGAAATGAATCAACACATTATAAATGATGATTAATGAATATATATTAGTTCACAATCACCGTCTCCTTCTTCGTATATGATCAGCTACCTGCAAGAAAGATGAACCCATCAAATATTGTTCGACATTTATTTCACAGTCTCCTTCCTCACCTAAACAGTGATTCTTCACAACATGAACCCATCAAATATTGAAATATTATACTAAAAAAATCAAGTAAATCAAGAAATACCCAAAATTTGAGATGTAAAAAACTATTGACAAATTAGAAGCACTATGGAATAAAAATCACCAGAAAAAATATATTTCGAAAATTCTAAATGATAATAACAGTTCGGAGATTTATCAAAAATAAATAACAAAAATCGATGTACAAAAAATATTAACAAATTCACAGTGGATCTAAATGTGAAAAATATTTTTTTATACAAAAAAATTAAACACAATTTTTTATGTGATTTCATTAGATTTGAATATTCCTCGAAACATTCATCATTTTTTTACAGCAAACTTTATCATTTACAATTACATCTCTTATAACATTAAATAGTCAAAACTCTTTGAAACACACACCATACTATTAAACCCCAAATTTTTTTTCTCTAAAAAATTAACTTTATTTTCTCAGATCTTAAATAAACAAGTCTCTAATTTTTAATTCAAAACAAATCTGTTTTTTAAATAGAAAGTAGTTGCCTCCAACATTATTTTTCCTTTATTTTTGAAATTTTGTTTTTCTTCTTTGTTTCGCTTGATTATAGGTTAATTGAAAAATGTATGGCCGTGCGTTTAATGCACGGGTGTAAAACTAGTAATTAAATAATATGAAAGGAGTATCAAAATACAAAGTTGGTGATGCGTCCTACGTCGGTTGCGGAATGTCGACCGACCTTATTAACGCAGGCTTCGGTCCTTACCCTCTCTCTTCCCCTTTTGAGGACGAAGTTAATGTTCTTATTTGAAAAAAGTTTCTAATCGGTAAAGTATTTTTTTTGCAATAGGAAAAAGTTAATTTTGAGGGCAAAATAACTACGATACCCTTAATGAATCGAAGGGACGTTACGGAGGTTAAATTTTACACCGTAATACATTAATTTTATTACACCGCGATACATTAATTTTATTGCACCGCAATGAAACAATTTTTGAACCACAAAACATAAGTCTTAATTACCTAATCTAATTTTGAGCTGCAATATATAAAATATTATTTAATTCATTTGTGCACCGCGATACAAAATGATAATGAACCGAACACTTCTCCACCTTCTTATTCTATCTCTTTCATCGTAAGCCTTCTTCTTCCTCATTTTTCGTCAATCCCCGTTTTGTTACGCAACAATGGTGATTTTCGAATCCAATGTGTTTACTGGAGCTGTTGAAGGAAACGATGACATTTTCAGAATAATATTTCGAAAATTGGTTTTTTACAATTAAAAAAAACTATGAACTTTTGTAGAGCTGTCAAAATGGGTTGGCGGGCCGAGCCAGCCCACAACCCACTTCAACCCACCATTTGGCGGGGCGGGGTGGGCCAGCCCAAAAACATGACGGGCCTAAAAAATACCAACATAACCCACCTCTTTTAGGTGGCAAGGCGGGCTAGCCCAACGGGCCCAAGCCTTTTTAACAACTCTAGGCGAGCCAACCCACAACCCACTTCAACCCACCATTTGGCGGGGGCGGGGCGGGTCAGCCCAAAAAAGTGACGGGTCTAAAAAATACCAACCCAACCCACCTCTTTTAGATGGCGGGGCGGGCTAGCCCAACGGGCTCAACCCATTTTGACAGCTCTAAACTTTTGGGGTTACAAACTTTGAAAAAAAAGACCGACTAGAATTTTACCCTTCTTATTTTTATTGGGTCTATTAAACAGACTCCTAATCAAGACCTAATCTATACATAAATTTTAAGGGTGATAACCGGGCCGGTCCCATAGAATGAAATTATAACTGAAAAGTCATTTATTTTTGTTTCCAACTGCTAAAGTACATTTTTATGATAAAATGACGAAAATACCCTTAATGAACAACAAACACGAGCACAAATGCTCGCCGTCAAATTTCAGCATCCAATAACTAAAGAAACGATGTCTAATTAAATAACATCGACGCATAATAGGGAACAACACCTAATTGAGCAACAACGAAACAAGATTTGAAGGAACAATGACTAATTAAGTAACACCGAGACAGGATTTGATGGAACGATGCCTAATTAAGTACCATCGATGCAGGATTTGAAGGAAAGATGCCTAATCAAGTAATATTGAGGCATGATTGAAAAAATAAATTGAACTTTGTCATCATATTAAAGAAACGATGCCTAATCCCACCAATAATTCCTCAGAACCTCGAAGATGGGGAAGAAGCTGCGGAAAGGACCAAAAGCCTGCAAAAATGTGCTGAAGCCGGAGCCCTCTACTAAAACCTGCGTCGCCTCGGGCATTAAGCAATAGATGTCTGAAATATTAGCACAACTTGCCCAGATCCGGGTCAGGGGCCTGCGCATCTGGAAAAAAAAAAAGGGGGGGAGGCAGCATATCAGCATCAAAAAATATATATAAAGAAAAGGATAGGTAAGACTCTTATCCTTTTAATCTCATGTGCATATCATCAAATTAAGCATGTTGCATTTTGCAGATTATCATAAATTTTTTGCATTTAGCATAAAGAAATATATTGCATCCATAAAACATGTACATATGAATATTTTGCATTCAAGAATAAAAAATTGCACCTTTGCATCATAAAATTTTATTTTTTTGCATCTTTTGCATCAAACAAAAAAAATGCATCTTTTGTATTAAAAAAATAGTATAAATATTTTAGCATCCCTGCATAATAAAAAAAATGCATCTTTTTGCATTCAAAAATATATATTTTGGTATTTCGGCATCATAATAAAAAATATGTGTTTATCTAAAAAGAAAATAATAGAAAATGAGTGTTTTGCATTCGAAAATATAACACATTTTTGCATTTTTGCACACATTGAAAAAAAATGCTCATGCGTGATATTAGCAATCATCCCATAAATTTTCTATATCGCATTTGCATCCAATAAAATGATATATGCATGCATTAGCCATTTGTCATTTGCATTTATTGTCTAAATAACTGCATTTTAGCATTCGCAAAAATAAAGATAAAATGTTGCAAATCCTGAAAAGAAAAATATTTCCATGGCATTTATCATGTCTTTGCAGCATACGCATAAAAATGAATTTTATTGTATAAAATATTCCTGTTATACTTTGCATGCATCCGAAAATGTGTCCGAAAATATACTCGAAAAAAAATGCATCATGTTTTCAAAAGTCTATTTCATAAGCATGCATCATATTAAAATATTTTTCAGTCTAAACATGCATTATGTAGCCTAATTGCATTAATAATATAAAGCATGCATCACAATGTCAAATAGTGCCAACTAGTTAAATTATGCATCGCAAAAATAAATTGCATGAATTTTATGGATAATTGTCAAATTGCATCATTCTAGCATATATATTGCATGCATAAGCATTATAAGCAGAGTTAGGAATGCTCCAAAAGCCCAAAGCAACAGGAAAATCTAGCAGATCTGAGAAATCATCCCAAATGGGTTTAGAAAAAAGAAACTTACAGCGGGATTTGGAAGATTTGATACATGCGTGTTCCAATCGCGGTGGAGGTTACTCTAGTCATCCTTTGAATAATGATATTAGACATAATTTCGGATCAAAGGAGGAAGTTCTTTCCTCCTTTCGCCTGAATCCGGATGCATTGGAGCCTTTCCTTTCCGTGATCGCGAAGAAGAAGCCATCTACTAAGAAAAACACGCGAATTGGCGGAAGAAAATCGAGAAAAAGAGAGAAAATGGAAAAGAAATGAGCAAAGTAGCAACAATGGCCGCAAGCAGTCGCATAAAAAAAAAAAAGAAAGAAGAAGAAGTGAAGCAGTAGCTTCACTCTCAAGCTTCTCATCACTTATGGGCGGAAAAAGGAATTTTTCATTTTTCCCCTCCAAAGTTTGAAGGTTCGACACTTAAGTCCTCGGGTTTTCAAAGCTGTCAAATGACCCCTGAAGCTTAACGGAAAGTTAACAAAGTTAACTTTGTTAACGAAACTTGGCGGTCATCTATCCAAAAGCAAAATAAATCTCATATCCCCAGCAGATCAGCCGCCAAATGAGCAGAAAAGCCAAAAAATCGGCAGCAAAGGTAAGATTCTGCGGAAATAGAAGAAAAGAAAAAAAAATGCAAAGTATGCAAATAAAAAAAATGCAAAGCATGCAAATAAAAAAATGCAAGCATGAAAAGAAAAAATGCGAGAATAAAAAAATTATATATGTGTGCAAAAAGTAGAAAAAAGAGAGAGGCAATGCGCAGCATGGAAAATATATGTGCAAGCAGCAAAAAGAAGAATTTTTAAGCTAAAGCCGGAAATGCAGCAAAGAAGAATTTTTCAGTAAAAGTCGGAAATGCAGCAAAGAAGAATTTTCCAGCAAAAGCCGGAAATGCAGCAAAAAAAAGGAAAATTCCCAGCAAAAACTAGAGATGCAACAAAAGAGGAAAATTTCTAGCTAAAGCCGAAAATGCAGCAAAAGAAAGAAAATCCCCAGCATGAGTCCGCTAAGGCAGCAAATGCAGCAAAGGCAGCAAATGCAACAAATGTAGCAAAGGTATAGCAAATGCAGCAAAAGCAGCAAATACGGTAGAAGCTGCAAAAGCAAAACAATGGTAAGAAAAGGTAAAGTATTTTACCTTTCGCATGCATGTTGTGTCCCATCATCACATTCGACGAAGGACTAAGTTCCTGAGGATGCGATGATTTCCTGCTTTATAGGAGTAACATGAGATCATCTCCTCGTGGGGCGTAACCCCAAGGGGAATGATCAACCCATTTTGTGTTCCACCTGGTTGTCGGATCTTTCCACGAAGGCTACGCAACCCCGGTCGAGGGAAAGGCTATCGTGCTCGACGAAGAGGCGACCGAGTTCCTGAGGAGACGATGCATTCCGACGTCGTGTTCGACAAAGGGTTTCGACCCTTTGAGGATGCGAGATGCATATGATTTGTGTTTGGCACTTTCCCTGAAAGGACTACAACCCCGGGTCAGAGGGAAATGCTATCGTGCTCTGACAAAGGACTGAGTTCCTGAGGAGACGATGTGTCCCATCGTCGTGTTCGATAAAGGGTTTCAACCCTTTGAGGATACGACATGCATATGATTTGTTTTTTGGATCTTTCCCCTAAGGGGGCCTGCAACCCCTGATCGGTGGAAAGGCTATCGTGTTCGACTTTAAAGACCGAGTTCCTGAGGAGGCGATGTTTGACATTTACATCCCACCCAAAGATCGTTTTGTTTGCATTTCTGGGAACTACGCTTTGTCCGATTCCTTTGATAAGGATACGTAGCAGCAAAATTTATTTCTGTAGGCACGACCATCGTTTGACGGCATGCTTGTTTCGCTTTTGCCGAACTACGCTTGGTCCGATTCCTTTTATTAAAGGATACGTGAAGCGTACTTATTTGGTAAGTCCGACCATTAGAGCACTTAATTTGCATATCTGCTTAAAAACTACGATAACCGACTAAATATGTCTAGGATATGTGAGGTTTGGTTTGCATTATAAACTGTTGCATTATAATTGCTACATGTTTACTCAGTAAGCTACTGGTTACCCGTAGAATCCATCGCTGCAGGGCTCAGACACCCCACTTGCACTGCACGTAACATTGACATGCGATATCAAGACATGTTAAAACTTAACAAATATCAAGTTACATGGTTTAAAAATGCAAAAGACAAGGCATGATGCGCAAAACAGTAAAATGCAGGGGCCAAAGTGTCAAAAGAGGTTGAAGTTTGAAGCATGGGCGCTGCCACATCGCCTCTCCGTGCGGCGCCAAGGAGTGTGGTTCCGGCTGTGCTCGCAACAAGACTCGTGAGTTAACGCATTGCACAAATTTTCAAGCACGCGGTACAAGTTGGTCAAGCACATAGTGAAATTCAAAAATCCCAGTGATGTCCTTCTCTCAGCCTATAAATAAGAGGCCCTGGGTTCACTTTTAGTGATCAAAAGAGAGAGAATTCATCTCACTTTCAGCATTGTTGTTACGCCGAAGAAATATAGAGCGATCGTGAGATAGTGAGCGCCCCCTCCTATAAAGCCTCGAAGCTCTGTCAAACCTCCTCCAAACACAAAACCAACCGGTCAAAGTGAGCCTTAGCCCCCCAGTTAGGTTTGCACCCTATTTCCCTAGTCCAAAAATCTCGAAAAGAGCAGTTGCTCTGCCCGAGTAAAAAGGTCAACCAGTAAAAAAAGCAATTGTTTCGCCTGATTTCCGCCAAAGAAGAAAAACGCAAGCAATTGCTCCGCCTGCTTGACGGTGCCTTAAGCAACCTTCGAAGCGCTGCCACCGGCTCGAATGCAAGCAAGCAAAAAAAAAGACTCCCTCTCCCAGAAGGACAGAGCGAGCACATCACGCTCTAAAAGGTGAGCCTTTAAGGGCGTTATTTTATAAAAAAATCTATTTTCCATCCGGCCCAATGTAAAAATATAAGTCGTTGTGCTGCCCGGATTTATTTAGAAAATAACATTAAAAATAGCCATTATTATGATCAAATATTTTTAAGTGTATTTGTAAATTATTGGAAGGAAGCGGCTGCAAGTCTGTAAATAATATAGACATGGATGTATTTTTTTTTTCTTAATGCTTTATTTATTTGCTAGATAAATATAACAAAAAACATACTTTAGTGACCTGATAAAAAGCTATTTTCCATTTTCCATACTTTATTTATTTGCACTTTCCATTTTCCCCTAAACAAGGGAAGATGCGAATAAAAGGGTGATGTTTTCCTGCATCCTGTTATCCCCTAAAAAAGGGATAACCTGATACAGAAAACTCAAAGCTCCCATAATGGACCAAAAATCACTAAAGTGACTGAGGCGTATTCAACGCGCTTCTTGACAGCACCCTTTCCGCATTTTTAATTTCGTCTTCCCCTAGATAAGGGAGGGTGGAATGGAAAGCATGGTGTCCGGACCGCACGTCGCGCACCCCTATCCAAGGGGGCGCGGGCGCGATCCGGGGCACCCACAATGGTAGTTTCAAAATTTTCTGGCGCTTTTAATCAAACATTATCTTGCAAAGAAAGTGGTTAAAATGACGATAATGTAATTCTGAAGGCACATACGATTTATGAAGTTGATGAAGGGAAACATGTTATGTCAGTAGAAGCGTGGAAAATCCTTCGTAACATTCCCAAGTGGTGGGCAAAATATGTTGAAGTGGAAAAACATGCAACAAAAAATTCAACAAGTAGTGGCTCAAAACGATCTCAAAATAAAGCTTATGATTTTCAAAACTCCTCAAATGTTGAAACACTTTGAATGACATATCCAACTCAACCTCCTGGAAAGAAAGATTCAAATAATAAGGGAAAACATATGGATATAGAAAAAATTCTGGAGAATTACGTGAATCAAACCGTATTGAATCAGGGCTTAGTGAGAAAGTTGATCGATTTTTCACTATGAAACATGAAAAGCTGAAGGAGACCAAGAAGAAACGTATGTTCAAATAATGGGAGGTGTTGAAAAACATGGAAAACAAATCAGTTAAAGAAGAAGAAGATTGCACAAGGTTGTATCGTGCACTGTTTAAGTTGATGATTTTTTAAACTTGTCTTTAATTTGTATTGTACTGTAACATATTGAATGTGATGTTCTTTTATCAACGTTTGTCTACATTACACTGAAAAACATTGGTAATAATCATATACGAGATGGTAAACAAATAAAAGGATAAAAAAATCTCATCTCATCTATAAATGGATGGAAATGCTTCTTTCACGGTATAATGTTTTCTTTAACTTGGCAATTTTGTCAAAAGAAACCAATGTGTTGTCACTATCACTAAAACAAATAAAAGAACAAAAAAAAAACCAATGTGTTTATTTAATGAAGTTAATTATTGTACTTTTTACAAATTTATTAATGAGTATTAATATAAATATTATTCAACTTATAATAATATGATAATATTATTATATTATTTAATATTGATAATATTATATTATAAATAATATTGAATTATTTTGGTTATGGTAAATTAATAATATTATAAATAAATAATATCGAATTATAATAAATATCATTCCAAATACAACAAATAAATAATTTTTAATAATGACTATTTATATAATTTCAAATTTAATCATTTATGCAATATTAAATTTATTTGTAAGTATAAATTGAAAGAATATATTAAATTAATAGAAATAAAGATGATGAGGTATGTAAATGTGTTGAATTTTGTGTTACCATTAGAAATGTTTTTTTATTTTAAATCAAATGAGTATCTAATAAATTATTTTTTTGGTTTTTAACGAGTTGTGTTTTATTTTAGGTATCCATTGTATTTGCTTTAAGAAATGAGCGCCTAAGAACATGAATAACAGAGGATCAAAGGGTGAATAAAACCGAATCAAACAAAATCTTAGCTTACAACGATGTTTCTAAATAAAATAAAATATAATTTTTATTTGAATTGGATCAATATATGTTACAAATCAAAACCAAATTAAAAAAATCAAACCAAATGTCAAACACTATAACGACCGTGTTTTAGTCTTTTACAACACAAAACACGGTCGTTTAATACCCAAAAATTTCAAAAAAGCCAAACCTGCAAAGCTCCTTTCCATGTTGGCAATTTCAAAAAAGTTTTCCACCATTGTTTTTATTGGCCAATTTTCGGCAATTTTTTTTTAATTTTTTTTATGAATTAAAATATACATTTTTACTTATAAATAGAGACTTGATTTGTTTTATTTGGATATCATAAAATTTTTCTATGATTTTTTTAAATTTTTAGCCTATTTTCTTAAAATAATAATAAATTAATAGAGATAAATATAGTGAGATATGTAAAAGTATTGGATTATGTGTCATTTTTTATATAATTTTTTTTATTTTAAATGAAATGAGTATCAAATAAATTATTTTATTAGTTTTTAATAAATTTTACTTGATTTAATGTTTGATTTGAGTTATTTAATCCAAACCGTTATTCATGATCTAAGAAAGTACGGAAGGTGTCGTGTACTCCACATGTTTGTATAAATGCCCACGAGGCCACTTTATTTGCGGTTAGCTGCTCAGTGCTCCTCACGCATTGTAGATCTGATTTCGCCCATTGCCCGCTCCTTGTCGCTTTTCACTCATTGCATTCCCCTCACCTTATCCACTCTTCTTCTCCGCCCACCAAAAAACAAAACTGCTTTTCACTATGCCTTAATTATTGCCATTTTAGCAAGTTTTCCTTGCTCTTTTTTTAAAGTTCATTTTTCTTTTTTATCTATTCTAAAAAGGGTCAAGCTAAGGAAACAGAATCTGGCATTCTGCCCGGCTGAAAGGATATTTTTCTTATTTATCATGGTAAAAATGTCTAATATGTTCTTAATAAGTAGTTTAAACACCTAATGTAATCGTTTGGACCGAGTAACCGACCGAGGTAAGTAGTTTTAATGACTACATAGTCAGTTAAATTACTCAGGTATAAAGATAAGTAGTTTGAAATACACAAATGAGTAGTATAAATGATCAAGATAAATAGTTTAAACCACCCAGGGAGTAATTTAAATGATCAGGGAGAGTAGTATAAAAAGAAATAGAAACTAATGAGATTCTGGCCGCTTAGCACCGCCGTATGTCCACTTCTAATATTTCTTTTTTAGAAAAATATTTTTACGATTTTATCCTTGTTTTTTTTTTTTTGTTATTTTATTTTGGTCATTTAGTCATACTTGTACATGAGCTTGAATATAAAATATATAACAACGCCAATTACTCTATTTGTTCTAAGAAAAAAGTCAATTATATTATTTAGAGATTTTTCACTTAAAGTTTACTTTTAAAAATCATGTATATAATTTTTATAGCATTGTAACATTGCAATATTTATTGCAACGCCCAAAGATTTTTTCACGTCACATTGCATTATTCATTGCAACGCCGAAAGATTTTTCTCATGTCACGTTGCAATATTCATTGCAACATTCATTGCAACGCCAAAAGGTTTTTCCCACGTCACGTTGCAATATTCATTGCAACGCCAAAAGGTTTTTTTTCTCACATCACGTTGTAATATTCATTGCAACGTCAAAAGATTTTTCCCATGTCACGTCGTAATATTCATTGCAATGTCAAAAGATTTTTCACATGTCACGTTGCAATATTCATTGCTACGTTAAATGATTTTTGTTTTCAAAACTACATTGCAATATTCATTGCATCATTCAAGATTTTTCATTACAATATTCATTGCAAAACAACCTTTCTTTCCAAAAACCACATTGCAATATTCATTGCAAAAAGTTAAAACGATTTCCTTTTAAAATGCAATATTCATTGTAGAAACATTTTCATAACCAATGTAATTTTAAAATGCAATATTCATTGCAAAACAAGTTAAAATGATGTAAAAAAACATTAAAATGCGATATTTATTGTGAAACATTTTTAAGACCAATGTAATTTTAAAATACAATATTCATTGCAACGTTAAAAGATTTTGTTCAACTGAAGGTGCAATGCAATATGGACATGACAATCGAATGTGTGATGCAAAATAGGAAATCCAAGTTTAAAATGCGATACAGTATCAAACTATAAGAATTTTGAAATACGATGCAGTATCAAAAATATCGAAATTTTAAAATGTAATGCAGTATTGGAAGTATCAGAATTTTAGATGGGATGCAGCATTGAAAATATCATAATTTTGATTTAAAAAATGAGATTTTAATGCATGCAAACATTTAAAATAAAATGCAGGTATTTTGTTATTGTTCATGTGGTGACATTTTGCAGGAAGTGATGTGTTGTGGGGCAGGGGCTGTCGGTAGTGAACCTGGTTGAAGAGTGTTAACTTTCGTTAAGTCAAGGTTGATCTTGGAGGGGCCAATTTGCAAAATCGCATGCTCTAGAGGTTTAGTGGTAGATTCTTCACACTTTTGAGGGAGCTTGATTTGTAAATATCTTCATCCTCTATTCAGACCTTCATGGTTGTAAACATGTGACTACCAAAGCATATTGTCGATTGCTGGAAAACTTTTTCAGTATCTCCTACCTGTATCAAAATCAAGAAAATGGCGATATTTCTTAATGCAAGGAAGATGATGAGGCCAGTAGTATGTGTAGGAAATGTTTCGTGATCAGCTACAATGGCACAAAACGACGACACTGAGTCATTTACTTGCAATTATTGTTAGTATATATCCAGACACTAGCTAATAGTAACTGTATATGATTGAATTTTTAAGAAAAACTAATTATCTTTTATAAATGTACTGTAAATCTCGCCTGTTGAGTGAAAAGGTTGAGGTTGTCGCTTTGTTGGGTATTTGTTGTTTAGTCTTTGGTATTTGGTGGGGTTTCTCAGTAAAGAAATTTAATGAAGGTCTCACGTTTCTCTTTTGGACTTGATAACAAGATATCATGGTTTTTAGCACCGAAAGCAAGGAGGGGTTTCAAAAATCGAGCCCATCTGACGAGACTACATGGCAGTCAAGCAGCAAGATCTAATAGAACCTAAAGAAACCGGCGCGGTGCCAAAGCAAAAATAGTCAAACCACTGAGATCCTTGTAAGTGAGGTTCCCAACCTTCGGTATCCTGGACAGAAGCTGGTAGACGGCCAGTCTGGCACCAAAAGGAAGGTAGGGGCAAAGTGTATCTGAAATGATCTCCCAGGTTCGCAATATTCGGGAGAGGCCCTAATGGTAGTGTATCATTCCTGTAGTGTACTATCTGTGATACCTACAAATTTTTCCGAGGTTTCTTTATAGTAAGCATTCCCGTCAACCATTCCTAGAAAATCATTTCCCACGAAGTCTTTGCAAAACAAGGCTAAGGCAGAAATTTCTTAGTCTATAGTGCAAGTGTTTTCAAAATGTCTTGACCTTATAGGAGGAGTCGCGAGGTCCCGATATTGAAATCAACTCAACATGATTTTATGTTGCTCATATAAATTCATTTATAATTTTACAGTTATGTAAATGCACTTGCACATTAATAATTAATTTACTTTCCAAAATGTAATAAAAAGAACATATTATAACTTAAAGGGGTAGTTCATTCAACCATCCAGAGTTTTTTATGTGAAACAATACATTTAGCGGAATGTTACGTGTTTAACTTTCACTTCATATAAATTTATTGGGTGAAAACTTGATCAGCCCCTTCCACGTATTTTACACCTAGTAAAGACCACGATACTTTTTTTAACCGCTAAAAGACATTTAAGGTGAAAGGACAATTATACCATGAATAAACCGAACATGCGCGCCAAAGCACCAGTTCATGCATCGCATGCATTGCGATGCATGATGCATGATTATGTGCATTGCAATTCCAAATCGTAGCATTGCGATTGAAAATTAAATCGCGGTGCATGATTATAAATTGCGATGTATGATTCCACATTGTGTAATTGACATTTTCATGTTATATGCATCTCGACTCAAAATTGAATCACGATGCATAATTCTAAATTGTGTAACTGTCATATCCATTTCGTAGCGATGCATTTTGATATCAAATTGATGCATCACGCTTCGAAATTGATGCAGCACAATTCAAAAAGGTGTCAAAAACAAATAAGTTTATATTCGGGCATTTCATCGAACAATATACATGCACTACCACTAAACAAAACTTAACTCGAATACCAATGGACATGTCCCCAACCTGAATTGTATTACAAAAACACACAAGTATCATGAAGCTCACCATTAAGTTTAACAAAATGAAATGAAACAGTATTACATAAAATTATGAAGAACAAGCAACAGATAGCTGACAGTTAACAATTAAGATTTCCAAGTGACAAACTCAAATTCCCCATCAACCAAGTTCTAAAAAATTGTTTACCATTCGATGGTGTTGCCCCCGAACCCTCACAAAGTGGTGCTACCCCCTCGACTTGACGGGAGAGGTCAATCCATGTTTCGTTGTCCCAACAATTGTGATTTTTGAACAATTTGGAAAGAATACACTGGAGTGGTGGAAGAATACGCCAAAAATGTGGAAGGAGACGAATCTGAACATTTTAAGAAGAATAATATGAAAGTGCATTTATACAGTTAAAAACGAGATATTAAACATGTTTTAAAAATTTAGGAAGAGGGTCGGCCAGCAATTTCCCCAAATTTATATGGGCTAGTAAAAGGCTCAATAGCGCAATTTTGGGCCTTCCATTTAAAAGCTTAATTGTGAGATGATGAGGAAATTTTTTAGGAAAAATTATGGGTTGGTCTACTTTTTGAAATTTTTTAATTGCTTCAATCTTTTTTTTTTCAACCGGAAAATGATACTTTCGAGGACAAAAAAAACCCTCATACCCCTAATGAGGGTGAGACACGGTACGAAATTGCATTGTGGTGCATCGATTTTTGCACCGCAATGAGTCAATTTAAATTGAATCACTTTTAATTACAAAATCTAATATTGGCACCGTGATACATAAATTTTAATTATCTAATCCAAATTGCACCGCGATATCAACTTTTATGTACTGAGATGAATTAATTTTTGAGCCGCAATACATTACATAATCCAAATTGCACCGCGATATCAACTTTTATGTTCCGCGATACATAAAATATTATATAAACCATTTTTGCACCACGATAGAAAATGATTATGAACCAGACCATTTCCTACACATTCTTATTACATCTCCTTCGTCATAAACATTCTTCTTCCTCCTTCTCCTCCGCTTTCGTTCCTCTGAAAAATTCTACAATGAGGACAGAACCATTACAATTCGTATTTAATGAATCAAAAAAATTGATCGTTGCCCAACAATGGTGAATTTCGAATCCAATGTGCTTTTCGGAGCTGTTGAAGAAGATGATGACATTTTCTGAACAATATTCCGAAAAATGACCTTTTGCGTTGAAAAAAAAGAGGTATTGGAGGGTTTATAAATTTTGAAAAAGGAACCGATCAGAATTTACCCTAAAATTTTAGGACAATTTGTAGGTATGTCCACTTTTTGAAGTTTATAATCGTAAAAGTATCATCTATTTTTTTCAACCGGAAAAAATCACTTTTTGTGACAAAATGATTACGATACCTTTAATGAATCGTACGGGCGCTACGGAGGTTGTTATTTTTGCACCTCGATAAATTAATTATTGAACCACGATGAAACAATTTTTGAACCGCGATACATAAGTCTTAATTACTTAATCCAAATTTTCACCGCGATGAATTAAATTTTGAACCACGATACATAAAATATTATCTAATCTATTATTGCACCGTGATACATATTGATAATGAACCAAACCATACCTTCTTCTTCCTTCTCCTCCGTCGTAAGCGTTCTTCTTCCCCCTCCTCCTCCGCCTCGTCCTATTGAAAAATCCTTCAACCCAACACAAATCCATTACAATTTCGTATATAATGAATTAAAAATTTGTTTACCTTTTAGGGGCGTTGCCCCCTCGACCTGATCGGGTAGGTCGATCTCCGTTTCATTACTTAACAATGATAATTTTTGAATCCAATGTGTTTGTCAGAGCTGCTGAAAGAGACGATAACATTTTTTAATAATATTTCGAAAAATGGTGTTTTGCGGTTGAAATAAAAAACGGGATACTAAAGGGGTTAGAAACTTTTTTTTAAAAAAAAAGAACGGGTCTGAATTTCACTCAATTTTTTAACCACATTTTAAAAGTAGATAAATACTTTTGATTTAAATAAATAAATTTTTATTCACCGACGGTGTGAAATCTTTTCTTATTAAAGAATGATAAAGAAAGAAAAATAAATTTAAATTAGAGTCCATAATTACTTTTATCACTATCCATAATATTTGAACAGTTAGAATTTTTGCGGCATTAGTGTGAATCGAGCACATACATGAAAATTAATTTTTATCATTTTTGAGAATTTTCATAATTTAAAGTAATAACCTTTTTTTAATGAAAGCTAATTATTAGAAGTAGTATTTTAAAGAAGCACGCCAAAATAAGAAGCTTACTTTTTGTTAAATTTTACGTACTATTTTTTAAATAAAAGTAATCGTACCAGACGCATGTATCATGTTCTTTATAGCTTTCATATCACAAAGTCTGGGATTTTGATTCAAATCCAATTCGATATTATTTTTAGGATATAATTTTAGTTTTTTAATTCGATTATTTGATTTTTATCTGAATACAATAATCTAAAAACTTAATAAATTAGATATGAATTAAGGTGCTTTGATCTATTAATAATCAGATCAGATATGATCCAATTCGATACAAAAGATATATTAATATTACACATATAAAAGTTACTTATGAGTCTTTAGTCACTAATCATTACTATTTCAACTAAATATAAAATTTACTACGTACTATAATATTTTACTAACATTATTATTCATATTTGTGTAAACTAAAAACAAATTTTTTTAATTTTATTCGACTTTTGATTAAACAAAAATACATCAATATTAATTTTATTTAATACTTTAATAAGGGGCAAATAAAATTTGAATCCGGATCGAATCCAAAAATTTAGGATATGAATCGAACTTTGAAATATCTAAAAGATAATCCGATTTGATCCTGATGCTACATGATTTAGTGTTGGGTTGTTTCTTGCGATGTTTAGGATATCTGAGCTTATGTGAAGGTATAATCTTATGAAAATTCTATCAAAAAAAAAAACCTTAGAAGGAATGCAAGGCAGAGCCTCGCGAAACTCCTCAGACTCTAACTCTATCTTGTTGCGTAAAAGACTTATGAAAGATGGAGAGAGTCGAGAGGTTTGATCTTTGATAGTGAGAGAAAACCTTTTCGCCTACCCAAGTTCTTTTCCTTCCTACCTATTAGCTAGAGTTTTTATCAAATGTTACTCTGAAGAAGCCTTTAGTTAAAACACTTCTCCTATATATATATACCTTTATTCTAATACCCTTTATTATAGTAATTATTATTAAGTATTATTATTGATTAATTGTTGCAAAACAAAGAGTGATCTCTATGAATTGAAGAGTCATGTATTCACAATTGAGATTTAATAAAAGTGGGTGAGGTGGCACAACCATAGTGCTCCTCACCAACTACTTATATATATATATTTATATTTATATTTCAAAAAGTCGCCTAGCTTAGTGGTAGCAAGGTTTGCCATAAAACAACTTGATCCAAATTTAAATCTTGCTAATACTCCCTCCGTCCCTAAATTATCGTCCTCCTTTCCTTTTTCGTCCGTCTCAAAATAATTGTCCACTTTGAAACTTACCTTTTTAGAACATCACTTTTACCACTTTACCCTTACTTTTTCACATTACTTTAATTATGGGTCACATACACATGGACTTTAAAGGAAACTACACATTAAACCAATATAAATAATCAAGTCAATTGTTTTTTCTTAATCTGTGCGCCGGGTCAAACGGGACAATAAATTAGGGACGGAGGGAGTAGTAAGTTTTGTATCTATTTATTATTATTTTTAAGTAAAAAACATATAGTGGTGGTGGTGGTGGCGGTGGCAATGGGCCACAGGTGGTGGTCGAAGGTTGGCGGCGGTGGGCGGTGGCCAGAAGATGTTTGTGGCAGTGGGCTGGTAGGTGGTGGTGGCAGCATGCGGTGGCCAGAGGTTGGTGACTTGCAGACGGTGGTGGTTACCAGTGGCATTGGGCGGTGCCGGAGGTGGGAAGTGACGACGGTGGGCGGGGGCAGGTGGTGGTGGTGGTGACATTAGTTGATAAACCCAATGGTGGTAGTGGCGTTAGTTGATAAATCTAATTGATAACCGATTAATATTCATAATTATCTATTTTGTTATTGGTCTATAATGAGTGTTAATAGATAACACCTATTAATTTAATTGAGTGTTAATTAATAACATCCAATAAGTCTTTTATAATGAGTATATTAGATAAAAAAATTGCCACCCCCTACCCCCACCCCCACCCCCACCCCCACCCCACAAATAATAATAATAAGAGTTACACTATTTTTTAAAGCTGCAATTATGGTAATGACCTTTTTGCCCTCTATTTATATAACAAAATTATTGTTTTACTCTTTGTCCCTTATAAATAAAAAATTCTTTTGGCACGACGTTCAACACTTATACTAAGTATAAAACAAAAGATATTAACAAAAACAACACCCCACTCAAATACAATTTGGGCATGGAACTCCAACGGTCCAACCCACACCCATAACAAAATAAACCATTTGCCAAACAAGTTAACAACGTATTCCCATGACAAAGAATCTCCGTTTGAAAATTAAATTTTTAAGAAAATAAATGATACCTTTTAGGTGTTTATTAGTAATAAAATAATATTTTTATGTCTTAATTTTAAAAATAGATTTTTAAATAAAACATCTCAAAATTAAATAGTTTATTATTTACCCGAAACAGAGGGAGTATTATTTATGCGTGAAAAATGCAAAAACATAAAACACCAACCTTGGTTTCTTGACTATTTCCAGCAAATCTCGTGGAGAATCGTCATTCTCCAATCTCCACTGCCAGTAGTCAACCATCTTCTTTCTTTTACTCATTGATTCACCCAAAAATATATACTCTCTCCGTTTTAAGTAAGAAGTCATCGTTTGAAAGTCAAATTTTATAAAAAAATGATACTATTATTAGTTCATTAATAATAAAATAATACTTTTATACCTTAATTTTTAAAAGTAAATTTTAAGTGAAATATCCAAAATAAAATAATTGACTCTTTGCGCGAAAATGATGGAGTATTAAGGATACAATCCACTCTACCAAATTTCTAGAGTCACCTAGGATTTACCCTTTTTTGAAAAAAAAAAAAACTCTCCAATTTAGTTGTGAATAAGATGTGTCAACTAATTTTTTTCCAATAATATCGATAATACTGACAATTTTTCACATTTTTGTTTAGGATGTGAATACATTTCGAGTCAGCATTTTCCATTTAAAAACTCTTCCCATACGTCATTTATTTTTCTTTATTTTTTTAATTTTTTGTCAAATTTTATTTTAGTGATACGACTCACACCAAATAAGATCAATCAATAGTTGCATTTGAGAAATGCAACCGTTGTTTTTTAGACATGGTTCTACACTTAAAATTGTTGGAAAAATCTATAAATATATAAAAGTTAGGTAGTTTAAAAAAGTAAAATCCAGCAAAAATACATTTGTTAAAAAAGAAAAGTCATATTTGAGTATTATTATATAGTAGTTAGCATGCATTGGGAACACAAATCTGATTAATCGATTACACAACTCTCAAGATTTATTGAAAATGTGCAAATATGCACATGTTGTAGAAAATACAAGTTTCTATGTAGTAGTATTTAATAGGAATAGTCACCCATGTAAAAATATGTAAATACAAATCTAGTTTGGTGCATACTTAATTTACTGATTAATTAAAATGAGCAAATAAGAACAAATGTGCTATAAAAATATTTTCATTGAATATATGTGATTACAAAATAAAATATAACCACAATTAATTATAAAAAGTGTGTTATGAAAATCTTCATATATGACTTGTCTGTATATGAAACTTTTGTGTCTCTTTCATCATATCCGAAATTATAATATCAAAACAAAATTTATTTTTACAAATAACCACAATTAATTATAACTTATTGGTGAATAGAAATATATACGATTAAATCATAGTAGTAGATACCAACCACAAACTTTAAATATTTAATAAATCTATATGTTATATAGAAAAGAATATACATCTGAATTATTATTTATACTATTTAAGATCCTAAATTTTAATAACAAAAAGTATTAATTATTAAACTCTATAAAATTATGAACGAGAAAATGACTTAAACAATTCATAAAATATTGGATTAAATGATATCAATTATATCGATATAATTTGTTCCCTTTATCATGTTTTTTCTTTATTTTTTTATTTTGTTTATTATCTTCATTTTATCTGTGTATAATTTAATTAAGAGAGATATATGTTTGTGCGTTTAACGCACGGGTGCAAAACTAGTTGTGTTTAAAGAATGAAATTGTGTAATGTTATGGTATAGATTTCTTTATGTGTCTTGTGTAATGATAAAGATAATTATGTAATTGCGTGAGAATATCGAAATCATATATTTATTTATCCAATTTAATGTTTGGATGAATAAATTATGATTGATTAAAGTGTGGTTGTTGGAAGTGAGTTTATCCCATATTGAGAAATTAACAAAAAATTAAGTGGTTATATACAAGTGTTTTATATAATAAGTAGGGATGACAAAATAGATGTTATGAGTGATAAGAATAAACTTGAGTGATTTATATACAAGTTCCTTTGGCCTTCCAATCGTGTACAAAATTAAATGTAATTTTTGCATCTCTCGCTCTCTCGCTCTCTCGCCAACAATTGTAGGGTTAGTTCCTGGGGTTTAGAGGACTATAAATAGGCTTGGCTTATTTTAATTTTAATTTTAATTTAAGATATTTTTTTTAGGGGGTTTGGGAATTTAAGGGTGTTTGAAAGATAAAAAATTGTGATGATATAATTTAAGTTACTGTATTTGTTTTGAGGTTGCCGGGTTGAAATAACATGGAATTGACAACAATACCCTCTTGCTAGTTTTTATTTATAAATTTATTTAGAAAGACGGTTCGTCGGGTCCTCACTCCTCACGAGTCACCAATAGGAGTATCAGCGAAACAGAGTCAAATTTGAGGGGTCGTATTTGTGATTGGGCCAACATATAGGGGGTAGCACTGGTATTCACCTAACTTATGCACATACATACAGCTAACCCAACTTGATTCCAGTTTCCCAAAGTCGCTTGAGGACAAGATATCCCCATCTTCCCAAATCCCCAGCCAATTCTGTGCCTTCCCTCCTTTCCTGAGCTTCAACCCTTTTCTGTTAGCTCCGTTTGTGTTTCCATTTCTAATGGAAGGCTCCTCCGACGAACGTTTCGATTTTGGGAAGATGGGTTTCGGGTATATCTCTCGCTCCGATATATATTTATTACTGGGTTTAGTCTGGTTTGATGTAATAACTAGTTTTGGACCTTTTGGTATTTGATTTGTGTATGAATAAATCTAAAGTATGAATCATTAACCATTTCATTGGTGGGTATAGTTTGGTTTGATGTAAAATTGAGGTTTTGACATCTGAATTGTCTATGCATTTATCTTAAGTATGTGACTTTAAACCATTTTATTGGTGGGTTTAGTTTGGTTTTATGTTAAGTTTTACTATGTGATTTGTCTATGCAAACATCTAACTACAGTTCTTAACCGTTTTGTTGGCGGGTTTGATGGAAGTTGGAAGTATGATATTTAACTGATTTCTTTGTGCGGTTTTGTTAGATGCAAGCATTATAGAAGGAGATGTAAGATTAGAGCTCCCTGCTGTAACGAGATCTATGATTGTCGCCATTGTCACAACGAAGCCACGGTATTATTTATTGCATTTTCTTTCTTCTTTATCTGTTTAGCTTGAGACTTTATATTCTTAGATCTCTCTTTTCTTCTTGGTATATTATTCTCTTATAATTGATTGATTAGTTGTTTCTCTCCTGCCAACTTACTAGGCATCATGATTAATACGAACTTGTTCCTTCTTACATACTTTTGAATCTGTATTTTCTGTGAATCATTGTTCTTATGAGTGTGTTATTGGTGTTGCAACTGTTTGATTTATCAGAATATGTTGAGCAGCCCTTTTGACCGGCATGAACTCGTTCGACATGATGTGAAGCAAGTATGTTTTCCAGTTGGATTATGTTCTTTAAATAGGACCTTCGTCTTAGATGAGTGCACTTATGAGTTCTTAATTTCTCCTTAATCGGTGGCACTTCTAGGCCAACTTTATTAAAAATACGTGAACCAACCCGACTTCATGAAAATCTCTGTTTTTACCTAAACTGAACCTCATTTGAGGGCGGATGTAGGATATGTTATTCTTCTGGTACAATGTTACTTTTCCATCAATGGTTAATTGTGATTAAGACTGACATTTTTCTATATTTCAGGTTATTTGTTCTGTCTGTGACACGGAGCAGCCAGTATGTGTGTATTGATTTGACCCAGAATCAATTTTTTCTCTACATTGATCATAATCTCGATTATTTATATAGATTGTTTCACTATCGTTCAGGTTGGTCGCCTCTGCACAAACTGTGGGGTCAATATGGGAGAATACTTTTGTGATGTGTGCAAATTCTACGACGATGATGTAAGAACCACCTTCATTACCTTTGAAATGAACAGAAAAAGTAATTTTGTTTTTTTGTCGGTGGGGGGGGGGGATTTGAATCTTGCTGGTGGTGTTTCTTTGTCTAATGCTACCTTTCTACACACTATATGTAGATTGATAAGGGGCAGTTCCATTGCGATGACTGTGGTATCTGCAGGTTAGTGTACAAAGTGCAAGAATATTTTTGTTCCTTCTTTTGATCAGTCTACTGGATTTGAAATATATTAGCGTTGTTCTAATCTGAATCATTATATTTGATCAGAGTTGGTGGCCGTGAGAACTTCTTCCACTGCAAGAAGTGTGGTATGCATTAATACCCCGATATATACATCTACGCATATATTTATTTACTATATATTTTTTGGAATTTCTACCTCGATAATGATGTTGTTAAGCACACAGGATCTTGCTATTCTGTAAGTCTGCGCAATAATCATTCTTGTGTGGAGAACTCCATGCGGCATCATTGTCCCATATGTTATGAGGTCTGCTCTGTGACTTGGTATTTATTTCTCGTTGTTTCTAAACATGGAGATATATGTAACATTGTGAGCACTGACTTTTGTGAATTTGCAGTATCTGTTTGACTCATTGAAAGATACTACAGTCATGAAATGTGGGCACACAATGCACTGTGAATGTTACCACGAGATGATAAAACGTGACAAGTAAGCATTTATTCGGAATTAAAAGACAGTCTCTGATTAGTTCATTTGTGAAGTCCTATGTTTTCTAAGCAGCAGTGTGTGTGTAATGCAGATACTGCTGTCCCATATGCTCAAGATCAATTATTGATATGTCTAGAACCTGGAAGAGAATAGATGAAGAGGTGAGTCACTTGAGCCGCTCCTTATTGAGTAATTTGGTTGCTTCAATGCTACACATTGTTGTAAATTTGGGCCTTGTTTGATAACCATTTCATTTCTAATATTTTCGTTTATGTTTCTTATTTTTACCCGAAATTAAGAAATGAATTGCGTTTGGTAATCGCTCCGTTTCTAGGGTCGGTTGAAATGTTTCTTGTTTTAAGCCCATTTCAAGAAACAAAAAAAAAAATTCACACTCGACATAAACATTTCCACTAAAAAACACATGAGACTTATTTTAATTAGATTTTAGGATCGAACTTTACGCACAATAGTTTTTTTTCCCCCACTTATATATTAATGTATTTATCCTTTCATCTTCAATCTTGACCAACACATTTTACCACCAATTCACCACTTGTTTTCTTTGAAGGAAAGTTTAGATCCTGTTGATGGTTTATGGTTATTATCTACTAATTTTCATCATTTCTCTAAGAGGACTTGTACTACATAATGCTCGTTCACCCCTCACCCCCCACCCCCGCCTTTTTTATCCTTGTCTTCCACTGTTTCTGTTAAGAAGGCTTTAGCGATTTTCGTTGATTTTTAACAAGAATGTATGCAATTCTCAGATTGAAGCAACTGTCATGCCTGAGGATTACAGACATAAGAAGGTACCCCCTTTTGATCCCTATCTATGCTAATTGTCTTCACGTATTACAGTTTGGTTATAAATGCTGGAAATCTTTGCCATATTCAACATATAGACTCCAACAAATCTGAGCCTGCGTTAATTTGCAGGTTTGGATCCTATGTAATGACTGCAACGACACCACGGAAGTAGTCTTCCACATAATCGGGCAGAAATGCAGCCACTGCTGGTCATACAATACCCGCACAATTGCCCCTCCTGTTCTTCCTCAATGACCAAGTTCCCAGTTTCTAACAGATGCTATCACATTAAGCAGGTGCCAAAAAAAAAAACCAAAAACAAAAACAAAAAAGTAGAACCCTGCTTGCAAAATTCAAAAAAGAACAGAAAAGAAAGAGAAAATAAGAAGTCGTTGTATCGTTAATCAGCTCCATTAAGTCTGCTTCTTTATTTTTACAGTATACGCTACCATTTAGGTTACAATTCAAATGACCTTGGCATCAAATACGTGCCTCAGAAACATTTCTCTGGTGTAATTCTTCCAATTCTGTGGAGTTGTAACTCAGATCCGACGGAAATATTCTGGGTTAATGTACAATATATGTACCCTATAATTTGTAATTTGATTGTATGGAACTAAATACTTTTCTAATTAATGTTATGGAAAACCTCGACCCTCTTTGGGCATTAAAAATAGTAAAATACTCCCTACCTTCCATACAAAGAGTTTTCTATTTCATAATTGGATCTTTCACTTAAAGAGTTTATTTTTAAAAATTAAGGTATGAAAGTGTTATTTTTTACTAGTGACCTATTAATAATGTCATTTTTAATAAAGTTGATTTTCAAAAAGACATTTTTTGTCCAGAATAGATGAAACATGCATGCCCCTAAGGGGTGGCCATCACAAAATTCGTGCTCGATCCCTTCCCTCCTTAGGAGGAAAAAAAAGAAGAAGATGAAACATGCTCTAGATGAGATCTAGATGTGCTTTCAAGCAACTTAAACCACTATTTGAGGTACGTTGGCAATTTTAAACTTTGACTGAAACACGATACTCAACTCAAGTGAAGGCAACCTGGAATATGAATTTCTAACGTAACAACATCTGTAAGAATTTATGTAATGTTTTTTTACTCTTTAGAGTCGTGTGATATTGATATTTGATTGAATACTACATTCAAATTTTTTAAAGGACAACTTTTAAGTTGGATTGAACCACGGAATCAAAATTAAATGGTCTAAAATTTGCAAATCGACTAGTTTTGTTTCATTTTGGTTCGTATATTTGTTCAAAGTGAATCATTTATACCATTTATAATTCTAAATGACGATAATTTAAGCTTTTTTATTGTTACAATTATGTTAATTAAACTAAATTACACAATTGTTTTTTTTTAAATATTTTACCAGAATCAATAGCTACCTTTTTTAACGGTTGACTCAGTAAATTTTGTATTCTAGTATTATGAATTTGAAATATTAAAAGATAATTTAATGGCTAACTCGGTGAGTTAAATCTAAGTTTATACGTGAATGAGTGAATCGTTATATTTAGCAAGGTGTTCCTTATTTGGTACTCGGAGTACAAGTTACAAATTCCCTCATTAGCCAATAAACCCCAACCAAGTAAGCATCAGGTTGAGGTCCATGGAACCAGTTCCTGCTCGGCCGTCCCACGTAATAATTCATCGTCTTCTTTCCCCTAAAACTAGGGGTGACCAGCCCAGTTCATGAGCCCATACAGCCCACTGAGCATGTCTGTATCCGGCCCAAAGTGTTCGTGTCCATGGGCTGATACATAGTGTTGGGCTTTAGAAATGTTAGATACTCACGAGCTTGGGCACACCCAGGCCTTCAAGTTCTAATGTCCATCTAAGCTCGGTCTGACCCATCATCACATTATGTTTTTAAATTTTAAATATATTATAATTATACAATTACTCTATTAGTGTCCTATTAATATTAGATAATAGATATATCATATATAAAATTGTATATAAACCAAATCACAAATTATATTACTCCCTCCGTTCCTAAATAATCGTTTGGGTTGACCTGGCGCACAGTTTAAGAAAAAGTAATTGACTTGATTATTTATATTGGTTTAATGTGTAGTTTCATTTAATGTCCATGTATATGTGGTCCATAATTAAAGTAGAGTGAAAAAGTAAGGATAAAGTGGTAAAAATGATGTTCTAAAAAAGTAAGTTTCAAAGTGAACAATTATTTTGAGACGGACGAAAAATGAAAGGAGGACGATAATTTAGGGACGGAGGGATATTATATACTACTATAATATAATAATATATTATAATATGGCTACCAAACGGACCCTAAGTTACTAAGTACTAACATCTATCACTAAAGATTTATAGATTAGTCAATTGCTCAATTATAATATTATATTATTATACGGTGATGTACCAAATTATCAATACAAAATTACAAATCACCAACAGTCAAACAAAAGGCAAACTGGCAACAGACAAAGTGAAACCTAAAACACAAATTGACTGCGTCTGCTACCGCTACCTGCCTTGCCTACCTTCGGTCCTTCATTAGTTCGTTCCTCGGCTTCGTTCGGTTGCTCGAGACTTGAGTCCTTGAGTGACGACTTGACCTTGATTGTTCGTTCCTGCTAGACTTGAGTCCTTGACTGCTGGCCCAACAGATTAAAGGACGCAGCACTGCAGCAGCCATTCGCCGGCCCATTCTCGCCATTCGCCGCTGCTATAAGCCGTCGCCGTCGCAGCCTCCTGGCACTCCAAACTTGCGCTATTTTGCTTCCACATACACACAAAATGCTGCAAGTTGCAAAATCCCGCCGGCTTGCTACCGTTCTGAGTCAACCTCCGATTCTACTCAATTCAGAGAGAGTTCACTCTCTGAATAATGAAGCCGTCGATGTCATTCGGAGCCCCAATCACTGTGGCGCCAATCACCGCACCTTCATTTCTAAAGCATTCTTTTCTTCAGGTACGCATACGCAAAGTTCTCTCACTTTTCTCCCCGTTTGTTTCTGAGAAAAACCGCCAGAAAATCACAAAAATATAAAAAAATGAAGATTTTAGATCTTCGTTTTTAATCCTCACTCTTTACAACATTTCAGAGCGGTCAAACTTTACTATTTTTTTGAGGTGAAAATACTGATTATTATGCATTCATCAGTTATGGAATAATTTGCAATCGACCAAAAGTATAACTTAATTTCGCCGTGAAGAAGGATAGGAAAATTATCGGAATTAAAGTCATTTGAAGATTCTAGAAATGGGAAGAACTAGAATATTGGATGGAAATTAAGAATTTAATTTGAGATATAATGCCTGAATGTTTGATTTTAATAACATGTAAATAGCGAAGTGCACTGCGACCGCGTCTCAAAGTCACATGCCATTGGCTTTCAACAATTTGCCAAGCATCTCGCAGGGTCCAATGTGCTCAATGATGATTTTGAAAGCACTGTATTCTTCTGAGGCTACTGCAATTGAAGGCGGTGCTTCTGGTAAATGATGTAGTTGTTTTCTTTTTGTTTGAAGTTTTACATTTTAGAGTGTGGCTAATTAGTCATGAAGGTGAGGGTTTCCATGCTTGAACTGCAGACATTGTTAAGCAAGTGTATGATAGAATGCAGAAATCTGTGAGAGAACAAAGGACTGCGCCTCCTAATGCCTGGATGTGGTCGCTCATTGACCAGTGCGAAAACTGTGAAGACATTAAGCTCCTCTTTGATATTTTGCAGCTTGTTCGCAGATTTGTTAGTTATAACCCTCCTGCTTTTTGAATATGTGACCTTCTAAATAAATGTACTTTTTGTAGTTTAATCATTGGGATTGTGTTGTCTTGATATGGTCAACTATTGTAGTGATTATAGAAGTATTTTTGTTGCAGAGGCTGTCAAATCTTCGAATTCATGATAATTTCAATTGCCACCTTTGCTCCGAAGTTACCAAGGCATGTGTACGAGCAGGGGCTATTGATTTTGGTATGATTTATACATGTGTTTCCCTGTGTTGGAATTTCAGATTGTTTTGTTTACGAATAATTGTTATTATGCTACTTTTCTATGGTTGCTCGACAAAATGAATGAAAAATGGGTGACACAACCTAATGATATACTTCATCCTTCCCTAAATGAGTGTCATTTTGTTAAATCCCCCCCTCCACCCAAAAATAAAAAAATAAAAAATAAAATATGAGATTATCATTTCCAAAGTCAGCCATTACACAGCTAAATTTAGTAACGTAACCATACTTGCCTTTGCAACCATTAGTGCTTTCTATGTAGGGGAGAAATATTCGTATATTGATTTATAAATTTGGATAAATGTTGGCTTCCTATTCCGTACAAATGGCATTCATTATCTGCTCTGGAAAGACACATTTGACACTTGTATTATTAGTTGTTTCAACTGATGACCACAGTTGATTAATTGAACTGCTATCATTCTCGAACATGTGTAAAATCTATTTGCTGCCTTTACCTCCTCAACATTTAGGAACATTATCCATAGACCGTCACAACCTTCTTATTTATTTATTTATTATTTTTTTTTATAAGTAAAAAGGTATATAAATGAAAGCGTCATAACAGGTGATGTGTCCTATGCACATAAGGAATATACAACCAATCCCTACTAGCCAACAAAAATATTATCCACAAATTCTACAAAGGGATTAGATCCCTGTTGAACCGCCTCACCGCACCAAAAATACATAGTACGAATAATCTGATTTTTAATCCCCTCCTGGTCCTGTTCCTCGTTCTCGAAAGCTGTAAGGTTCCTTTCTTTCCAAATGGACCAACAGACCGCCAACGGAGCAACATCCCAAAAACAATTCTTTCTTCTGCGCTTATACAGCTCCTTGATCGATCGAATTAGGCATCACCCAAGTTACCTGTAACAAACCCAGCATAAATCTCCTTATTTCCCTTGCAACCGGGCAATGAATCAGAAGATGGTTCACACTTTCTCCGTCTTGCTCGCACATAAAGCACCAATTGGTATAGATTTTATTTCGCCTTCTCAAATTATCTCCGGTTAATATAGCTTTGAGCGCGGCTTCCAACATAAAAAATCCCACTCTAGGAGGAGCCCTTGATTTCCAAACACTCATTCACGGGAAAGACCTATCGCTAGCTGTTAGAATTTGGTACAGGGACTTAACCGAAAATGACTTGTCTTTCTTCCCATTCCAAATGATGGAATCATCTGAGCTCTTCCACCTTTTGCTTATACAGCAACTCCAAAAAGGCCTCAAGGGTATCGACCTCCTAATCTTGCATGTTCCTTCTAAATGAAGGAGTAACGACCTCGCCATCAACTACCATAACCGAGGTTACATATTCCTCCTTATTCTCGGTGAGATTAAATAAAGAAGGAAAATCTCACTACAACTCCAAATCTCCGCACCATTTGTCTCCCAGAATTTGATTGAGCCCTCTTTACCCACATTGAAGGAGATGAAACGCTTCATATTCTCCCAATTTTTCCGAATTCTTTTCCATACCCCCACCCCACTACAAGAATGCACCTCATTTGGAGCCCACAAATGATTCCCTACCCCATACTTGGCCACCACAACTTTCTTCCACCCTTCTCTGACATGTAACGCCACAACCATTTCCCGAAAAGAGCTGAGTTAAAAACTTTTAACCTTTTGATCCCTAACCCACCATTCTTCAAGTTGGAACAAGCTACCTCCCACTTCACCTGAATGATGATACTTCCTTTCTTCCATTTGCCCTTCCCACAAGAAATCTCTTTCTGGTCTCTTGTCCACGGAAACCGGCGTATCAAAAATTGACATGAAGTAAGTAGGCAAGCTAGATAACGTACTTTTAACAAGAGTCAATCTGCCACCCTTAGACAAATATTACTTCTTCCAACCCGCTAGCCTTCGCTCGAACCTTTTGATAACCGAATTCCATTTATCTTTATTAGTAGAATGCGCCCCAAGAGGTAAAACGAGATAGGAAGTTGGGAGGGTGCCAACTTTACATCCAAAGTAGTCCGCCAAACTGTCCACGGAATCAACCGTCCCTACTGGAAAGAACTCGCTCTTATGAATGTTGATCTTCAAACCTGAAGCCAGCCTGTAAGAACAGCAGCACCAGGCGAAGATACCCCAATTGCCTCGAATCCGCAATTCCGCATCACAAAATACCAAGGTATCGTCTGCAAATAAGAGGTGAGAGACCATCAACTGAGTACCCCTTTCCCTACTTACTTTAAACCCGCTAATGAGACCTCTCGAAATGGATACATCCATTATCTTACTCAACGCTTCCATCACCATTATGAACAGAAATGGAGAGAGGGGATCTCCCTGTCGGATCCCTCTCGAGCTAGCAAAGAACCGTGCTGGTTCCCCATTCACCAAAACAGAGAATCTCACCGAGGAAATACAGAAAAAAAATCCACTACCTCCAACATCTCTTGAACCCCATCCTTGACAACAAATAATCCAGAAATTCCCATGATCATACGCCTTTTCTATATCCTACTTACAAATTATTCCTACCTCCCCGCTACCAATTCTGGAATCCATGGCTTCATTCGCAATGAGCACCGCGTCTGTTATTTGACGATCTCCCACAAAAGCATGTTGAGAATCGGAGATCACCTTCCCTAGAACCTTTTTCAGACGAGTAGATAAAACTTTTGCAATGATCTTGTACACCTCCCCCCCCCTCAAATAAGACTGATAGGCCTAGTCTTTCATGTCCTTCGCACCTGCTTTTGGGGATGAGAGCAATGAAGGAAGCATTCAAACTCCTCTCAAATCTCCTGTGCTTGTGAAAAAAATTGAAAACCTCCATCAACACATCCTTTAAAAATGTCCAGCATCGCTGAAAAAAGGCTATAGGGAAGCCATTGGTCCTGGAGCTTTGTCCCCTCTCATACCTCGGACTGCTGTGAACACCTCCTCTTCTGAAAAAGGGCTTTCAAGCCACCTCTGATCCTCTGTGGTTTTAAAGGGTACCCCTTCCGGTTAATAGGCGAGTCATCTTCCGCTTTGTACAATGTACAGGCCTTCTTCATAGAACCCTGCTATGCCTTTCCTGATCTCACCTTCACTTTCCTGCAAAACCCCATTAATTAGCACCTTCTGAATCTGATTGCCATGCTTGTGGATGCTTGCCATTCGATGGAAGAACCTCATATTGTTATCACCTTCGCGCAGCCACTGGACCAGAGCTTTCTGACTCCAGCTAATTTCCTCACTTTTGAGGACTCTCTGAATTTCTAATTGTAAAATATTCCTCTGGGCAGATTCCTCCCTACTCAGCCCAGACACTCCTTCTTTCCCATCCAAAACTCTCACCTCCTCTAGAGACTTATTCAACCTTATTCTGAGATTTCCAAAAATCTGTTTATTCCACCTTTTAAGGTCCTCTTTTAAACACTTTAATTTCTTCGCAAATCTGAAGCAAGGATCACCTTCTACCAAATAGGATTGTCATTTATCCTTCCCCAAATCCAGAAATCCAAGTTCCTCGAACAACATAATTTCGAAACGAAATGGAGTCTTATCTTTATGCACCCCTTCACAGTTCAAGGCAAGAGGAACATGATCCGAAACAAACCTTGGTAAACAAACGTGAGAAATCTCCCCAAACCCATTAGCCCACCCTGGTGTCACCAGAAATCTATCAATCCTTGAACATTGCTTCATCTCACTGTTTCTTGACCACATAAAAGTCCCCCCTTCAAGAGGCAAATCAACTAATGCCATCTCATTTATGAAATCATTAAAATCTGTCATGGCAGGAGAGAACCCCTTAGTCCCCGTACGTTTGTGAGGGACTCTAATGACATTAAAATCCCCGCCAATACACCAGGGAGATTGCCACCTATTATAAACAGCTCTAAGCTCGTCCCACAAATCCCTACGTTCTGCATCCACACAAAGGCCATACACTCCCAAAAAAATCCACCTTGAACCGTTGTTACTGTTCTCAAACAAGCAAGGAATTGTAAACTTGCCAAACAACACTCCCGCTTTATCAATGACTCTGCTGTCCCATATCACTAGAATGCCTTTAGAAGCCCCAATAGCATCTAAGTGCTCCCATTTAGACCATCTGCCACCTCCCACACTCATTACTAACTTTCTGTTCACTTTTTCCAATTTAGTTTCTTGTAAGCAAATCACATGAGGTCTCCATTTCCTTAGTGCCGCTTTAATAACTAACCGCTTAGACTCATCATTGATACCCCGCACATTCCAAGAGATGATTCGCATATCCAAAAAAAATCTGGAAAGAAGCTGTCTCCTCAACACCCGTTCACCCCCTTCTCTACTTGGTCGAAGTTCAGACTGCAACTTCTTTAATTCCCTGTTGCTGCATACTCGACTCTTCGACTTACCAGTGATAATCCCCTGCCCCTTCGCCTTTCCACCCTTCTCAATTTCTAACAGCAGTTTCTGGAATTTTTCTTCATAATCTTTTTTTTTGATAAGTAAGTTTTTCTTCATAATCTTTGCATGACACCCCTAAAAATCTCCCAAATCCCTTCATCCTCCTGCTAACCCACACAGAAATATTCTCTGTATCCTCCGTGTTCGTCAACAGCTCGTTCTCCTGCTCCCAATCTGGAGGCACCACATTCAACGGTGAGCAATGCAGAGGAGTTTCTTGGAGTACCTCAGGAGAACCTATATGAGGTGTGATAGCCTTTGGACCAACCCTGTCGATAGGACTCTCAACCTTGGCATCAGACCCATGATTATTATTTATTATTTCATAAAAAGAAGAAATTTTTTATATTTGAATTCGGCCCATACCAGTTGCGAAGCCACACACACCATAGACCCCCTTTGTTTTCCAAAAATGTATTGTTATCCTTAAATTTAGAAATGATTACTTTTTTTTTTTTTGATAAGTAAAGAATTTGTATAAATAAAGGTGTTTAAACAGGAGATGCGCCCTTGTATATGAGACATATATAAGACACCATCAACTAAATATCATATCGACAAAGCTGTGAGTAATATTAACAAAAAACTCCCCCTCGGAGGAATCTATCATTAAGCACCACAACCCAATAAGTTGCAAGACATTCTTCTTAAGGCGATTGACTTCTTAAGCCATATCGTCCAGCAGATCGCATACCCGACACTTGTTTTTCCTTATTCGCTTGTACACCGACACCCTTGCAGAAGCTGGCTCACCGATCTAGGCATGACCCATGTGATACCCACCCTTATGAAAACCAAATGCCAAAGGTCCCTCACTACTAAGCAATGGAGAAGAAGGTGATTCACAGTCTCTTCCTCTCGTTTACACATATAACACCTATTTATGACAATCCTCCCACAAGCTCTCAAATTATCCCCTGTCAAAATGGCCTCCTTGGCTACTTCCCGGACAAAGAAAGACACTCTCCTTGGAGCCATGGACTGCCAGATCTCCTTCCACGGAAAACAAGAATTACCCCTTCCCCCAAGCAAGAATAAAAGGATCTCACCGAGAAACTTCTACCCTTCGACTTTGTCCAAACAACTCTATCCTCCGACGCCGCACTTCTTTTGTAGTCATATAACATCACAAACAATTGGCTTATGTCTTCAAACTCCCAATCATACAACTCCGTTCTGAATAAGGGGCTCCACGAATCTAAACCATTATTGTTAGCCACTATCGAGCTTATCAACTCCTCTTGATCAATCGCAAGATCAAATAATCTTGGAAACCTATCCTGAAGCTCCACTTCTCCGCACCAAGTATCCTTCTAACCTTATTGCCCTTACCAGCCTCAAACACAATATGTCGCTTGAAGGAAACCCACCTATTTATAATCCCTTTCCAGACACCCACTCCATAAGACAAGAAACCATCTTAGGGAACCAAAGATGGGTCCCCTCGCCATACTTCTCTACTACTAATTAGGGGTGGAATCGGAACGGGACCCGTCCCGATTAGCTTTATCCCGATCCCGTCCCGATAGAATTCGGGATTTCAATTTCCTTCCCGATCCCGTTACCGATAAGTGTCGGGACCCGACGTGTCGGGAGATAAAAATCCCGTAATCCCGACAAAACTGCAGTCCCTAAGGATCCTGTGGTTCCTACTCAGAGCAGGGTAGTCCAGGAAACTGTAATTACGAATGATCCTGCAGTTCCTATCCCAAAGACGAAGACTAAGAAAACTGCAATCCCCAAAGATGCTCCAGTTTCTACCCAGAGGACTGGAATTTTGGAAAGTTCAGTCCCTAAACATTCTGCAGTTCCTATCCAGAGAAGAGGAACTCAGAGAACTGTATCGCCTAACGCTTCTCCAGTTCCCATCATGAGCAGTGGAACCAAGAATTCTCTAGTGCCAAAAACTCATGCCCCATCCTCTAGGAGTGGAACTACAAAAATTTCAGCTATTAGTCTAATACAGTCTACACTGCCCAAACTATCTATCCTCTCTAACCCAGGCACCCAAAGTAAAAAGCTGACCCAACAATCAAAGCAACCTCTAAAGCTGGTCAGAAATCTAAAAATTACACCAAGCTAAAAGTGCAAAAGTGAAGCAACATTGCCAAAACCGGGACTAATACCAATTATATATAATGCTTCAACAACACAAGTATCTTAAATCAGCTAATGAAGATACTCAATTTCTGAGTATAATTGTCAATTGAGAAAATAGTCAGCTAATAATATCATTTCTCGATATTGTCAAAATTCATTTTTCACTGAATGTTTTTATCTTATTGTTCCGTCAGAAATGGATAACACCTTGCAAACACCGGCTGAAGTAGTGAATGGCAAATTCTTGTAGTGAGCAACAAAAATGTCAACTCAGAATTTATCAGTTTTAGGTGATAAAAAAATATCATAGACACAGTCAATTATGAAATGACGGACAAATTTTATGTGAATGACTGAGAATAATTTGAAAACTGAGAATAAACTTCACCAATAATAAAAACCACCCTATGACAAAACATAAACTTCACCAAGTCAATGTTATGGCTTCTCAGTTTTAGATGATCAAAAAACCCCTGCTTATGACTTCTTTCTGTCTACCGTGTCCAGAATCTCCACCACTATAAGAAACCTCTTGAAGAATATTAGGCTTTGTAAGCACAATTTGCTACAATGTGGCAGTGACCACAAAAATACCCCATCAACAACAAAGTTCATACCACATTCCACAAACAAAATCAATTTACAATTATAAGTTTATAACCAGATAGTATACATGTGAATATAAATAATAAATCTATATGCATATAAATTACATATATAATCACATTTCGAAAAACTTGCAGACCATTTGAAACATCATTTCTACATTCAACAGACTAAAATTAAAGTTCTAGTAAGCACTTGATACCAAATTCATGGCAGCCAATGGAGAATTAGGCTCAATTAGCCAATTAGGGACATCACAAGTTCACAAATCACAACTGCGAGGCAAGCTGTTTCAGTGACCTAGCGGAAGAGCGAGAGATGGAGAGAGAGAGAGAGAGAGAGATTGAGAGAAACTTACAGTCGGAGAGAGAGAAACGGCGGCCGGAGAAGACGATGGGCGATTCGCGGCGAAGTTGAGAGAGAAGAGGCGGGGGAGGATTTGGGATTTCTAGGGCTTTTTTGTGAGAGATAGAGTGAATGACTGATAGACGCACACACAACACAGGAAATTTTTCCGAATCCCGTCCCGAAATAAGTCGGGTCGGGAAAAATCCCGACAAAGTCGGGATCGGGATTTTGTCGGGTCGGGAAATGTCGGGACGGGATCGGGTCGGGCATCATGACGGGTCGGGAAAACGGGAAAATTTGCCAGCCCTGCTACTAATCGCCTCCACAACGCATCTCTCTCCACCAAATATCTCCACTGCCATTTTCCAGCAAGGCCCAATTGAAAATCCTTGGATTCTTAACTCCCAAGCCACCACTCCGAACCAGGATCACACTGATTTCCAGACCACTAAATGATACTTATGCTCTTCCAAACCCCCATCCCAATAGAAATCCCTTTCTAATTTTTCTAGATGACTCACCACTGAAATAGGGACCACCAATAAGGATAACAAGTATGTGGGAAGATTGGATAATGCACTTTTAATCAGAGTTAACCGACCACCCTTCGACAGTAATTGCCTCTTCCATCCAGCCAACTTTCTTTCAAACCTTTCGATCACCGAATTCCAAGGAGTGACACTTTTATAATGAGCCTCCCATAGAAGATCCAGATATGTAGTCTTACACCCAAAAAAAGAGACTAACTGCCCTATGTCCCCCACCTCGCCTACTGGAATAATCTCGCACTTAGAAATATTAATTTTCAATCCGGACATCGCTAGAAAAACAACATAACTAAGCGAAGATAGCCCGGTTGAGATCTCTTAGCTTCACAAAAGACCATAGTATCATCTGCAAATAATAAGTGCGAAATCGTCAGGCCTAGCCGGGCCCTCGCCTCCTACTCCGAACCCCGAGATAAAACCACCCTCCATTGCCTTTTCAATCAGGTGGCTCAAACCTTCCATGATCAAGATGAACAAGAAGGGAGAAAGAGGATCCCCCTTGCCGAAGACCCTCGAACTCGAAAAGAACCCCGTCGGTTCTCCATTCACCAAAACTGAGAATTTGACCGTAGAGATACAAAATGAAATCCACCGCCTCCATTTCTCTCCAAACCCCATTCTCGAAAGGATATATAATAAGAATTTCCACTCTACATGATCGTAAGCCTTCTCAATATCCAATTTGCAAAGCAGACCCGAAACCCACTCCTCATCCTCACATCCACCACCTCATTAGCTATAAGGGCTGCATCCATAATCGGGCATTTCCCTAGGAATGCATGTTGAGAATGAGAAACCACCCTACCAATAACCTTCTTAAGCCGAGACGCAAGCACCTTTGCTAAAATCTTATAAACTGCCCAAACCAGACTATTGGCCTAAAATCCTTCAACTCATCTGCACCCTTCTTTTTTGGGATAAGGGCAATGAAAGTAGTATTTAGAATTTTCTCGAAACCTCCTGTCTCAAAAAACGAATGGAAAACCTCCATAATGTCCTCCCTAACCACCTCCCAACAATGCTGAAAAAAAGGCTAAAGAGAACCCATCTGGCCTCGGTGCTTTATCTCCTCTCAAGGACTTTAAAGTTGCAACTATCTCTATCTCGGAGAAAGGCTGCTCCATTGAGATCTCTTATGACTCTGATAAAGTCTTAAAAGTCAACCCTTCTAGCTCCAAATCAGAACCCCTCCCTGTCGAATATAGGTCCTGGTAGAAAGAAACAACCCCTTGCCTAATCTGATCCGGGTCTTCCGTTACCACTCCTCCAATCTTCAACTTCTTTATGCACACTAACCATACGATGAAAAAATCTTGTGTTCTTATCCCCTTTAGCCACAAAATGCGCGACTTCTGTCTCCAACTAATCTCCTCTTTAATCAAAAGCTTCTCAAGTTCCAGCTTCACCTCAAGGCGCCTAACAGCTACAGAGCCTCCCGAAACCCCATTACTTTCCAGTTCATCCAGCCTTTTAATCTCCTCCATTGCTTCTTTAATTTTCTTGTCAATCCTCCCAAAAGTCTCCTTATTCCACACTTTGAGGTCCTGTTTCAGCAATTGCAACTTCTTTGCCAATCTGAAACAAGGTTTACCGACCGGCTCATAAGAATCTCACTAACATAAGGCTATTTAATCCTTTTTGACCCCATTGTTCCGGGAAAAATTACAAAAATTATAATTTGACTCTATTTAAGCCTAATTTAGATACTATCATACAATTTTCCACCACAAATATAATTTTTACCCCATTCCAATCTAACAAAATCCTGGCTGGCCATGCCATTGGAAAATAGGAAAACCCGAGTTAGCTTCTTCACAATATGTTTAGAATTATGAGTCCAATTTAGGAGATGTCACATCGTAAGGAAAAGGTGGCGGTTGTTTTTCATGCCGATCAATCTTATATACTCCATCCGTTCCTAAAAAGGAGACCGTTATTCCTTTTGGGAGTTCCAAGCAAGTCCACTTTGTAGTCTTTCATTTTTGAGAGTTTAACTTTTTCGAGTTTTCCCTTATTCACTTGCTCCTTTAATTGATGTATCCCAGTATCCCACCCCACATGGGCAACAATGGAAAGTCCAACACTTACAAATATTTTTGATAGGATCAATTAGTTTTTATCGATATGTATACCGCGTCAAATGAGACGCTTTTTAAGGAACAGAGGGAGTACAAGCACTAATTCCTACAATCTTAGGAGTGTGTTGGGTAATTTGGAAAGAAATGAATCGAAGGGCATTTGATAATGAGGAAAGATCAATTGAATTTTTGAAAGACCTCTTACTGAAGATCTTGTATTTTTGGTGCACTGAGTGTGGGGAATATTCTTCTTCTTGTAATTCTTGTGTAGACTTTGTGAATAGCTTAAATCTAGATTGACTTTTGTATTGAATACTCCAAGTGTACAAAGGACGTGTCACTTGGTTTGATGCCTTTTCTTATACATACTCTTATATAGAAAAAATTCCCACAATCTTAAGATATGTGATTGGGGTTATCTTATATTATTTTATTTTATTGGTCTTGATAGAAAAAAATGTGTATTTATAAGACATAACTGGATTACACGAAGAGGGATAAGGAATCCATTTAGAAAGGCAAATAAAAAGCAAAACATGCTCATCCTCTTAAGTTCATAGACTAGAAAAGCAAAGCCTTCCAATCTCTCTTACTGAGAGGGGAACACCACGAAAGGCCCCCCGCTGACACCCATACAGTAGCTGAATGGACCATGCTATCCCATAAGAGGGTCCTCGATGAGCTCTGACTCTTAACAGTTATAGACAATCCTCTCCGTCCAAAGGCACCATAAAACCGCAAGACCCCACATTGCCATTACTAACTATCTCCCTTATTCCCAAAACCTTGAATTTTAACTTGAAGGAAAGATGAGATAGAACTTGGGCAAACACAATTCTCAGCTCCCACCTCTAAAAGCCTGTGCCAAAGATATAAAACATATCATGCACCTTCACAATGTAGAAATAAATGGTCGTGTGATGCACCAATCTGGAGGAATCCTCTTGTAAGGTCCACATAATTAAAGCAACATTAATATATGTGTTTAACTCAAAGCCTAGCAATCCAAGCTGTTGTCAGATATTGACATCTACGGCAGTGTAAGCGTAGTTTGGTTTATTTTTCCTCCATTTTGGTGTTTGTGGTTTGCAGTCACTAATCCTGAGTGTTCAGAAAAATCATGCTCTTTTAGTTGATAATAATAATTAAATATGGACTACTTAGTTTCTTGTTTATGCAGGTAAGACGACATTGAACAAGCGTAACATGTATGGATTGACTCCAAGTATTGCATCTGCTCACATTTTGCTGGTATAATGATTTTTTGAGGTCAGACTGTTATCTTTCCTATAGTTTTGTATCTTGAAATTTTAGCGCTGTGTCACTGCAGTTGCATGCAAAAGAAAAAAATGATGCTAATCTCATGGTTGACATAATGAAGCTCTTGAAGGCAAATGATTTACCACTACAACCTGGTACGGCAGATATTGTATTCAGGTATAAACTAATCTTCCAATATGATTAAAAGATTGGGCTTGTTTGGCTGACAGCCTGCCACTTACATAGCCATAAGAGTAGCATGACCTGAGTTTCAACCTGGGACTTCAGAAAAATAGAAACTGAGGAAGTTTCTGTGCAGTCTGGTCAATGCATCTGTCTTGGGGCAGAGGGCACTAGTGTTCAAAATCTGTATTTATAGTCGCTATGGGGGCAACGTGCCATATACTGTCGAATCACATGTTCTTACACTTTGTTCTCATATCTATGTTAACACATGCTTCTTAATATTTAGATAATATGCTTCTTTTATCTTTGGGGTTCTTTCATTGTTTTTACCACAGTTTTGTATGACAGTTTGCTTGCTGAATTCACACCATAATTAAAATACTGGCCTTAAGGGATATCCCTCGTTGAACTTCTTTGGGAACTCTTTCATGAGGCATCTTCTTTTTTTTTTCTTTTTTTTTCTTCCAAATCCTTCTACCTTATCTTACTCTCTTGTGAGATGAAACTACTGGATGCCAATCCAGTATTATTCTTCTGATGAATTTTATGAAGTAATTTATTTCCTTATAATACCCCCAAGGGTTACACTTTTATAAGTTAGTTCTTTTTCTTTTTTATAATAGAAATTCTACATCATGCATGTCAATCAATGCACATAATTACAGATGCTCTATGTTTGCATGCACATATCTACTGTCATTGGGCTGTTAGTAGGTTGCATTCAGGCTGATGGTGGAATTTGGAGTATGAATTTAGTATCTCGATTCTCGAGTTGGATCAAAGAGAACATATTTGGTTGATGTGGACCCAAGGGGTGGAAGAGATGGCAAGGGCACTCAGGCAAAGACCTAGAGGTCCTTGGTTTTAATCTCCATACCAGGCTTAGCTTACTAGCAAGGGGCCATACTTACCTATCAAAAAATTAAGTAATATTTGGTTGATGTCCAATTCACGTAGTCAAATGTTTAGTCCTTCCTGCTTCTCAATTTGACACAGGGATGCTGTATAAAAGATTAAAAGTTATGGCCTTACAATTTCCTCAGCATACTTGTTGTCTTCTGCTAGTTGCCTATACAATTGTCCGTTACGTCTTTAAATCTTAAGACTTGCAATTTTCTTCTATGTTCAAATTTGCAACTGATTATTCTAGTTCATGGTTAATCCTTTGACATCTCGACAGTGAATTTTGAATCAGATGTAAATTTTAGTTTCCACATTTTACCGTTTCCTTGGTTTCTCTCCAAGCCAATGGTTTTGCTTCTATTGCTGAAATGGGTGAGGGAACTTGAATTCGGGATGTTAGAAAAGCGGATGTTTGCGGTTGAAGACGCAAACATCAATCAATCAAAATCTTTAAGCTTGTTTGTTTTTCCAAAATTCATTTGATTAGTCCTGTGGCACTATCAACATGCTTCTGTTTGTTTAAATATGGCTTCAACTTGTTGCAGCATCTGTTATAACGTAGATAAATGGGAGTTGATTTCTAAGTATGCAAAAAGGTTTGTCAAGTCTGGAGTAACACTGCGACGGACTTCCTTCAATACGTGGATGACGTTTGCTGCTAGACAAGGTCCTCACAAATTTCTCTTTCACTTTTGTTCTTGAAATGTGTATTTATGGGTATGCTGGTGTGTGGGTGTTTATTACCCCCTCCGTCCGGCCAAAGAGGTCACTATACTATTTTGTGATGTTTTACTTTAAGAGTCCACTTTTAAAAATTATGTTTACAGTTTCTATAACATTTCATCTTTACCCTCCACTTGTGTTGTCAGCACATTGCTTGTGCTCAAGTGTTTTTGTAATTATAAGTCACTTCAATGGTATTAATATATTCCCTTAATAATTAGAATTTTCAAATGGGGACTCTTTAGGTGGAACTGAGGGAGTATTAGTTTATTTTGAACTTTCTAAACTCATAATATCTCGCTAAAGTCATTTTCTCCTTATTTTTAGAGTTCATTGCAAAAAATTTCCTCGAGTTATAGGCCGGGATTCAACTTTCTACTTAAATGTATAGTTTTGCACTCCTTGGTCTGAAACTTTTATGACTGAGTCAAGTTGGTCTATCCAGGGTTAGATTCATTGATGAAAATAGGTCATGTAGCTTATCACATGCCTGTACTTAATTGGGATAATAGTTATCCTCAGTCATTTTATGAAAAAAAGGGTAAATACAGAATTGTCGCATCCACTTTACATACAGAGCAAATTAATGTTTTAACTTGAGGGTTCTAGATATCCAAAGTGAACCAACTTGCTCCCTTTCCCAAGGAGAAAGAGGGAGGGAGCCAAACCGACATCTTAATTCCTCCATTGATTCTTAGCTGCTATTTTTAAAATAATGAAGGAAGCAGTTGGCTATTTTGTCCAAACTTGCAGCTGATTTCCAGAGCTCATGCACCAGTTGGCTATTTTGTTCTGTAATAGTTTCACTTCCTGGGAGAGATAAGCTAAGTTTATTCAACAATTATTCATGGATCATACCCTGGGCTCTCCATCTTGTTTTCATCTGTTAAGGTGATGGCCATGTAATTGAGGGAGAGAGAGAGAGAAGTGAATGGTGGGTGGTGAGAGTAGTCTCTTTGACTACAGAAAATTGGAGGGAGAATATGGTGGCCCATGATTGGCATATGACCACCCCCTTTCCCCCAAGAAAGAAGAAACATAAAAAAGAAAAAAACTTCACACGATGAGTTTTTCAATAAGCACATTACCTATCACATCAAAATATTTAATGGAGTCACGTGGTTTAGGTTAGAACTGAGCAGGATGCTATGCTGAGGACAAAATTGATCCACGAGTTACAATTTGAAGGATGTTACCTTAAGCTTTTTTTTTTTTATTAATGTTCATGGCACTGCAATGGTGATTTCTCAAACATGCATGATTACTTGTTTTGTTAAAACACGTATCAATCTCTTTTTTTCTCTTTCTTGCTATTTTGTAGGAGATGTTGATTCTTTATGGAAAACTGAGAATCTGAGATCAAAGTCAATGAAAACACACACTATTGCAACTGGTTTTTCATGTGCTAAGGTAATGTTTCCTTTCCTCATTATTCTAATTGGTACACGATATGCTTACAATCTATATGGAAAAAATAGGTTTGATCCTTGACAAGAATTTTGGATCTTTAAGTTTTACATCCGTCGTACTTGTTGATTGGCTTCAAACATAACCAGACGTCACCCTCAATTGAGAAAAGCAATTAATCCCTGGCGTTTGAGCCATGATATCCTGGGTGCTAGAGAAATGACCTCGTAAATTCTCACATCGGAATCAAATGGTCAATCTATGAAGCACTGCTCCTCCCCGAAGGTCCTTGTGTTGGTGCTGGGTATGTATAACCATCGGATACGGTGTCAGAGATGGAAACTTGTTGGACGCTGACACTCGCCTGACCCTCTAGACACGTGTCAAATATGTTCTGAAGTGTCATAAATGCATAATAATAGTTCTTTCTGAAGTCTGCTTTGTTGGACACTTGGACTTGTTTATAAATACTATAGATCCGAAATGCAAATGGCGCAAGATATCCTGAAGTATTCCGACTTGAAAGTTTTTGACTTAAATGAGTGTTGCACATCTATTAAATCTTTTATTGTTTCTTCTTGATGTTTGATGAAATAATTATATAGCTCAATTATTAATTGGTGCATAAATGTATATGCATTATGTATTAAGCTCTCATGTAGGATTGCCTAAAAGAATTGGTGTCAAGTGTCAACATGCTTGTCTCTAGTCAAAAGGCTTGTCGGCATCGGCGTTTCTTAATGGTTGATGTTGATCACAATTTCTATTTGATTTTATAATTTGTTTTGGACTTATATGAGGTTTCGTAAACATCACAAGTCAATTGAGTTTTCAATGGTGAAGCGAAGAGGATTTCCCTCTGCTATGTACTTGTCAGTAGGGGTGGCAAAATGGGTGTTATGGATAATAATGGGTTAGTTTATTATCCATGGTTATCCATAGATAATAAACCAACCCATTATTATCCATAACACCCATTTTGCCACCCCTACTTGTCAGAGACTAAAAATTTTGACTTCATTTATCTGATCATAATTATCCAGCTATGCATTTTATTCTCAAACCCTCCTTGCCCCTCTCATGCACAACTATGGGAAGACTGCTGTTTACTGTTGACCGTCTTTGCAGGGGTTTCTACTAGAACGCAAGCCTGACAATGCTGCTGCAATCATTCAAGTTCTTGATCAGGTAGCTTTTATTTACAGCCCTCTTTTGACCACATCTCTGAAGCAAGTGGGACAAACTATATTTTTAGATTTAATATGACATAAAAAGTATTCCTACTCTTGGTGTGCCTCATGTGTGTGTGTGTGTATTCATTGCCGTGCTTTATTTAATTGCTAAAATATTTCTTCCTTTGCTCCACTCAAAGTCTCCATATGAAAAGTTAAGTATTTTAGAGATACATTTCTACCCTTTGAAGTAACCACATTAACAAATTTATATGCTTTGAAGTAACCACATTAACAAAGTTATATGTATTGTCCAACTTGTTTCTTTCATATATGAGGGTTTGTATGACATGGAGATCATAATTATAAGCAACCACAATGACAAAGTGTTACGTAATGTCCAACCTGTTTCTTTCAGATATGAGGGTAAGTTAGAAAGACATGGAGATCACAAGCATAAGTAACCACATTGACAAAGTTTATGTATTGTCCAACTTGTTTCTTTCACATATGAGGGTTAGTTAGAATGACAAGGAGAGCTCACATACATAATTTTCAAATGGAGACTCTTTAATTTTGAAATTCTTGAAAGTAAGGATTCTGAGTAAACTGGAAGGAGTAGTTTGTTGAAACTTTGATGGCCTTGTCCATCTTTTGAGAGCAACACTAATTCTTAGTCGCGATATTACTTATTAGGTCATAGAATACATTCTGGTGTCCTACTGGAATTTGGAGCAGGTGGGCGCTGATTGGAGCAAATTTGTTTTTTGATCATCGCCGTCACTTTATCATGTGCATGTGTCAAAACCCCAGGAATTTGTGCGATCATTCATTCTGTTTTTAGAACTTCTCAGTCAACGCTTTTTTCATTCGATTGTCTTCAATTTTTGGTTAATGAAATAACGTTTAGCTGTTTAACTTGGTTGATACTTGTCATGCATAACTTTTGGTTGCTATTTGTCACACATCATGTGCATTGCGAATATTTTGACAATTCTAAAATGTGTGCCAGACATTTCCTGATGCACGGAGGCCAAATATAATGGTTGAACTTCAGAAGCTGGTTAAAGAGTGGCCTTTGGAGGTTATTAAGCGTCGGAAAGAGGACGAGAGGAAGGTAATATTTGTTGGCCATTTGTTCTGTGTATAATAAAATATTGTCTACTGTATTTCTCGTTTTTATATTTAAAGGTATTGACTTATTGCATGGAGGATAGTTGATGCACTTGCATATCCGGTGATTCCAACTGGTTTTGCCTATGTTCATCAGGATGAGTGTCAAAGACCTTTTTGAATTGGTTATCTCTGCTGACCAGCTTATAACATTGTTTACTTGAGCTAGACGTTGTTAATCCATGGTTCTCTGGTTTTACCCTACTGAAACGGAGCATAATAATGTCCGTATCTTTAGTATTTGTTATTTTACTGATTTTTCAAGTGAAATTTTCTAATTCTTCGACCTGTTAATCTAGTTTCATGAATGAAAATCTTCTTTCATGGTTTTGTACATATTTAATATTTCTTAAGTTGAGTCCCTATTGAAGCAAGCACTAGTACATTTCTGTAGTGCATTCCTGCTGACTCGGGTGTCTGTCGAACTCGGAGAATTATGCGTATATTTACATGATACTGGGTTCATGAATAAGAAATAGTTAAAAATAGATGGATATGCACTTATAAGCTTCTTGTGAGGATATGTCCTGCTAATTTTGTTTTCTTCCTTGTGGTACAGGCCTTGGCTGCTGCTTTACAAGAGGATATCCCTGCTATGGTTAATGGTCTATTGAGTTCGGGTGTGAAGGTGAATGTAGATATGGAGGACTTAACTAAAAAAGATCTTCTGTCTTGAAAATGGAGCCAATGTAAGTTAAAATAGGCTATCCTAAGGCCTTTTCACTCTTTTCATTGCAATATAGAAAAGCAGCCTTCATTTTACAGCCTGCTTTGTTTTTTGTTCAGCTTATCTAAGCCAAATGTTTTTATAATATTTTAAAACAAATTTATAGTCTTTATTATTGGGTAGTATATTCGGTAGTATATGCATGATGATTTTGGTGATCTTTTAATAGAAGCTATCGAAAACCCATTTGATGTTGTGGTACCTCGTGATTGGCTACAGTTTGATTCCCGTGTCGGGGCTCATTGATATCCTGACTAATTCTTTTAAATGTTGTGTGGATGGGTGTCACTTTCTGGGTTTTGTTGATGCTGACTGGAACAACCTTTTCTTCCTAGAAAATTCTTAATTAAAAAAGAATCTAGCCCTGGATGAGTAAGAAATATCTTAAAAGATATTTTTGCATCACCATAAGCTTCTCATTTTTTTATTCTCACTTGTTCTTCATTATTTTCATCCATAATCATCACCTCCACAAACTAGAACCGTGAAGCTTCTGGCCAAATCCATGGATTCCAATGAAACATCTACACTCAAAGTTGTCATGATCCCATGGTTGGCTCATGGTCACATATCACCATTCTTAGAGCTAGCCAAGAAACTCTCCAAGAGAAACTTTTCTGTCTACTTTTGCTCCACTCCTATCAATCTCACTTCTGTCAAAGAAAAACTTGAAGAGAACAGTTACCCCTCAATAAAGCTAGTAGAATTTCATCTTCCATCATTGCCTGAGCTGCCTTCTCACCATCACACAACAAATGGTCTTCCCCCTAAACTCATGCCCATCCTTGTGCAGGTCTTTGAAATGGTTGGTCCGGGTAGCCTCATCAGCATCCTGGAAACTATCAACCCCAACTTGCTTATATATGATATTATGCAGCCATGGGTTCCGTCGATAGCTTTGTCCCATAGTATCCCAGCTGTTCATTTTCAAACTTCTGGAGTTGCTGCTCTATCATTCGTCTATCGTCTTTGTAAACATCCGGACGTTGCAAACCCTTTTCCGGCAATACACTTTCGGGAATCAGAGATAAAGAAAATGATGCGTCCCGCTGTTCCATCTCCGACTAGTGGTTATAGTGACAAAGATCGTATTTTTATTGGCCTTGATGAATCTTGTGACATGATACTGCTCAAAAGTTGTGGAGAGATGGAAGGGAAATACATGGGTTTTCTCTCAGACTTGTGCAAGAAGAAGGTCATATCTGTGGGACCACTCCTTGTTCAGGACTCCATAGACAATGTCGATCACTTGGAGATCCTCGAATGGTTAAGCAAGAAAGAGCAATCTTCAAGCGTATTTGTTTCCTTTGGCAGTGAAACTTTCTTGTCCAAGGGTGAGATGGAAGAGCTAGCTCATGGGTTGGAGCTTAGCAATGTTAACTTCATATGGGTCATTAGGCTTCCTGTAGAAGAGAATATTAAGGTTGAAGAGATCCTACCAGAAGGCTTTCTTGAAAGGGTAAACGAGAGGGGCAAAATTGTGGAGGGATGGGCCCCACAAGCTAGAATATTAAAGCATTCTAGTATTGGTGGGTTTGTGAGTCATTGTGGTTGGAGTTCTGTGATGGAAAGTTTGACCTTTGGGGTACCACTCATAGCAATGCCCATGCAGCACGATCAGCCTCTAAATGCCAGACTAGTGGTGGACATTGGTGTTGCCATGGACATTTTGAGAGATGACAATGGAGAGCTTAAAAGAGAAGAGGTTGCAAAGGTGATAAAAGAGGTGGTAGTGGAGGAAAGTGGGGAAGAAGTAAGGAGAAAGGCTAGAAAAGTAGGAGAGAGAATAAGAATGAAAGGAGATGAAGAGATTGATTGCTTGGTTGAGGAGTTGCGAAAACTTTGCCACAAAGTATAAGCAGGTTGACTTGTGCCATCAAAGGACAAAAGGATATTTGTTGATAAGGGAGGTAGGGTCAGCTCCATGGTTATACACTAACTTTGAGCTAGCTCCATCGGTCATATAGTAACTTTTCGTATTAGAGTTAGGATTTTGATCTTCTCTAAAAACAAGTGAATTGATGTAGTAGCTCCATTTATGATTTACCCCAACATCGCTTATAAAGGACGGGCAGAGTGCACAAGGCTCTTGCAAGGGATCCGGACTGGAGTATCGTGGGATTCTAAGAAGTTTTATCTTTGAATGATTGTTTTCATAGTCCGAATCTGTGATCTCTAGGTCAATGTGGAGCAACCTCACCGTTGTGCCGAAGCTCGCCCCTCTCTCTCTCTCTCTCTCTCTTTCTAAGACTGTTAGACAGTTCTAGTGCATTCGGTTATTGTTATAGATGGTCCCTTGATCCTAATGGCGTGTTTGACTTCATAATTTAAGGCTTTGGCTTTGATTTTTTAAAGTTGTTATGATTGAGTTTTTTTTTTTATAAGAGACCTATAGAACTAGTAGGTGTAACTAAAAAAGAAAGTTTAAAATCATAAACCAAACCAATAAATCAGGTGAACACACCCCTGTTTTAACCTTTAGGGGGTCATTTGCTAGTTTCCTTGGAATAAATTACATCATCTATGGTTGTATGTTGCATTTCTTGTCATTCGGACACTTTAAAGCATATTTTTATTGGGAAAAAACTTAGGAAAAATTGTGCAATCAATATATTATTTATTATGGATCCAACGGACCCGTCTACTGTGTCGTGATTGGTTGAGCTCTACGGGAGTAGAGTTATGCCTTTCGAAATTAAGATTTGTAAGATGGTTTTATAAAAAACTTACTATTTTCATTGAATGACGTAAGTGGAAGGAGTTGTAATCGCCTAAACAAATGATTTTGACTTCAAGCTCTTGTATATACATATGCACATGAAAATACCTTGAGTTCATAAAAAAGGAAAAAAAGAGAATAAAACTTGTTTTACTTCTTGCCCTCGTACAATTGCTATTGCTATCATGTTTTTCAAGTCTCTCTCTTATATGCTACTGATTTTTTGTCGTACATGTGTGTCACGTGATCGAGATTTTCAAGTCTCTTCTCTTATATGCTACTGATTACTTATAACTTATGACTGATAACTGATAATTGGTGTTTACAACTTATTGTCTTACACGTGTTTTAAGTGACTTGTACATGACTTATGACTTATTTTACTATAAGTGAAATCAAACGCTTTAAAAACAACTTATGGTAAGACATAAGTCATAAGCATTTTCAGATAAGTTAAATCGAACCCCTAATGTCCTCCCTTTTTTTATCCGTCCCAAAAAACTACCTGTATTTATAATTGGCAAATGATATTACGAGCTAGAGCTTGTAATATTATTACAAGCTCTAGTTCTAGAGTCGTTAGATGATTAAGTTAGTGATGATTTGGAAAGTCCGTGTCATTACTTAAAAAAAATATATTTGATCTAACAGTGTAGAGATCTAAATAGATTTAATCAAACGGTATTAACACTAAAGCTTGTAATAATACCACAAGCTCTAGCTTGTAATATCATGCCTCTTTATAATTTTCTTTTTTGAGAAAACCCTTTCACTATTTTACCCTTTTTTTTCTTCCAACTTTAATAATGAACCTCATTTATATGAGTTTTAAAGAAAATTACATATTATACAAATATTAATAATCGTTCAATTAATTTTTTTTAATACGTGTGTCATATAAAATATGACAATAATTTTGAGATAGAGGGTGAATAATATCGTATTCATGTTGTCTCCATAAATAGTCTCATTTGACGAGTCATTGATAAGCCAACGATAATAGGCACATGAGATATAATTCACTATATTTCACTTAAATACAAGAATTATAATGGAAGAAAATCCCAAAATTTCTCTCTAATCAGAACCTCGCTAAGGGCTCGTTTGTCGCGGTAGCTGGTGGCTTATAACTGATAGCTTAGGCTGTTGGTTGAATGATTTATAACTGATTTGGTGATGGACTGTTTGTTGCAGCTGATGAAAAACAATTTATGAGTATATTTGTTAAATAAGTTGAAAATTATTTATTTTACTATAAATTGACCATAAATCATAAATTTTCAAATAAACTAGTTCCTTATTAAGGAAAAAAATCTCACCTTTATCTTAAAAAATTTAACATGGGATAATATTTAATTAATATTTATTTACTTAATCTTACTTAAAACGGTAAATAAATATGTAGCTATTTTCTACATCGTTAGTATGCATAGTCTTTTACGTATAACTTTTATTATTTCCTAGCCAATTTGTGCGTAGTCAAATATGCGGAAGTTAAAAATGTTTACCCTATAATAAAATGAATAAATAATTTATAATATTCCTTATCCTGTATTAAATGTTTATTTTTTTTAAAAAAATCTTGAAATTAATATTCCTAGTTCTTTTTATGTATTTATGAGAAAAAGGTAAGATTGTAATAATCAAAATTTTATTAATGAAGTATAATTGTCTTTGTGTTTTCAAGAAACTAAAAAAGCTTAAAATTTTAGCCTTTTAGCTTTGGTTTTGTAATGCATAAATGATGTAGTACCTAACTTATTGGCTTTTAACTTATAAACTGAAACAAATATTTTAAATATGACTTATTTTAAACTAAAAGCCAAAAGTCACTTTAAATAAGCTGTAACAAACGAGTACTAACGCTCTTCTATGTTGATAAGCCAATGATAACTTTATATTCCCTCAGTTCCAAAATTATTGTCTTGTTTTCCTTTTTCGTCCGTACTAAAATAATTGTCTTCTTTGAAAGTTTCTTTTTTAAAACATCACTTTTACCACTTTACCTTTACTTTTACTTCTTATTTTAATTTTAGGCCATATACTCATGAGATTTATATTAGAGAATAATATCTTCTTATTATTCTTGTTTATTTGTAATTAGTAATTAGTGGTAATTACCTTGTAGAGTTCTTTCCTTATTAGGTTCCTTCCTTGTATAGGTTTCTTGTACCCTACTTCAAGTGTAACCCTAATTGTATCTCTCCCTATAAATAGGTGATTCAATCAATGAATTGACTATGCCATTATTCCTAAACATTATTAGTTTCTACATGGTATCAGAGCTTTGCTCCTAAACCCTTGCCTTCTTCCTTTAGCCGCCGCCCCTCACCCTTCTTTACCATGGCTAACGGAAATCACTCCATCACCATTAAAAACCCTCTTGATCCCACACAAACCTTCGACCTCATAAACATCTCTCACCACAACATCACCAAACTCACATCCACCAACTATATAGCTTGGAAACTCCAAGTTGAGGCCACCCTTATTGGCTATGACCTCTACAAGTTTGTAGACGGCTCACATCCATGTCCGCCTCCCATTGTCCTCACCAAGGATGCTCAAACATCCAAGGACGTCCCCACACCCAACCCGCATTACCAACCCTGGATCCGGCAAGACAAACTTCTGTTTGGTGCTCTTGTGCTTCCTCTCTCGCACCTCGTCCCTTGATCCAACAGCCGCCACTACCCGTGATGCTTGGCAAACTTGCTTGCTCACACGTATGCTCGCCCAACCCGCGGCCACATCAAGCAGATTAAAGATTACCTCAAGCGAGCTTCCAAGGGCACTCAGTCTATTTCCGACTACATGTAGTCTGTTAAAGGAAGGGCTGATGAACTCGCTGCTCTCGGCAAACCACTTGATCACGAGGACCTCATTGAGACCATCCTCGGTGGCTTGGACGATGACTACCGCCACATCGTGGATGTGGTTGAAGGACGGGACACCCCCATCTCGTTTGATGAGTTCCATGAAAAACTCATCAATCGCGAGCCGCTTGCCTCGATCAAGGCCCTTCTCTCACCTCGCTTCGCCAATCCTGCCGCCGAGGATCAATAGCTCGTCGCTCGGCACTCCCTCGACGCATCCGTCCCAACCTCGGCCGCCGCCTCGGCCGCTCTCGCCCACCGCGACCATACCTCGGCAAGTGTCAAGCATGCCGCCAACAAGGCCACTCGGTTGCTCGCTGTCCCAACTTCCAACTGGTCGCCACCACCTCTCTGCCCGCTCCTCCCAACTCGGCCACTGGCTCCAAGTGGCAACCACGGGCTCACCTCGCCACCTCGGCTGACACGGGGACACCGAGCTGGTTACTCGACAGTGGTGCTTCTCACCATGTCACCAACGACCTTGGCAATCTCTCACTTCACTCAACCTACGCGGGCATGGACGACATAGTCATTGGTGATGGTACTGGGTTATCAATTTCAAAAACTGGTTTCTCCTCTCTTCATACACCCACACACAATTTTTCCCTTCATAATGTTCTCTTTGTTCCTGATATGAAAAAGAATCTTATATCTATATCTCAATTTTGTATTTCTAATAATACCTCCATTGAGTTCTTACCAACTTCTTTTCATGTGAAGGATCTGCTGACAGGGAGAATACTTCTGACCGGACAGTCTAAGGACGGTGTGTATGAATGGCCGGCCACTACTACCCCACCTCGCCCATCTGCTTGTGTCAGCTCCAAAGTCTCTCACCAGGATTGGCATCATCGTCTTGGTCATCCGTCTGGTCCTATTCAACGACAGCTCCTATCTAGCCTAGGTTTAGATTTAGACACTACTAGCACTCGTCCTCTTCATTGTAATGCTTGCCTTTCTAATAAAAGTCATAAACTCCCTTTTCATCAGAATACTATTGTGTCTACTATTCCTCTGCAAACTGTTTATACTGATGTTTGGACCTCGCCCCTTCCATCCATTGATGGGTTCAAATACTATGTGATCTTTGTTGATCATTTTACTCATTACATCTGGCTATACCCGCTCAGACGGAAGTCTGAGGTCGCCACCATCTTTCCCAAATTTAAAGCCCTGGTCGAAAACTTTTTTAAAACAACCATTGTCACTCTTTACTCGGACAATGGAGGCGAGTACATGGGACTTGCCCGCGACTCTGGCCTGGCCGCCTACCTATCCGCCCATGGCATCTCTCATCTCACCTCGCCCCCTCACACCCCGGAACACAATGGGTTCTCCGAACGTCGCCACCGTCATATTGTTGAAACTGGCCTCTCTCTTCTCTCTCGAGCATCTCTTCCGCTGCCCTTCTGGTCGTTTGCCTTCCAAATAGCGACCTACCTCATAAATCGTCTACGTACACCCACCCTTGCTCATCAGTCTCCATACCACAAACTCTTTGGCTCGCCAAACTACTCCAAACTTCGGGCCTTTGGCCTTTGCTACCCCCGGCCGCCTCTTACTCCGCCACAAACTTGATGCTCGCTCCACCCCATGTGTCTTCCTTACTCGCTCACCTAGTGCTTATCTTTGTTATGATCCGAGCACCACTAAATTCATTTCTCGTCATGTCCGCTTTGTCGAAGTCCTGTTTTTCCCATGCCCACCCCCGGCCACTAGTCCTCGCTTTGACGAAACCTATGATAGTACCTCTTGGCTATCCCCTCATGATCTGCTCGGTCCCTCATACACACCGTCGGCTGCTCGCTCTAGTGCCTCCCCGCCAGTGTCTCCTCGCACTAATCAGAATGTGGTTGATCTCAGTTCACCCATACCCCTGGCCTTCCTCAGCCTGTGATCGTGGTCCCTCGCCAGCCTTTTTTTCGGCTACAGCCTCCCTCGCCCGAGGGTGGCCCTACTCCCGCTTGCACCATGCCCGCTGGACTCGATCCTGCCTCGTGCCCGACACGTGCTCGGCTGACTGCCCCTCGTGCCGCCGCACTGTGCTCTCCTGCCGTGTCCGCGACTCCTCGTGCTCCGCCGCCTGATCCTCAACCATAGTTACTCGATCTAAAAACAATATCTACAAACCCATCAGCAAACTGAGTCTTTCGGCTCAACTGGCAGCGGACAGTGAACCAACAAGTGTTCCTCAAGCTCTGAAAGATGGGAAGTGGCGTCAGGCCATGTCTGAGGAATTTGATGCACTTGCTCGCAATGGAACTTGGGAACTTGTGCCTGCGGCAGATGCTCGCAATATTGTTGGCTGCAAGTGGATCTACCGCATCAAACGACATGCTGATGGAACCATTGACCGCTACAAAGCTCGCCTTGTGGCGAGGATTTCACCAATGACTGGGATTGACTATCACGAGACTTTCAACCAAAGTTGATTAAGCCAACTATCGTCGCCTTGTTTCTCTCTCTAGCCGTTAGTCAAGGATGGGATACTCGCCAACTGGATGTTAACAATGCCTTTCTTCAAGGCAATCTGTCCGAGGAGGTATTCATGGCTCAACCACCTGGGTTCATAGATAAGGACAAACCTCATCATGTGTGTCGGCTTCACAAAGCCATTTATGGTCTCAAACAGGCTCCTCGAGCATGGTATAATGAGCTGCTTTCTTCTTGCCTCAGTTTTACCAACTCTCTGGTCGACATATCACTGCTCATCCTTCAGCATCGCGAGCACCATCATCTATCTTCTTGTATATGTGGATGACATTATTATCACTGGGAACCAGCCCGCTGCAGTTCAGACATTCATTTCTCTGCTCGCCAATCGCTTCTCTCTCAAGGATCTTGGTGATCTTCACTACTTTCTTGGGGTTGAGGTTGTCAAGCGTCCTAGTGGTCTTCTGCTCTCCCAGCGTGGGTACATAGCTGATCTCCTTGCTCGCACCGGCATGACCGATGCTCGCCCAGTGGCTACGCCCCTTGCTACCTCTCCCACCTTGACTCTTCACGCTGGCACAGCTCTCTCAGATCCAACAGAATTTCGAGCACTGGTCGGGAGTCTCCAGTATCTGTCTCTTACTCGACCTGATGTTGCCTTTTTGCCAACAAACTCTCCCAGCTTCATGCATCGACCGACCACCGAGCACCGGAATGCGGCCAAGCGAAGTTCTTCTGATCTCGTGGTACTATCCATGCGGGCATCCTCCTTCATCGCTGGCCCTCCGCTCTCCATGCCTTTATCGTGCAGAATGGGCCGGGCAACAAGGATGACTACACATCCACCGCCTATATTATCTATCTTGGAAGCGCCCGATCTCTTGAGCTCCACCTAAACAACGCACGGTGGCTCGTTCCTCGACCGAGGCCGACACGGGCTGGCCGCCACCGCCGAGGTCCGCTGGGTTGTGTCTCTTCTTGGCGAACCGGGTCTCACCTCCTCGACTAACCGGTCATCTATCAGGACAATGGGTGCCACGAGTCTCTGCTCGAACCCGGTTTTTCATACTCGCATGAAGCATGTGGCTCTAGACTTTCACTTTGTTCAGCAACAAGTTCAGGATGGGCTTCTGCGAGTATGTCATGTCTCCTCGGCTGATCAATTGGCTGATGCCTTGACCAAGCCTCTTGCTCGCCAGCGGTTTCATCAATTACTTCACAAGATTGATCTCTTCTCTCGGACGTCCATCTTGCGGGGGCATATTAAAGAATAATATCTTCTTATTGTTCTTGTTTATTTGTAATTAGTAATTAGTGGTAATTACCTTGTAGAGTTCTTTCCTTATTAGGTTCCTTCCTTGTATATGTTTCTTGTACCCTACTCCAAGTGTAACCCTAATTGTATCTCTCCCTATAAATAGGTGATTCAATCAATGAATTGGCTATGCCATTATTCCTAAACATTATTAGTTTCTACAATTTAAAGGAAACCACAAACTATTTCAGTATTAATAATCTATTCAAATGTGTTTTCTTAAGTCGTACGCCAAGTCAACCCAGACGATAATTTTGAGACGAAGGGAGTAGTTTATATTCAATTTTCTTTTCGCGGCTGATACTCGATACTTCATCCGTTTCAGGTAAAAAGTCTATTATACTATTTTAGGATGCTTCACTCTAAGAGTCTACTTTAAAAAATTATGTTTACAATTTCTATAACATTTCATCTTTACCTTTCACTTGTTTTGTAAGTACATTATTTATGCTTAACTATTTTTGTAATTATAATTAAATTTAATGACATTAATAAATCCTTTAATAATTAGACTTTTTAAATAATGATTATTTGAGTGGAACGAAATGAGTAATTAAATTGTTGGATATATAAACTATTTTTTCACGCGCAGCAACTTTTTACATTGGTAGGAGCTTGTCTCTCATTCATTATTATAGTGTGATCCTCACACTGTATTACATTTTGTTGCACATGATTTTTGAATACTTTTTAACACAATTGATAGTTTTGTACACCGACTAAACTATACTCCATCCGGCTTAAGTAAAAAGTCCTTCGTACTATTTTGTGATAATTTTTTATTTTTATCATCTATTTGTATTGTAAGCATAATAGTTGTGTTAAATATTTTTGTAATTATGACCAACTGTAATATATACTCCTTATATATATCTTAATTATTATATTTTTCAAACATAAATTTTAGTGAGAGTATTACATATTGTTGCACATGTTCAATTAATTATAGATTGTTTGAAAAGTAATAATTATTAGAGCAGAAACAACAATGGATCAAATGATGTTTAAGATATTTTTCCTCCACAACGGAATATCAACACAAAATCAAAAGCAAATCTAAAAAGATATTGGGGGTATGGTCGCATGATGAGACATCCCAAATGCAAGAAAAGTGAATTGGCCGCTCTCTCTTTCTCCAAGTGGTCATGCCATTTTTTTCTCTTATTCTTTGATTTTTGGTCTTTTTGGAATTCAAAAATAATATTTAAAAAAATGTTTAAGAAGTACACATTTTATCTATAAATAGAGATTTGGTTTGAATCGTTTGGACACTAAATAATTTTTTTTTTCCAAATTTTGAAGTTATTATAGATAAAGATGGTGAGGTATGAAAGATTATTGAAGTTTGTATCAAGCTGTTGTATGAGTTTTTTATTTGTATAATTTATGGATATCAACTATATTTTTATATTAATTTTTAATGTATTGAGTATCAAATGAGTAACAAACTAGATATTCTCTTATATATGACCTTAAAGGGAGCATATGATATGGATTGATTCGAGTTTATATTGAATTGGGTAATACTAGAGCCACTCTAATAACACTCAATTTTGGGTACCAAATAATGTGACATCTTATGTGTCATATTGTTAACATAACTTTTTAACTTATAGTGGAGCCCATAAAATGTCAAATAAGATGACACATTGGAAACCATATCATTTGGTGCACAAATTTGAGTGCTCATTAAGTGGCTCTAGCATTACTCGAATTGAATTATTAGTTTATTACCCCTCGCCTATTCCATATTCTCACCTTGGGTTACAGATAATAGGTACAATACAAGTAGCTTTAGTCTTGGTGCATCTCCAACCGGACCCCCTAAACCCCCAATTTGAGTCCAACCTTTCCTAAATCCATTCCAACTAGACCCCCAATTCTCTCCTCAATTTGGGTTGGTGAGTAGTGTCACACCAAATTTGGGACAACATTATTCATCTAACCCCAAATTGGGGTTGATGGAACCCACTCTTTTTATAACAAAAAAAAAAAAAAAAAAATCTATCTATATATTACACAATTCTTAAGATTTATTGAAAATATGTAAATATGCACATGTGGTAGAAAGTACCGAATTTCAATATAGTAGTATTTAATATGAGTAGTCACACATTGAAAATCTGTAAATACAAATAACTTTTGGTGCACACTTAATTTACTGATTAATTAAAATGGGAAAATAATATTGGAATAAGAACAAATATGCTATAAAAATCATGTCCATTGAATACATGTGATCACAAAATAAAATATAACCACAATTAATTATAAAAAGTCTGCTATGAAAATCTTCATATATGACTTATCTGTATTTGAAATTTTTCTGTCTTTTTCATCGTATTCGAAATTATAATATCAAAACAAAATTTATTTTTGCAAATAACCACAATTAATTACTCCGTATAACTTATTGGTAAATCATATGAATATATACGATTAAATCGTAGTAGTAGATACCAACCACAAATTATAAATATTTAATAAATCTATATGTTATATAGAAAAGAATATACATTTGAATTACTATTTAAACTACTTAAGATCCTAAATTTTAATAACAAAAAATATCAATTATTAAACTCCAAAAAATTATGAACGAGAAAATGACTTAAACAATTCATAAAATAATGGATTAAATGATATCAATTATACGCTGACGATTGAGTGAGTTGGGTCGAAACGGATCGTGTCCCATTATAATCCAAAATTAAATGGATTGACCCGTTTTAACCCATATTTTCCGCCAAGAAATCTATACTTATATAGCAAAAATATAGGTAATGGGTCCGACCCGCTATTTTTTTTTGGGGTCAAAAGGGTAACCGGTTTCGACCTAAAAAAATTAACGTGTTGGGTTGAGTCCGGTAATTTTCAAGCCAGATTGGGTGGGTTTACGGGTTTTGGGTTGTATTTGTCAGACCTAATTATATCAATATAATTTGTTCCCTTTATCATACTTTTTATTTATTTTTCAATTTTATTTATAATCTTCATTTTATTTGAGTATAATTTAATTAAAAGAGATATATGCACTTGCGTTTAACGCACGAGTGTAAAACTAGTTGAATTTTAAATACAACAAATTGATTTTTAAATACAAAAAATATTAATAATTTATTTTATGAATTTAAAAATATTTTAATTGATTAATAACTAATAATAGCTATGTAATAAATATTAATAATGTAATTCATTTTAAAGCATTAAAAAAAGAAAAATAAATTATAATAAATTGATCTATTATGTATATTGAAAATAAAAAAAAGACATACAACTTGAAATTAAAAAAGACATACAACTTGAAATTAAAAATGACATACAACATGAAATTAAAGAAAACATACAACTTGAAATTAAAAATGACATACAACTTGAAATTAAAAATGACATACATCTTGAAAATAAAATATGACATACAACTTAAAAATAAAAATGACATACAACTTGAAAATAAAAATGACATACAATTTAAAAATAAAAATGACATACAACTTGAAAATAAAATATGACATACAACTTGAAATTAAAAATGTCATACAACTTGAAAATAAAAATGACATACAACTTGAAAATAAAAATGACATATAACTTAAAAATAAAAATGATATACATCTTGAAATTAAAATATAACATACAACTTGAAATTAAAAATGACATACAACTTGAAAATAAAAATAACATACAACTTAAAAAACAATGACATACAACTTGAAAATAAAATAATTATTTATTGTGTAATCTTAATAATTACAATTTTAAATGTTATAGTAGAAAATCAAAATAAAATATGCTAAGGAATATTCTTTTTGGTGTAAGATTTTGTGTAAAAGGTTGAAGTTGAAATAGTGGATAGTGTTGAAACTGCTCCAAATTGAGGTAAATTTGGACCCAAATTAGGGTTTTTGGGTTGGAGATGATCTTAATATCTCCGATCAACATATAATAGTAAAACGTGAATAAGAATTGGTTTGATAAACGATACAATAGAAGTATTTACAAAGAGTAGGTCACAGACTAATCCTTACTTCATGATCTTTCTCTCTCGCAGCTTAGTCCACTTATATATTATGAGTTAAGTTGGAAAGATCTGTCTTATAGAAAACTAGTATACGTACCCGTGTCATAGGCACAGTGTCGGTATGTGATCAGTTCAATAGATGGTCAGGATAAATAAAACTCATAACTGACGGGGTAATTCAAACAAAACCCACAACTGAAGGTTTTATATGTAATGTAATTGTAGAGGGGTAATTCAAACATAACTCATAACAGATAGATTCATTTGCAACTCACATACTTATAAATCAATATATACTGTCAGTTGTGTTTATCACAATTTGATCAATGTCACCAGTTAGACTCCGAGCTCTTTTATAATATAAATACTTATAAAACATATTTTTCAAGTTTTTTTTGCCATTGACAAATAATCTCTCATAGGACAGTACTTTTTTTGTTGGCCAAAACTTAGGAAGAACAGTTTTACGAGAACTTTTTGTGAGACGAATCTGTCTCACCCGATTTACCATGTGTTGATGAACTGAATTGTGAGAGAATGATGTTTCGTCTTACACACACACACACACATATGTATATAACAATAAAACTGTGAAATCAGTTTATATCAATATTACTTTGTACGTTTCTAATTAAATGTTCTACGTAAAGTGAGTGTTATTTAATGTATAAAGTCATGAAATTTATACTCCCCCGTCCCTAAATTATCGTTCGTTTTTCCTTTTTCGTCCGTCCCAAAATAATTGTTCACTTTGAAACTTACCTTTTTAGATCATCACTTTTACCACTTTACCCTTACTTTTTCACTTTACTTTTATTATGGGCCACATATACATGGACATTAAAGGAAACTACACATTAAACTAATATAAATAATCAAGTCAATTATTTTTTTTTAAACTGTACACCGAATCAACCCAGACGATTATTTAGGGACGGAGGGAGTATTTGTTCTTTATCATGGCCAATGTGGTCTTGCCAAAAAAAAAAATCGTGTTAACTAGGGCTTATAGATATACGTGCTATTAAAATAACATAAAAAATAAATTCATTAATTTCTTTTTAAAAAAAGTAAAAAGAGACTCATGGACAAAAAGACAATAAAGGAAAAACAAAGGTAAAAGTATCATTTAAAAACCTTATAAAACATCCGTAAAAAGAGACTCATTATGGACAAAAAGACAAACTAGCGGATGTTTTATAAAATAGCAAATGTGTAGCGAATATTTTATAAAACATCTGCAAATATGTATCAAAAATAAATATCTATTAAATGTTAAAAAAGATATTTAAATCAGGCCAAAATACAAATTTTCCCCCAAAGTATACACTCAATCCCAGATCACTACCCAACTTAAGTTTTGTGCCAATTTGGTATCTGATGTTGCCATTTGTGTCAATTAACTCCCCCGGCCCAACGTCCGTTAAAGAATTGACGTTAACTCTCACGTGTTTCGCACGTGATGGGTAATTTCGCCATTTCCTTTACAAAACAGGGGACAAAATGCCGCTCACCGATCCACTCTACCACTCTCATCTCTCTCTAAAGTGATAAACCCGGTGCCCCCTTGAACCTCCCCCAAAACTTACCGGTCTTCTTCACCGGCGAAAATTACCCACAAGACCAAATATTCGCTTTTGCCCCATCGTATCCTTTTTTTTCAGTAGCACCTCCTGCTACATACGGCATCACACTGGTATGTAATGTACCGTCGTCACCGATCCTGAACGATGACAACCCGAAATCTTTGTTTTCGTTCGCCGAGGAGCGAATTTCTGCTTCGATCGCGCTGGAGACGCCGCCGGCCGTGACGTAAGTCGATGGCACCGATTAATTGTTGAAAGTACTTTCTGGCGATATCCTCTTTGAGTTTACCTTTATCGACCTTGGCGAAGAGTTCGCCGCCTTTAATGTATTCCATGACGAAGAAGATTTTTTGCTTAGTGGCCATGACTTCTTTCAATTCGACGACGTTCGGGTGACGAACTAAGCGCATGATCGAGATTTCGGGATTTGATCCATCATGCCTTCCTTCGACATGGTCTTTGTTGATGACTTTAATGGCGACGCGGATGTATTGAGGTTTTTGGCATAGTAGACCTGCGAAGGTACCTTGGTCCCTGTAGCCCCGCCCATCTCGCACTTTCTCGAATATTGTGTTACCGCTGATGAGGTGGCGAGGTTCGTCGGGGATCCGACGGATAGTCGTCCATTACGCGAGTGCCCTGTTTTGTAGTGCATTCACGGGAACAAAATACCCACCCAGCTAACATAACCCAAAAGGAAATGACGAAATTACCCATCACGTGTAAGAGCACGTGAGAGTTAACGTCAATTCTTTAACGGACGTTGGGCCGGGGGAGTTAATTGACACAAATGGCAACATCAGATACCAAATTGGCACAAAACTTAAGTTGGGTAGTGATCTGGGATTGAGTGTATACTTTGGGGGGAAATTTGTATTTTGGCCTTTAAATCATTTTATACATAAAATAATACTCCATCCGTCCCTAAATAATCGTCCTGCTTGACCCGGCGCACAGTTTAAGAAAAAGTAATTGACTTGATTATTTATATTGGTTTAATGTGTAATTTCCTTTAATGTCCATGTATATGTGGCCCATAATTAAAGTAGTGTGAAAAAGTAAGAGTAAAGTGGTAAAAATGATGTTTTAAAAAGATAAGTTTCAAAGTGAATAATTATTTTGGGACGAACGAAAAATGAAAGAAAGACGATAATTTAGGAATGAAAGTAAGAGTATTACGTTTAAGAATTTTAGTATTATATTTAGGTTCACTCTTTCTTTAATCGTTTCACGACTTTCGGCAAAATTTAGTCAGATAACCTATGTGTTATGGCTGGGTGCTTTTGTTTTTTTAGTTTAAATGGGTTGGAAGTTCCAATGTGTTTCATGAGGTCATCATTAATGTCTATATCTGCCCATATTCATAACCTTCGTACCCATTTTAAAAGAGAGATAGAGAGAGAGAGAGATAGAGATAGAGAGAGAGAGAGATAGAGAGAGAGACTGCATGGACTCCCAACAATCTAAGGTCAGAGTTGTGATGCTGCCATGGCTAGCTCATGGCCATATCTCCCCTTTCATTGAACTAGCCAAAGAACTCTCGGTTAGAAATTTTCACATCTACTTTTGCTCAACCCCCATAATTCTCAACTCTATCAAAGACAAAATCACTGATTCAATCGAGCTAATTGAGCTCCACCTTCCTCCCAACCCTGACCTCCCTCCCCACCTCCACACCACCAAAGGCCTCCCACCCCACCTCAGGCCCATCCTCATGAATTCCTTCCTATCATGTGGCCCCACTTTCTCCACCCTCCTCCATGACCTCCACCCTGACTTGGTCATGTATGATATGTGTGGCCAGTGGGTCCCATCCCTGGCAGCCACCCTCAACATCCCATCAGTCTATTTATGTGTCACTGGTGCCACCAGTTCCTCCTTTTTCCTCCACCTAGCCAAACATCATGGTCAAAAATTCCCCTTTCCTCATATTTTCTTAAGGGATGTCTATGTTGATATACTCAATCCCAAGAGCAAACCAACAGATCAAAGTGAAAGTGTTTTCGGTTTTATGGATCTTATTAATTGCTATGAGTTGTCTTCTAGTTTTGTATTGATCAAAGGGAGTAGGGTGATTGAGGAAAAATACATCAGCTACCTCTCTGAGTTGATCGGAAAGAAAGTTGTTACCCTGGGCCCACTTCTTCATCCTAACCCAACTTTCAATGAAGATGATGTGGAGCAAGTAAAAATTCTACAATGGCTGGACAAGAAGGAGCCATTTTCCACTGTGTTTGTTTCTTTTGGTAGTGAGTTTTATTTGGGGAAAGAAGATTTGGAGGAATTGGCATATGGGTTGGAGCTCAGCAATGTTAATTTCATATGGGTTGTCAGATTCCCAACTGGGGAGAAACTCAGTATTGAAGAGGCTATGCCAAATGGGTTTCTTGAAAGAGTGGGAGAGAGGGGATTTGTTGTAGATGGGTGGGCCCCACAGGCTAAGATTTTGTCCCATGGAAATGTTGGAGGGTATGTTAGTCATTGTGGGTGGGGGTCTACATTGGAAGGAATGTATCATGGTGTACCGATTGTAGCCATGCCAATGCAACTGGAGCATCCAATTATTGGTAGGCTTGTGGAGGAGGTTGGTGTTGGAGTGGAGGTTTTGAGGGGTGGAGATGGTAAGTTTAAAAGGGTGGAAGTGGCAAGAGTGATAAAAGAGGTGGTGGTGGAGGAAAGTGGGGAGAAGTTGAGGAGGAAAGTTAAGGAAGTTAGTCACAATTTGAAAAAGGAAGGAGAGGAGGCACCTAATGTTGTTGCAGAAGAGATTAGTAGACTTTGTGAGCATTGAGGAGGCTTTTAGGCTGGAAATAAGCTTTGTTTGGAGCAAAATCTGCCGACTTTAACTATTACTACATGCATCATGCATTTATAAGGTTTTAAATAAAAGTACACAAAATATTCATATTTATATCAATTTGTTTTTCTTAAAATTGAGCCAAACATGACAGTTATTTAAGAGCGGGATGATAAACTTTGAGTATGACGGTCTTATAAATATTTTTTATAAAACAAATCTTTTATATCCGATTCATTATGTGTTGGTAGGTTAAGCTGTAAGAGAGTGAATGTTCGTCTTACAAATAAAGATATATAAAACGGTCTTATAGGAGACTTATTCGTATTATTTTACATGGGATGTATGCTCGGTGTGAGAGAAAAATAAGGCCACCATCATTTTGATTTGCGAATATCTCGTAAGAACAATGAAAATGACTAGACACTTGGAAGTAAGGCAAAAGTTTTGATAAGACGGTCTTACGAATCGCTTTTATAAGATGAATCATATTTACTCAACCCACCGTATATTGATACTGGCCTGCAATTATTCTTTCTTCAAATTGACCTACTAGGGTTTTCTAAGAACATTGCAGAAGAGGCTCCATTATGTCATTTCTTGGCCCATTCTCTAGTTCAGTTTCAGGCCCAATTCACCTTGGGACTTATGAGAGCAATTTAGAGTATCTCAAATGCTAATGTAGATGTGAAATAAATTAAATGCCACCTAGGATTTATACCTTTTTTAAAAAAAAATCTCTCAAATACAAATGTAAATGATGAGTATGGATATGACGTGACAACTAAATTTGTTCACATTGTGGATAACAATATCAATTTTTCATATATTATTTGAGGGTGTAGAGTGTAGACACGTCATAGTCATCATTATTCTTATTAAAAACTCTTTCAATTGATTTTTTTTTTGTCAAATACTAGATCTTTGTGTCCGTGCCTATGATACGATGTCAGTATATCTGATTACGTCAGTTGAAACGCTAACGTCTAAATAAAAAGTATGATTTTAAAAATGTTACAGTTGATGGGTACATTACTTCAAGTGGTAATTGAGCTCTATTGTGAGATTATATTAATGTAAGGTTAATGTTTTGTAAAGGGTATATGGTTTAGAAGATTAATCTCAAGGTGTGACTGTTCATAATATTAATTGTAAGGGGTAACTTTGCAACATGGTGAGAAAATAGAGTTAAAAGTAGATAACTATTCTCACATATGTGAATGTGAGAGTGATTCCCAACCATTAAATTTTTTAAGATAATTTAATATCAATCTTTAAATAGTTTTAGTCAATTGCGCATGTGTGAGAACGAACTCTATTATAATATAGATGATTTTAGTGGTGCAATGCATACCCCATAAGATTAAATAAATATTTGCATTTGAGAGATCAATTTTGATTGGCTGTGAATAAAGAGAGAAAAATTGACACAAGATTAAAGATATTAATTATTAACGGCCACATATAATCAAATACACTATTACAATGGTGATGCTCTTAGGTTGCTTAAAGATGACCTCTCGGTCCTCTCCCGATGTTGAGGTTATTTGGTGGAACGCTTACACCATGTCATTAGGGTGATATTGTGTAATACTATAATACTAACACTTGAGATTAACAATATCAAGTGTTCTATAACTTGTATTACCTGATTATATTTAGGGGCTCGGGTTATTATGATTGATAATAATTACATTTATAGTAAGTGGTTTGGTTTGGTTTATGTCAAAATCACAAACCAATCTATTTTTCAGTGGTTCAAAAATTCTTAAATTGAACTGAGTAAGATTTGAAACCGAACCGAACCAAACCACTTGGTTTGGTTTGGTTCGGTTTTGTAGTTTATATAAATTATTTTTAATAAAATTAACCAACATTAAAAATAACAATAAAAATAAGATTTTAATTTTGAATTAACATCAAAATTAGGAAATAACCTACTAACAACAAATTATCAAAAATAAAACACTACAAATTCTAAAATAAACACAAATAATAGAAAAAATAATAGTTCTCTAACAATCAAGATTTTGTTTGGTTTAGTATGCGTATATATATATATATCGGTTTGGTTTGGTTCGATATCAAAAAACGTGAACTAAACCGAACTCCAATTGTTAAAACCGAAACCGAACTATCTTCGACCAAAACCAAACCAAACCGACGATTTGGTTTGATTTGGTTCGGTGGTTCTGATTTATACCCCTAATAATAATGCCACATGTGATGACGTGTGGTATAACGGTTTGACTAAATGTTGATATATAATTTTGGGTAAGTCTCCTGTAAGACCGTTTTACGGATCCTTTATTCGTAAGACGAAACTTCAATCTCTCACAGCTTAACTAACAAACACTGCAAGTCGGATAAAAAAGATTCGTCTTACAAAAAATACTCGTAAGACCATCTTATCCAAAATTTTGTTTATAATTATACTTGGAGTTAGTCATCGTTACAAAAATAATTCAGCTTGAAATTCTTTATAATTACAAAATTGCTTCAGCTTCAACAATATGTTTATATCATATTTGGAGGTTAAAATTGTAGACATAATTTTCGAATATACTAGATTTCCTACTCGTGCCTACGACACGATCTTAGTATGGATGGAATAAGTGTATAAATCGAGCATGATACGGATAAATTAATATATGCCCGAGATCTTGTAGGGGTCGGATCAATGTACACTACACAAAAAAACACGACATACCAACAATCAGTGTTCTAAAAATCGGCCTAGGCTAGGCGTCACCCCGGCGCTTAGAAATTTGACAAATCGATGAAAAAATTGACTAAGCAGGCTAGGTGGCCAACTGCTGATTTTTCATATTTTTAAAATTTTGACCCTAAATAATGCCATTTTGGGGTTTTTTAAAATAATAATAATAAATATCAATTTCAAATTATTAAATTATTTATATATATGTAATTGTTAACGGATCTATGGATAATTAAACTGTTGACTATTTTTGTAATATTTTGAATCTTAGATGATATTAAATTTCTAATTTTACTTATAAAATTTAACATCATAATGTAATCATTATTTTTAAATTATTAGGTGATATTTAGTATTAGTATATTTAAAAAATTAATGTTTAATAATTAGTTTATAATAAAAATATATTAAAAATCAGATATTATATCTTATTTCTAAGCTTCGCCTATATCCCGTCTAGGCGCTCTAGGAGCTGTCTAGCGCATGTATAACGATTTTTATAACCTTGCCAACAACTAAAGAAATACTCCCTCCGTTCCACCCAAAGAGTCCCCATTTGAAAAGTCTAATTATTAATGGATATAATAATGTCATTAAAGTTAGTCATAATTACAAAAATAGTTAAGTACAAACAATGTACTTACAACACAAGTAGAGGGTAAACATAAAATATTATAAAAATTGTAAGCATAATTTTTGAAAGTAGACTTGAGAGTGAAACATCCCAAAATAGTATAATGAACTTTTTGCCTGGAACGGGTGGAGTAACACATTTTATTGGCTGTTAAATTGTGTAACTCATCCAAAAAAAATATAATTAAATATCAAAAAAACATTCTTTCAATCTCTCTCACACTGACACACAACTCAATACATTTTAATTGTAATAAACTTAAAAATAAAAATTTCATCAAAGAATAACCATAAAATAAATTAAGTGAGACGTAATAAACTAATAAAATACTGTCTGAAATCGAACTCACAAATATTTCAGACCAATAAGGAGAACTTACAAATTTTTTAAAAAAGAAAGAAATTAAAATACAAATATTTAAAATTACAAAAACTAATTACAAAACTTAAAAACAAGTTTTTTTTTTTTAAAAAAATTAAATCTAGGTTGGACAAATATTAAATTGAGATTCAGTTGATTACAATAACAATCAAGTAAGAAACTACAAACTAAATATTCGTAAAATAGTGAATCTAGGCGGGACAAAAATAAAAAAGTAAATTCATCGGATTAAAATTAAATTGATTCAGTTAATTACGATAACAATCAACGATTATGACCGTAAGATTTAAAGTAAAATAATAAATCTGAACTGATATTTATCCCAACTCAATTTTACACACATATTTTTTAAGTTGTTTTATAATATATATATATTATATATATATATATATATATATATATATATATATATATATATCTTCTCTTATGGTGAACCGTGGTGACTCGAATCCACACGAGCCGCAACTTATTTAGTGTAGCGTTTTACCATTAAGTTAGGTTTCAGTGTCTACTATAATTATATTCATTTCATGTTTTAAACAAAAGATTGATCCTCATATCTCAATATTTTAGCAAACGATTTATTTCTTTCTGAAGAATTATATATCAAAAATCGTGAAAGTAAGACCCGGAAATTAATAAAAAGAAGAAAACATCAAATTATACTAGTATTTCCTAAATCTTTTGATTTATATAATTAGAATTTCTCTCTTTATTTTCTCTATGGCTTCATCAACTCTGTTACCGCCAATCATTGCGGTCACCGTCACCGTCACCGTCAGCCGACGCGGCTCATCTCCCACCACGTTTGCCGCCAAAACCTCCGCCTGATTCTTCTCAAACGCCCTGAATATCTTCGTCACCATTTCGCGCCGAGCCGGTAATTGAATTCCAAAAAATGTAACACCACCATAGACACAGACTTCGACGGAGGAATGCCGATTAGTACATTGAGATATAACCGGCTTCGCAGCCATTGATTCCGGCAATATCATAATTGACTTCTTCATCTTGAGATCTTCCAATCTGGCAATCTCTTTCTCCAGCCCCTGTATATACTCAATCGTCTTGCTCACAATTGCCTCCCTTGTAACCTGCAAATTAAAATATCAACTCTTATAATTGATCATATTAATAGATTCATCATTCATATAATCATATATATATATATATATAAACACACAAACACATTGAAATGAATATTTCAACTGTAAGTCCTTCAATCTCTATAAGCACACACAGATAGAGATCAAAATTTTAACTGTAAACCATTCAATATACGTATATATGTATAAACACAAACACAAACGAGAGAAATCAAATCTCAACTGTAATTTCAATCAATCAACGTATGGTCCGTATGGATATCCACACTAACACAAATACACACGTAAAATTTCAACTATAAATCATTAAATATACGCATATACCACACACACACACACACATTAAATAAGAATAGTCATGGATTACTTAGCCTGCTGCAACTACAATGTGAGTATGTATATTTCTGTTTGGGTAAAATTGAGAGAGAGAAGAAGAAGAAGACCTTGGGGAGTAGGTTAGGGACGACCATGGATTGAAGAATGGAATACATTTCAGCCATTTTGCCTCTCCTATTCCGCTCGACCTCGTGACCACCAGACGAAGATGCTAGTCTTTTACGATGATTAGTTTTCGAGCTCGATGGCCCTGCTATCGTCATAGGTTCCCGGAGTAGTAATGATGATGGAGGAGGGAATTCTGATAATGGAAGGATTACTGAGTCCGTGTAACCTTCCATAATACCATCGAACAAGTTGCGAATTTCGTTGTCGTCGTCTTCGTCTTCTAATTTTACTTGATTTTCCGTCTTCTGTGCTTCTGTACTTTTCATATCCCAAACCCCCTTCTAACAGAATAATATCGCATGCGTTTTTCTAGAGAGAGAGAGAGAGAAAGGTGATACTGATTACTGAATATGGTTATGATTAAGGAACAGAAGCTGTTAGGAATATATGATGGGAGTAAAGAGAGAGTGAATTTGATTTTCTGTTCGCTCAGGTCGTGAATTTGTACCTTCCAATTAGTTATGACCTTTTTATTCTCTCCTGATTTTGTACTTTTCTTCTATACATTTACATACAGTACTTATTTGTGGGTTGGAACTTGGAATGGTACAGATGGTTTTTTGATTTAGGCTACTTTTTTGTTTTTGTGATAAGTGAAGGGAAATGCTACAAAAAAAATTATCAATATTTAATGTATCTGTGAAATTAAAAGATTATATTTTTAAAACGATTTTACGGATCTTAATTTGTAAGATAGATTTCTACTATCTCACAATTTAACTCATCAAAATACAATGGATTGGTTAAAAATACATTTTACAAAAAATAATTGTAAAATCGTGCTTCCTAAATTTTTGCCAAATTAAAATTACTTTAGAAATCTGCTTACTATCCTCTCCAATTAATTCAGGCCTTAAGATTGATAGGAGTTGAGTTTGATTCACGATTCGGATATCATATTTTTTGCTAATTGTAATGTTAGTATATGGAACAAATGATGTCCGATTACAAGACTTTCTACCATCGTTTAGTGGTTTTATTCTGATCGAGGGATTAGTCTCGAGCTTTCATGCCTGAAGTCCCATTTGAAAAGCCAAAAAGATATCGACTATGTACGTGTGCCTAATTACACGAAACTTCGATGATCAATGATAAAAGAAATTAAATAACAAATATAGATATCTGAAGAGGATCAAAATTACTGTGAACAAATAAACCCGCTTAAATTATGTAAACAATTTGATGAGCCATATTATCGTACGAAGTTGTACCTAACCATCTGTGTGGATCAGTGCACTCGATAGAAGCCTGTGAGGAGACTGACTTGGGCTATAAGAAAGAACCTAATTTTATATTTGGAATAATTACGGGCGTATTTAGTATTTATTTTTTAAAATTGTAATAGCTCGATTCCCTTATTTTTTTATTCAATCGATAAAATATATTTTTAAAATTTTGTTAAAAAATATCATCCTCTCTGTAATTTTCTCTTTCAACTTGTATCGAATTCAAATTTGTTTGTTTCTTTTTATCTCTTTTGTATTTTCTCTTAATTTCCATAGTATCCCAATAAAACTTTGGTTAAGAGGCTGCTTGAAAATCATGTTATGATAAAATTCATCGATTGTTAATTGTCTCTTCTTTGCGTATTACAATTGAAAGCATTTTGATTTTTATCAAAAGAGAACTGCTCCAATAAAACTTTGATTGAGAGGCTGCTTGAAAATCATGTTATGATAAAATTCATTGATTGTTCATTCTCTTTTTTTTTGTGTATTACAATTGAAAGCATTTTGATTTTTATCACAAAATGAACTGCTCCAATAAAAACTTTGATTGAGAGGCTGCTTGAAAATCATGTTATGATAAAATCCATTGATTGTTCATTCTCTCTTCTTTGTGTATTACGATTGAAAGCATTTTGATTTTTATCACAAAGTGAACTGCTCCAAATCGATTCTTTATGTTGATTCCACTATGCTAGTATGGATTCAAAAACACAGAACAAAAGGGAACTACTCTTCCCATCACTCATCCAACATTGTCGAAGTCTCAATTACATGCTTTCAATTCTCATTCTGACGGTTGATAATCTTCATTCAATTTTTCCATGTCGATGCCTAAATTAAGGCAGACTTGAAATTTAGTCTTGTATTTTTACAATACAATTCCAAAATTGCACAGAATTTCAATAGCTAGTTATAAAATTTACACCGCGATATATTAAACAATCTGTGTTGGTGTTATTTAATTAGACATCGTTTCTTTCAATTCGGCCTCAGTGTTATTTAATTAGACATCGTTTCTTCCAATCTTACCTCGATGTTACTTAATTAGACATTATTTTTTCCAATCATGCCTCGGTGTTACTTAACTAGGCATCATTTCTTCTAATCCAGCCTTGATGTTACTTAATTAGGCATCGTTTCTTCTAATTTAAAAAAAGATAAAATTTTTTTTTAATAAAATATTTAATAAAAGTAGTAAATAAAACTTTGCATTGTTTTGATGCCCAAATTAAGGCGGTCTTGAAATTTGGTCTTGTATTTTTATAATACGATTCCAAAATTGCGCATAATTTCAATAGCTAGTTATAAAACATGCACCGCGATATATTAAACATTATGTGTTTGTGTTATTTAATTAGACATTGTTTCTTCCAATTATGTCTCGCTATTACTTTCTTCTAATTTAATAAAAATATAAAAATATAAAACATTGCATTGTTTTATAAAAAAGATTTAATAAAAATAGTAAATAAAATATTGCATTGTTTCGATGCCCAAATTAAGGCAGTCTTGAAATTTGGTCTTGTATTTTTACAATACGATTTCGAAATTGCACAGACTTCAATTCTACTTTTGATGCCTTAAGTTTAAATTGCGATGTCCAATTTGAATAGGCTTCAATTATGTTTCACGATGCCTAAACATTACATTGAGATTCAAAATTTTGGACATATTTCAATTGGTTATAAATTCGGACATACCATAACCTATAACGACGCACGGTCTTAGATTTTCGATGCCCAATTTTGGGGGAATTGTTTTACATTTTGACGCAATGAATTTTCTTTGCGATGCCTAATTTGGTTAGGACTTTAGTATTCCATTGCGACGCTTTGATTTTGCTATGCGATGTTGAAGTTTGGCCGCGGGTTTTGTGCGCGCCTTTGTTGTTCATTAAGGGTATCTTCATCATTTTATTCCAAAAAGTGTACTTTTCTGGTTATAATTTCATCCTATGGGACCAACCCGGTTATCACAGTTTATATATCTTTGTTTGTTTCAATGCCTTTTGTTTTTGTTTTTTTTTATAAAATTAATTTTTGATGCTACACAATTTGGTATTGGGTTGTTCGTAGTGAATCTTAGAATATCTGGGCTTATGTGTGAGGTATGATCTTCTTAACTTGTCAAGAAAAGAAGGCCTTAGAAGGAATGTAAGACTAGGTCTCGCGAAACCCCTCCGACGTGAGAGTAAGTCTTAACTTGTTTAGAAAGCAAATTGATAGTGTTTCGGTGCTTGTAAGTGAGCGTACCTTTTGGATATGATATTATGGGGTATTTATAGCCTTAAAGGACCCTAAACCGAATTGAGTAATGATCATGGTGAGATCTTAGGGTTTTATGGCTATAAATACGGGTTGACCACGTAACTGTCGGAGTGGTAGCTTAATTCTCGGGTGGAGGCGTTATTTCGTGTTTATGTGCGGATAAGCTGCTCGTTAGATCAAGCAGACTTTTTGCTGCTCGATTTGAGGTCGGGATGTTTTATCCTCTGCATCTTTGTTACTTGGATAAGGCCCCCTGGTCAAAGGGCTATGACATTGCCCGGCCAGGATAAGTTAGAAATGATCGAGCTCTCCTGCTCGGGGTTGTCCCCTTTCACTAGATGATGAGGCTTGTGATCTTCACATGAGGGACCACGTGACGTGACCGGCTTTAGGACCGAGCACATCAATTTTTTCTTTAATTACTTTTAATTTTTCTCTTTTAAGTCAAATGTGACAATTTATGCCCACATTTATTTTCCTGGACAACCTGTGTGACCATAAACACTCTCTTCTTCCCAGGCATGAATGAGAATTAAGGAGTGCACATTGGTCCCACTAAATCCTTCGCCATCGTTTGTGCAACCAATCGCTTATTGCCACCATCGTACTTTTCCCACCTCTTGTCGCGCTACCACCACCCTTGTCGTCTCCGTGATGCCGGTGAATTTGTTGATTCAAATTCATAGATGTAATCATTTGCATAAATAATAATGTTATCTCATATCTAAAGAAACTTAGCATGACCAAGGTATGTAAAAATCGGCAAAAAGAAAACAAACGAAAGAAGAAAACATAATATGACAATTTCTAATAAAGAAGGAAAAAAATAAACTTTGGAAATTTTTTAAAATTTGAAATGAAAACCTAGTTTGTGCCCAAGCCATTGAAGAGTAGACCCACTTTATTTCCTAATTTAGTAACCAAATGTAATCTTTGTTGTTTCTCGAATTGTGAATTGTTATCATGGTGGCAAGTGGCAACTAGGACATGGCCGGTTTCTTTCATGCTACATAAAACTAGGAGAAAATCGGGTTAATCCCATGTGGAAAAAAAAATATAACCCCAAAAGTTTACGATAATTTTTTAAACCGTTACAGTACATTTTTGGGGGAGAAATGACGAAGATACCCTTAATAAAGGAAAAACGTGCGGACAAAGTCACTTCCCAAATTTGAGCATTGCTTAAAATTTTGGTTGTCGCAATGCAAAAGCTTACTGCCCAAATTTGGGCATCGCAAGAAAAAAAATTAGGCATCGTTCAAAATTTTGGTCATTGCAATGCAAAAGTCACTGCCCAAAAATTTTGAATGACGCCAAATTTTTTGAATGATTCCCAAATTTCGAAAGGTACGATGCTAGAAAGAGAGAAGAAAATGAAGAACAAACAAAACACACTAACCTCACAAACCAGATATGTATTGCTCCCACCAATTTATTCAATAGCAGTATCAAAACAACAATAGTAATGAACATAATCACTCTTTACAAAATGTTAACTTATCAAAGGGTTACAACCTCACTCCAAATCTAAGACCCCAACACCTTTTCTTCCTCTAGAATTGCATTATTACAGCGGAGGGGGGGGGGGGACTAATTGTCAACCCGCTAATTTGTGGGTAATCTCTCGTCATCATGTTTTCCTTCTTTTCGCTGTCCATTAGATGGCCGATATACCTTTAAAATGGGTAGAGCATGTGAGAGAGAAAGCGATGAGGTTAGCCAGATGTGAAGAAAACAGACAATATTGGGAAAAAAATTGTAAAAGTGGACTTAAGCGAATTAAAAAAAAGATGGTAGTGAAGCGGTTACAATTTCAGGAAATTGTATAGGCCCACAATTAATCCCATAAAAATCCCACTGTGCCCAATTGCCCATTGAAGTCCTGTCACCTTTTTAGCCAAGCCCATACATTACAACTTCCATCTTCCTATATAGGCCCAATAGGTACATTTGCTACCTCTAATAAGTGATTAGACAAGTACAACTTTTTAGGGTGGAAACTGGGCCGTTCCCTTTTCTTCAATTTATAACCACTAAACTCTATTATACTTAAAAAGCATTTTCAATGCAAAATTGTGCATCACGATGCATAAAATTTAATTATGATGCATGATTTTTCTTATCCCATTTTTTATTCAATAACAGTATCAAAACAACATTGACACATAATCAATCTTTACAAAATGTTAACTTATCAAAGAGTTACAAACTCACTCCAAATCTAGGACCCCAACACTTTTTCTTCCTCTGGAATTACATTATTACAGCTGGGGGGAACTAATTGTCGGCTCGCTCATTTGTGGACAATCTCCCGCCATCATATTTTCCTTCTTCTCGCTGTCCATTAGATGGCCGGTATACCTAAAAAATGGGCAGAGCATGTGATAGAGAAAGTAATGAGGCTCAACCGGATGTGAAGAAGACGGACAATATTAGAAAAAAATTATAAAACTGGACTTAATCGGTTTAAAAGAAAAGAGTGTAGTGGAGGTGAACGGTTATAATTTCAGGAAAGTGTACCGCCCAATTCCCCATTGAAGTCCTGTCACCTTTTTAGCCCAGCCCATACATAACAACTTCCATCTTCCTATATTGGCCTAATAGGTACATTTGCTATCTTTAATTAGTGATTGGACATGTCCAGATTTTTAGGGTGAAAACTGGGCCACTCCCCTTCAATGAGTTAATTGTGGGCCGATCCCTTTTTGAGAATTATAACCGCTCAAATGCTTCAATTTTTTTCCAATCGCTTAAGTACTTTTTTGTATTTTTTTTTTCCTAAAATGCCCTATTAGCTACCAGTCCTTATCTACTTTAAGCTTTCAATTGACTTAACTTTAACATGTGGGGCCCTTGATCAATTACAAAACAAACCCAACGTTGTTGCTCTAAACTCAATCCAGTTGCTAACACCCATTAAAAAGATGAACCAATCTAAGTTACCCAATTAAATGAGTTAACAAAGCAGCAATGCTAGCTTACCATTGCTTGAACCGTAATCCGAAAGCAAGCCTTTGATGCAAAATATAGTAGATTCCTTGAAGCCCTGCAGGTTCCCATTGAGAGTACTACATGAACATCGTAGCCTACGACGTGAGTATCCTAACCTATGACACAAACATCCTAACCTACGATGTGAACATCATAGCCTCCGACACGAGCATCATAGCCTCTAACGAGGGCATCGTAGCCTTCGACTCGAGCATCGTAGCCTCCATGTCATCGTAGCGTAATTGTGGAATGAGACTCCGTTATTGTATTCCACATAAGTGCCAACCGCATTCTTGGCGCATTCTTCTTGTGTTGGGAATAGTATCATGTCTACTTCCTTCCCTATGCATTTTTGTCGATGTTTGCTAAATAAACAAAAGTGGTGGATGTGAAATAGGCCTTTTGTCAATTTTCGACAGATTCTCGTGACTAACATGAATTCCCCCTTAGCGGCACTTCCTTCCTCCGCCTCTCTGCCTTATCTTCAATGAGAGAGAAATCCGCCATCCAATAATGATTTGTAGCGCTCTTCCTTCTTCATCCAAAAATTGTAGCAGAGAAATCGCCGAACTGCAATGCCCACATCGAAGACATCGACGCTATATCTAAGACACGACGACCAAATCGAAGACACCGATGCCCACATCGAAGACACTGACACCCATATCGAAGACACTGATGCCCAAATCAAAGACACCGATGCCAAAATCGAAGACACCAACACCCACATCGAAGACACCAATGCCCACTTTGAAGACTTCATTGTCCCGTTGCACTTAGGCCTTCTGGAATTCAGCCTCTCCAAACTTTGACACATAGGGCTTTCAACTTCAAGCAAGAAATTCACTGAAATTTTGAGCTTGAAGCGAAGTGTATATATATATATATATATATATATATATATATATATATATATATATATATATATATAGAGAGAGAGAAAGGAAGTTGCATGCGTACGTGGTTCCTTTTTATTAATGGTAGATTTGTCTTTTTGACCCCAAAAGTATACTTTATCGGTTATATAATATTATATTGGATTGGAGAGATTATAATTTTCACAAAAAAGGACCCGCCCGGTTATCACCCTTATTCAATTTATAACCACTAAACTCCATTATACTTTATTTTAACTGTTAAAAAGCAATTTCAATGCAAAATTGTGCATCGTGATGCATAAAATTTAATCATGATGCATGATTTTTCTTTTCCCATTTTTATTATGTGCTGGATGAGAACGTCAAAGGTAAATTTCATGATAAGAATGATTCCAATTATCATTTGAATGATTCCTTGCTAGTGATTGTATTAATAGGGTTCAATGTATAAATGTTAATAGGGCCAATCCTAGCCCTATATGGCTAACAGTTAAACGGGCCATTGCGATTGCAGGCCCGCGACCTTATAGATCTCATTTTAAACATATTGCTAACGGGCTACGCCTAAAAAACACATATATTTAAATGAATAATGACTACACTAAATGAAAATTAAACAAATAATTAAAATATAGAGATAAAAAATGAATTTAATAAATGAAAATTAGTTAATGAATAAAAAATATCATACCAGACAAAGGAGAAATTGATTTGATATAACATGTTTTTTTTATAGAACCCTCAATATTAATGTTGAAACTTATTATTTTCTGCAAAATAATTTATATATGACAGTTCAATTAAAAATTGTACACCAAACAAAGAGCGAAGAAAATCTATATGGGTCGGTTGATAAAAATTGATTATCCTAATTTAACCATTAAAAGACTAAAATATTATATGAGCCTAAATATCTAACTTAAATCCATTATTATTAGATGATAAACTTATACAACTACAAAATTAATTAGGTTTAAGCCAAGAAAATATGGAAAAATTGTGGGCCAGTCAACTTTTAAAAGTTTAAACCGTTTTACATCCAAATATTTTTTCGAAATTGAAAAGGGGCACTTCATGCATCATGATACCTAATTTGTGCATGCACTGCATGAAAGTGTCTTATTTTGTGCATAACGTGTCATTTTTTGATTTCAAAAAATTATCATAGCTTCGGATCATAGGTGAGTGTGAAAGGTGTTTCCTCTGTAGGACCCCGGACAGTAGTCCTGACCACCCATAAGGCCGATGGTAGCTCTTTTGCCCATTTTCCTGCTTTCCCCTCTAAGTTTCTCTTAAGTGCGTGCAAGAGTTGTTTGTTCCCGACATCTGCTTGGTCGTTGCCTTATGGGTAAGCTACAGATGACTGCCAATGCTTGACACATAAGCACGCGCATACTCTGCTGTGAACTTGTCTGAGAATTGTGAACCGTGGTCGGAGATGATTGCATGTAGTAGGCCGAATCTGCATCATACTTGATCGTGGATGAACTTGATGATATTAGCCTCCATGATGGTGGCTAGTGGCTTTGCTTCAATCCACTTTGTGAAATAGTTGATGGTGACTACTGCGTACTTGTACTTGTTTTGTACTAGGGGAAACAGACCGATCAAATCGATTCCCCACATATCGAAAGGCCAGGCAGCGACCACTGGGGTTTTCATAGTGGAGGGCAACCTCGGTATGTTCGCGTATCTCTGGCACTTGTCACATTTTCGGACATACCTCTCTGCATCCCTCATGAGGGTGATCCAGTAATATCCCGCGCGCAGGATTTTCTCTGCTAGGGGTTTGGTGCCCGGATGGCCGTCGCATTCTCCTTCCATGGACCTCAAACAAGACGTTTTCGGTTAACTCTAGGGGAGCACAACGAAGCATAGGTCTGACCTAAGATAGCTTGTATAAGATTCCTTCAACTACCGAGTACCGGTAAGCCTGGTTTCTAACTGTTGTAGCTTTGACTTTGTCTGTGGGTAGGATTCCTTGCTCGATGTAGTCCTTGTAGTCGTCAATCTAGCTCCTTCTTGCTGGTTCAATATCCATTATTATTGGTTTGTCGATGGCCGAGTGTCCAGGTGCTCGATCATGACCGATGGATTTAATAATGCTAGAATTGTTTCGACAATCTTGGATAAGTAATCTGCCCAGAATATTGTCTGCTCGATCAATTCTGATGATCTCCCAAAACTTAAAATTTTTCAAGATTTCCTTGACAAGCTCGCAGTATTTGACCAGGGATGGGTGATGCACCATATTCTCCCCCTGGACTTGCTTCCCCACTAGTTGTGAATCCGAGTACACTGTGACCGCTTCTACGCCCATATTTGTCGTGAGCTCAAGACCAACGATCATTGTTTCGTACTCGACCACGTTATTGGAGCCTGAGAACTTGAATCGGAGAGCCAATTCAAACTTTGTAACCTGATCGGGAGTTATGAGAAGGATGCCAACTCCGCTCTCGACCTTGCTCGCTGCTCCATCCACATAAAGGTCCCAATAGTAGGTCGGTTGAGGCATTGGAAGCTGCTCGTGCCTAGGCTTTGTTGGTTGTAAGACTTCAGATTCCTCTTCATGAGTGAAGCTTGTCTCCACTAAGAAATTGACCAAAACTTGCGTTTTGATTGCTCGCCTAGGCTGGTAGTCGATGTGGAATTCTGTGAGCTCGATCGACTAGTTGAGTAGTCTACCCGATGAATCGGGCTTGTGCATGATTTTGCGCAGTGGTGCGTCTATGTATACTATGATTACATGTGTAGAAAAATAAGCCCTTAATTTTTAGGTAGCTATGATAAGTGAGTAGACTAATTTTTCTACATTAAAATAACGACCCTCAATAGGACGGAGGGTCTTTGATATATAATATACATGTTTTTGTAAATCTAACTCCTCCCTAACTAAAACAGTGGCCACAGCCTGGTCTGTGGCTATACTAGATACATATATAAGGGGTCCCCGGGCATGGGGCTCCTAAGGAGGGGCGACTTGCCAAGATATTCTTTGAGCTACTCGAGGGCTTTGGCGCATTCTTCGTTCCACTTGAATCCTTCGTTGTCGCGCAAGATTTTGAAGAACATGAGGCATTTCTCTGCTAATCGGGAGATGAAGTGTTCAAGGGCAATAATCCTACCATTCAATCGTTGGACTTGCTTGATGCACTGAGGCTGCTCCATCTCAACCAAGGCCTGGATCTTCTTCGGGTTTGCTTCTATCCCAGGTAGGTTAACCATGAAGCCGAGGAACTTTCCTGCCCGAACCCCGAACACACATTTGCTCGGATTCAACTTCATGTTGTGTTTGCGCATAGATTGGAAAACGTTTCTTCCAGGTCGAAGGAGTGGTCGCGGCCTCTGGTTTTGATGACCATGCCATCAATATAAGCTTCCATGTTACTTCCGAGCTGAGAGCCAAAAACCTTGTTGACCATGCGTTGATATGTGGCCCCTATGTTCTTCAGCCCAAAGGGCATCTTCTTGTAATAGTACAAACCTCCGCCTACCCGGAAAGCAATTTTGGCCTTGTCTTGCTTGTTCATCTTGACTTGGTGGTACCCTGAGTACGCATCCAGGAAATTGAGCATTTCAAAGCTGGCTATAGCATCAACAAGAACATCAATGCGTTGCAGCGGGTAGCAATCTTTCGAGTAAGCTTTATTGAGGTCCGTGAAGTCGACGCACGTGCGCCATTTTCATTGGCCTTTTTGACCATCACCACGTTAGCCAGCCAGGTTAGATACTGAATTTCTTCAATGATGTCAGCTTTCAAGAGCTTTTCGACCTCTGTTTTGATCGCTGCGCTCTTTTCTAATGAGTATTGCCAAGGCCGCTGCTGAATTGGATGAAAAATTGGGTCCACATTTAAGTCGTGGCAGACAACACTCTTACCGACTCTCTGCATGTCTTCAACGGTCCACGCGAACACATCCAAGTTGCTGTGAGTGCGCCGGGATATGATCCCCTAGGTCGCGCGCTCCCTTTTTTAGGGGAACACGCAGCTCGTGGAAGACATCACTCTTTTCATTTCGTCCTCCCTTCTTTAGGAGAAAACGAAATTAAAAGTGCAAAAAGAGTGTTGTCAAAAAACGCGTTGAATACGCCTCGGTCACTGAGTGTACTTTAGTCCACTATGAGTGCGTTGGATTTTTCCATATCTCATCCTCCCTTTTCATTCCCATCTTCCCCTATTTAGGGGAAAACAGAAAAGAGCAAAAAAAGGATGTTGTGAAGATGCGTGGGAACACACCATGCCTCACTGTGGACTTGAGTTCATTTTGGGTCACTATGAGAGCTTTGGATTTTTCGTGTCTCATCCTTCCTTGTTTAGGGAAAACAAGATACATAAAGTGCATCACCCTTTTCATTCTCATCATCCCTTGTTTAGGGGAAAAAGGAAAAGTGAAAAAAAAAAAAAGATGTTGCGGGCCTCACTGTGATCCAAAATGTTGTAATAGAGTCGCCATCTTTATTTTTAGGGGAAATAAAGAAAAACAAAAAATAACCAAAGTTTGTAAAAAAGCGGTTCGGATGCTAAGTTACGAGGTGGGAATGTGTTAGGCACCCAACTCGCCCTTTCGGTCTCAAAATAGTTTTTGGCTAGAAATATGCTCTTTATATTTATTCAGCAAATGAAATAAAGCATTTAAACATATACATCTGTATCTACATTATTACAAACTTGTAACAGTCTCTTTTCAGGAATTACAAATATATTTGGTCATAATAATGTTCTTTTAAGTGTTATTTTCTATAGAAATTCGGGCAGCGTAACTGCTTATATTTTTTACATTGGGCCGACTGAAAATAGCACTTTTTATATAAATCTCTTAAAGGCTTACCTTTAAGAGCGTGGGGTGTGCTCGCTCGTCGCCCTTCGGGGAGAGGCGTCTTTTTGTTCTTGAGGGATTTCGAGCAAGCGCTTGCTTTTCTTGATTTGGTATTTGGATTCGAGCAAAGCAACTGCTTGTATTTGTTGTATTTGCTATCTGAAATTGGGCGGCGTAACGACAGGGTGTGTGTTGTGTGTGCTTGTTATGTGTGTGTGGGAGAGAGAGGTTGAGATTGGGGGAGTATATGTGAGTATGTGTGTGCTTGAGGGAGTATATGTGAATGGGGGAATTTTGGGAGAGGGACGGCTGGAATGGGGAGAAATTGTGAGGGTGAGGGATTTGTTGGGTATTGAGGGAGTATATATAGGTAGGAGGAAAAAGTGGGGAGCAATGAAATGGGGGGGGGGACCGGCTGCCCCCATTACCTTTTCTTTTTTGTTTTGTTTTGTTTTGTTTTCATTTGTTTTCTTTATTGTTTTGTTTTTGTTTTGTTTTTGTTTTGTTTTGTTTTTGTTTTTGCGATATTTATTTGGACAATAGGGGTACGAATTTGGGGATGTCTACAGAGCCCCTCAACGACGGAGTTTATGAGTAAACGAGAGTTTTACAAGTAAGCGAACGTCGTTGATAAGATAGACTCCCAAATTCGAGATAAGCAAACGCTGGGGAAGATGCATATTAACGATGCAAATCTTTTTATGTTGCAATGGTCGGACCCATCGAGATAGGCTGCCTACGTATCCCTTTCGGGAATCAGATCAAACGTAGTTCATCTCTAGGTCTATGTTCCTAGGGGGACCAAACGATCTATGTTCCTAGGGATGGACCTAGTAAACATCTCTATGGTGGATGACCTATGTTCCTAGGGGTGGACCTAGTAAACACGATGGGCATGATCTATGTTCCTAGGGATGGACCTAGTAAACACGATGGTGGATGATCTATGTTCCTAGGGATGACCTAGTAAACACGTGGGCACGATCTATGTTCCTAGGGATGGACCTAGTAAACACGATGGTAACGGGGATGACCTATGTTCCTAGGGGTGGACCTAGTAAACACGATGACACACAATTTGAATACCACATTCTTTCTAGGCAAGGGTCCAACTTATAAGACAATAAGGCAACAACTATGTAATTCATACCCTAGGGATGGACCTAGTAAACACAATTGGTAACACTTTCAAGTACACGATGAAACATACTAATTCTATTTATAAAGGTTCCTCGAGCCTAGGATGGACCTAGAAAATTAAACACGATGGTGCACGATCTATGTTCCTAGGGATGGACCTAGTAAACACGATGGTGGATGCGAGGGAGGATGGAGGCGGAGCTATGTTCCTAGGGTGGACCTAGTAAACACGATTTTGGACATGATCGATGAGGTCCATGAAATGGCGAATCCTAGTTAGGGATGTCAATTCATTATTCCAATTATTTGACCTAGTAAACACGATGGTACCCGATCTATGAAAAACCCGATTTAAAAGGTTCTACTGCGGTTCTCGGGATGGACCTAGTAAACACGATGGTGGATGATCTATGTTCCTAGGGATGGACCTAGTAAACACGATGGACCTGCGATGGTACCCGATCTATATTGCTAGGGATGGACCTAGTAAACACGATGGTGGATGATCTATGTTCTTAGGAATAGGGATGAACCTAGTAAACACGATGGTGCACGATCTATGTTCCTAGGGATGGACCTAGTAAACACGATGGTGGATGATCTATGTTCCTAAGGGTGGACCTAGTAAACACGATTTTGGACGATCTATGTTCCTAGGGATGGACCTAGTAAACACGATGGTACACGATCTATGTTCTTAGGGATGGACCTAGTAAACACGATGGTGGATGATCTATGTTTCTAGGGATGATCTATGTTCCTAGGGATGGACCTAGTAAACACGATGGTGCACGATCTATGTTCGTAGGGATGGACCTAGTAAACACGATGGTGGATGATTTATGTTCCTAGGGGTGGACCTAGTAAACACGATGGTACACGATCTATGTTCTTAGGGATAGACCTAGTAAACACGATGGTGGATGATCTATGTTCCTAGGGATGGACCCAGTAAACACGATGGTGCACGATCTATGTTCCTAGGGATGGACCTAGTAAACACGATGGTGGATGATCTATGTTCCTAGGGGTGGACGTAATAAACACAATGGTGCCCTTGTCGGTGATATGATATGTGTCATTGTCGGCCATATGCCCTCTTTGGCATGCTTGCTTCATACGCCATCATCGGCGATATGCCATCGTCGTCATGCTGCTTTATGCGCCATCATCGGCGATATGCCATCGGCATGCATGTGCCTGGCGATATGCCATCGTCGGCATCTGCGCCCTCGTCGGCGATGTTCTAATATATGCGCTTTCATCGGCAGGATTTTTTTTATGTACTCTCGTCGGCAATATTGATGATGTGCCTTCTTCAGCATTATTGCTTCATACGCCATCATCGGTGATATGCCATCGTCGGCATACTGCATTATGCTCCATCATCGACGATATGCAATCGTTGGCATGCTGTTTTATGTGTCATCATCGGCGATATGCCATCGTCGGCATGCTGCTTTATTGCACCCTCGTCGGCGATGTTCTAATATATGCGCCTTCATCGGCAGGATTTTTTTTATGTTCCCTCATCGGCAATATTGATGATGTGCCTTCTTCGGCATTATTGCTTTATGCGCCATCGTCGGCGAGATTGATGATGCGCCATCGTCAGCAAGATTTGATGACTTTTGAAGGTGAAACTTCATGGCTGCAAATATGTGATTTCCAAAACATATTTTCTGTTGCTTTAAAAAAATTAACTTCTTTAGTTTCTCCTGCCTGTACCCAAAATAAAGGAAAAACACGAGAAGTTCTCGCGCCGGGTGGTAACGCTAATGTTTCTTTATACAAGGATTATAATAAGACCGGTAGTATATGCAGAAAATTTTTCGAGATCAGATATAGTGGTGCGAAACAATGTTGCTCAATTATTTACTCCATTACTTTGTAATTTAGCCTTCATCCAAACACTAGTTAATAGTACATGTGCACGATCTTTTTCAGCAAGAAATTCTTTTATAAACACACTGTACTTTCTTGGCTAGTGAGTGAAATGATTGAGGTTGTTTTTGTTGGGGTTTACTCGAAGCTTTGGCCACAATCGTAGGAGGTGTGACATATATAAGTTTGTTTGATTTTTGGTATCTGGTGGGGCTTTCTCAGTGAAGAAATTTAATAGAGGTCTTCCATTTCTTTCTTTTGATTTGATAACAAAATATCATGGTTTTTAGCAAAGAAAGTAGGGAGGGGTTTCAAAAACCGGGCCCATAGGACGAGATAATACGTCGGTCAAGCAGCCAGAACTGATAGAACTTAAAGAAACCGACGCGACACCAAAGCGAAACAAATAGTCTAACCTTGTAAGTGAGGCTTCCAACCTTTGGTATTCTGGACAAAAATTGGTAGACAACCAATCCAACATCAAAAGGAAGGTAGGGGCAAAGTGTATCCGGAATAAATCCACTTGGCTTGCAGAAATCATGGGGGACTCTATAGTATTGTACCAACTCTGCAATATGTTATGTGTGATAACCTTGGCTTCAGGTGAGGATTAGGCATAATAAGTGATCCTGCCATCCAATCCTAAGAAGTCCTTGCTCAATAAAGGTTGAGGTAGAATTTTCTCGGTCGATATGTGTTTTCAAAATGTCTCTCTTTAAGTCCAAGAATAACTTCCCTTTGCTTGTAACGGGACTTGGATTTTTCAAAGATTTCCTAGCCAGAGCATCTCCCGTTATGACCAACAATTCATGGCTCAGGGAACATGAGATTGGAGATTACAGGGACAAGACTCATGAGTTCGGCGGAAAAAGCCCCAGGGTGACTCAATCAACAAATATTTTTTTTAAGATAGGATAGAAAGCCCCTAGTATAATTGATATTTAGGGACGGAGGGAGTATTTTTTATGGATATGAATAACCTTAGAAGGAAGTGGATGGAGGGAAAGCGCCTTGTTTTTCTCTATTCTTTTTTTCTTTTCTTTTTTTGAGAAAATCAAGGGCATGGGATATGAGGACGACTCTACGGAACAAGAAAGAGAGCCGGAATTCAAAGTTCACTTTATTGCCGAGTATCCCTAGGTTGATGGTTTATGGACCCTGCTTGGTACTTATTATTATTTTTTGATGATTTTTGTGTGTTTTAGCAAGGAATTGCATCTTCGAATCAGATCACGTTATAACCGATTGAAGTAGAGTTGTTGATCGCAACTGGTTCAAGGTGTACTTTTTAAATGTTTGGGGATGGATTGGTTTTGAGGTTTTTGGTTAGAAGGTCTTTTCATGGAATTGGTTTCTGTTAAAAAGCGATCAATAATTTGATCGTTGGTTGGCTTTTCAGGCTGTGGATTCTAGATGGATAATTGGCTTTTTGGTTTTGAGTATGGTATGCTTTTTTTTTTTTTTTTTTTGGTTTTTTGACTTTGGGTATGGCTTTGGATTTTGGTATATCTTTGGCTTTGGCTATGACTTTTTGTTTTTGATCCACACCTGAAGAAGTATATATGTGTTGTTTTTCCCGAGAAGCCCCAAAATTAGTTTGGGTAAAAGGGAGATAGACAAATGATGGGCTTGCTCCAAAAAAAAAAATTTCTTTTCTTTTCTTTTTTTTTTCTCTTTTTTTTTTAATTTTGGAGCATCATCATAGTAGTTGGGGAATGTCATCTCTCCTTTTGGGACAAAGGGATAATCATTCTTGGTGGATAAAAAGGCAAAATAGCCCCTAGTTTTGGGAAGCTGGATCATGAGGATAGTTGTTTGGCTGGGGACATTGGAAGGTCTTAGTTTTGGTAGGGAATTTCGGCACATGGTGGGCTAAAAAGGGGTTTCAGGTTTTTGGAGGGGTTTTGGCGTTTATGGTAGGTAGCCCCAGTATGCTACTAACAGCTCAGCCACGATTGGTCGAAGGTGATTTTGATCAAGACGACCTGCCTGCTTGGAATTTCATGCGTTCTTAATAGTTTGTGGGTCCATATCTTCCGGATGAATCATTATCAACTCGAGTAGATTTATGTGTTTTTAAGCGAGTCAATTTATCATCTTTAGAAGAAGACCTTTCCAGGGGTACTTGGAAATAGGTGACCTGAAAAAGAAAGAGGATATATATGGAATATCTACGAGAACTAACGCTGAGTTGAAAAAAGTTGCCTCCTAAAGATTTTATTTAGCGAGAGGAGGTTTAAAGGAAAAAGGGTTTCTGGAGGTGTATACAAAAGGGTATGCTAGGGTTATATGAGCCTCAAAGTCTTCCTTTGTCTTCCCCTGAGTAAACAACAACTTCTTGTACTAACATTCTGTCCTATCCAAGTTCTTTCTCAGGCGATACGCGACCTTTGTTCAGTATGTTACTTTACGTCGTAAATCTTTCTTCGAAGATAGAGGGATGATCATATAAGGTAGGGGACCATCATTATTTTAAACTGAGCTGGCAGGCAGATTTTCCCATTTTCACCAGGATTAATCCAATTGATTTGATTACAGATTATCCTCTACATTTGGTGTTGGGTTTGGCTTCTCAATGACGTTGTTATTGATGAGTCTCTGAATGGCACATTGAAGGGTCCAACAGTAGTCGGTAGAATGACCGCTGCTTTGGTGGTATTCACAATATTGGGAGTGATCCCATTTGGCATGAAATGGGTTTGGAGGTTTGTAACCTTCCAATGGTCTGAGGATTCCCTGGGCTAGCAAATTTTGAAAGATTATTGATGTTGGCGTATAGAGTTCCCCCAATTTTCTTTCATTTCGTTGATATTTTTCTCTTGTGCTGCGACTGATATTGCTGCCTTACCTCCATAATGTTACCTTTTACTATAGGATCTTCCTCTACTTCAGAGTAGCAAGATGAGTTTGGATGTGTATCAATTTTTAGGAATCATGTACGTATATCTTCGTCAATACGAATCCCTATCTCCATTATTTCATTGAAGTTACCATAGGGGAGATACCGCATATGCTTTAGGTAAATGGGTTGGAGATTTTTTATGAACATTCTGGCTGATTCAGCTGGATCAGGCCTGTCCAATGTCTAAGCTATTTTTCTTTTCCATCTGGCTGCAAACTTAGCACATGTTTCTTTTTCCCTTTAGGTGCACGACTCAAGATCACTTTTGTTTTCGGAGGTAGTATTGTCTTTGTACCTCTCTAAAAACCCTTCCGCTATTTGGTCCCAAGTACCCATGGTGCTATTGTCTGCTAGCATTAACCATTGCTTGGCAGCCCCTATCAAGGTGAGATGGAAATTGGAGGTCATGGCTTCGAAACTAGCTTCTTTTGACTGCATGCCGGTAGAATAGGACTTTATGTGGGAGATAGGGCATCCAGTCCCATCGAATTTTTCTATGTCGGGCATTTTGAATTTTGAGGGTAGTATAGCTGAAGGCTGCAATGTTAATGCCAGTATAGAAAATTCCCTTTTGTTTAGGAGTTTGAGCATTATATTTTTCAAATTGTCCATGTCAGCCTCCATTTTGGTGGGAGGGGAGTTGGATTTTGGTATATGCTGGTAGGATTGGGAAAGGTTGGGTTTATTTCTGGCTATGGTATTTGGTAAGGATTTTGGGGAGGCATTTGGTAAGGGTTTTGTTAAGGATTTTGGAGAGGTGGGTTATTGGCGGCTTCCGTTTGGCGACTAGGATCATTGAAAGGTAAATAAGTCGTTACTTGGCCTGGTTGGTTATAACTTCTGGGGTCCATGTGTGGGCTATTTTAGAGTCGGTTGGTGATGGGAAAAGGGAGGTCATTTGGATTCTGGGGGATATTGGTGCTTAGGAAAGGATATGGAGGGTATGGTGAGGAAGGGTTAACGTTTGGGTGATAAGGGTTCGGTGGGAGATTTGGGTTTGGGGTACTGGCGGTATGTGGTGGGTTGGTGTTTGGCTGAAGATTTGGGTTTAGAGGAACATGGGAAGTTGATGCTTCTTGATGGGCTGGAGGGAAAGAGGTTCCATCACCACTGGGTTTTAAACTTTGTACGAGATTTGCCATCTGGCTCATTATGCGATCAGCCAGTGCACCCAAATTTTGATCTAGCCACTGTTGCATAGATGGAGTCGGAACGTACCTTGGAGCCCTTGTATCAGTACCCACTGTAGATTGCTCATTTTCAGTTGCCATTCTGCTCAAATCTATATCCTCTATACTGATCATGCCTTTTTCTGATCTGATCCCAATATTTTCTGATCTGATCTCTGTGCCTGTATCATGTATCAACCAACCAGTACTATCTCTGCCTTTCCAAACTCGGGTCGGGTTTCTAGGAAAATGGGTTTGAAGGCATTAGAAAGGCTTGCCTGAAGGCTTTCTGGGCTTGGAGTACAGTGTGCCTTTATTAATATTTTTTTATTATTATTTATTTTCTCAACAATTGATCGGACAAACACCCGCTTTGTTTTGACAGTCTAAGAACTATTCCTGGAACAGTGGATTCTTTATCCAGAGTATATGAACCTCGTATTCCACCTGCCTTTCGACTCCCCAAGATTGGACTGATCTCAGGCGAAGGGCTTATACTCTTTCCGGGATCCACCATTCAAAATGGTCGAGGTCGAATATCAGGAAATCATTGGTCAGCCCCTGTGCATATTTTATTCATATCTATTCTTTTTCTTTTATTTTTATTTTTTTGCTTTGCTTTTGTTTTTGTTTTTTTTTACACAAAGACTGGTCAATAATTTAGAGACATAAAAAACTGATCGGTCCATGAAGTGTCATGAGAAACTATATGCAATTTAACGTTGGCTGATGCAGGGGGTAGGCTGGCCATGATGTAGGGTAGCAGTTCGGAATATTTCTACGCGCGTGCACTTGTGTGCGGTATCTAAAAAGTAGTAAAATGTTTTTTTTCTAGGTATAAAGTAGTAAATAAAATATATATGGTCTGTCTTGTTGTTTTTTGTGGATTTTCTTGGCTTTTTTAGTTTGAGCGTGAACAAGCAACCATTCAGATCACGAAATAGAAAGAAAAGTGGGGAATCTATCTGTTCCTATTAATTATATATTGGTTCTAATCCCCAAAATAAAATAACAGAATGAAAGAATATTTACATATTTTGCGTGATAAAAATAAAGCAAGCAGAATAATAGCAAGATATAAAATAAAGCAATATAAAGCAATAATAAAATAAAGCCCCAGCCTTTTTGTTATACTGTTCGGAAATCTCTTTTATTGTTTTTTTTGGATATATTTGTAACGGTGCCCAGAACGAAACTACTGCAAGTAAATGGTTGTGCACAAATATATATATATATATATATATATATATATATATATATATATATATATATATATATATATATATATATATATATATGTAGATATATAAAAATGCCAAAGAAATATAATAAGCATATTTTAGCCAGAAAAAAAAACTGATTTTTTCTTTTTTCATGAAAACTGAGTCTAGCTCTTCATTTTTATTTTCTTTAAAATAGAAACGACGTCCCCAGCAAAATCCCCACTGTGAGTGCCCCGGGATATGATCCCCCAGATCGCGCGTTCCCTTTTTTAGGGGAACACACGGCTCGGTGAAGACATCACTCTTTTCATTCCGTCATCCCTTGTTTAGGGGAAAACAAAAGTAAAAGTGCAAAAAGAGTGTTGTCAAAAAGCGCGTTGAATACGCCTCGGCCACTAAGTGTGCTTTAATCCACTATGAGTGCTTTGTATTTTTCCATATCTCATCCTCCCTTGTTTAGGGGAAAACAAGATACAGAAAACGCATCACCCTTTTCATTCTCATCTTTCCTTGTTTAGCGAAAAACGGAAAAGTGCAAAAAAAAGATGTTGCGAAGGCGCGTGGGAACACGCCCTGCCTCACTGTGGACTTGGGTTCATTCTGAGTCACTATGAGTGCTTTGGATTTTCCATGTCTCATCCTCCCTTGTTTAGGGGAAAACAAGATACAGAAAGTGCATTATCCTTTTTATTCTCATCTTCCCTTGTTTAGGGGAAAACAGAAAAGAGCAAAAAAAGGATGATGCAGGCCTCACTGTGATCCAAAATGTTGTAACAGAGTCGCCATATTTATTTTAAGGAGAAATAAAGAAAAACAAAAAATAATCAGAGTTTGTAAAAAAGGGGTTCGGAGGCTAAGTTACGAGGTGGGAAGGTGTTAGGCACCCAACTCACCTTTTCGGTCTCAAAATAGTTTTTGGCTAGAAATATGCTCTTTATATTTATTCGTCAAATGAAATAAAGCATTTAAACATATATATCTGTATCTACATTATTACAAACGTGTAACAGTCTCTTTTCAGGAATTACAAATATATTTGACTATAATAATGACTCTTTTTAGTGTTATTTTCTATAGAAATCCGGGCAGCGTAACTGCTTATATTTTTTACATTGGGCCGACTGAAAATAACATTTTTTATATAAATCTCTTAAAGGCTTACCTTTAAGAGCGTTGTTGACTCCCATAGGTTCTAAGATTTGGTTGAGTCATCTTCTGATTCTATTGTACAGTGGCTAAAAGGTCTACGTACCGATTAGTGTGGCAACTGTCTTAGAATCAAGGTTGTTTAGAACTGTTTAGTGTTAGTTTAGGCGCGGATAAGCAGGCTTCTACAGCAGCCTTGGAAGAACAGCAGACTTTGAAGTCTGCTCAAAGAGCGAAAAATCAAGAATAGCCAAATCATGGAATTATGACACATATAGTCCTATCTAGATATTTTTTGAAATATCTAGTCAAAATATCTTCATCGGATTTCACTTTAAAGAAGTCAACTCTACATGCTGACAACCGTCTGCATCGTCTCTGAAACATAAAGTCTCGAAGACATTACCCCTTTGGCTAAGAAGACTTTCTCACCGCAACGCCCGCGCAAACCGAAACCTTACTCTATTTGGGAATGTCTTCTCTGCACACACTGCATCTATGATGACTGTGGCTCTTACATCTCCCAAAGCGCCGAATTGCATTCAATGCAATAGAACGTTGGACACAGTTCTCTCTGCCTCAGTCTAATGGTCCAAAATATCTCTTTGGTATTTATTCAAGTTTTGAAGATCTGAAGATATAACTCTTGCGCATTAAACTCTCAAGCTTCATCTTCAACACTCAAGCATTCAAGAGATCAAAGGACAAGAACTAACACTTCACCAAACTTCCTGAAGCTGCAGATCTACCCGTCTTAAATTTGTTTCAGCTTCATCTAGTTTGTTTTTTAAACTGTTCTTTACTTTAGCACGTGTGAGAACAATTAATCCTTGATTGTTCCTCTCACCATTATACACTTGGTTGAAAACTTATTTTGTACACGATCCATTAGAGATCTTACTTATAAACCTAGTGGATAAACAAGTGCACCTTTTAAAATCCAAAGCTAACCACTTTGGTAGTGGACGTAGTACTATTCACAGTACGAACCACTTCTAAACTCTGTGTTCTGTCTGATCTGTTTTGCTATTTCTATTAACTGTTTATGCTTAACCATTTCTGAATCTGTGCTGCTTAAGCAGAACTCTAGTCGTTCGTAACCTCTTCGCTTCATTGCATTAACACTTTTAGTTAAATCTTTTTAAGAAATCTTTAAGAAGTGTTTATAAAAAGTTTTATAACAGCACAACTAGGCTATTCAACCCCCCCACCCTTCTAGCCTAGATTGAGCCTATTTTGGGACCAACAATTGGTATCAGAGCCTAATTCTTTGAAAATTCATTTTTCCAAGCTTAACCTCTTGTGAATAGATCCTATGGCTCACTATATGCTGCCTACTTCGAATACCAGCCACGTCCCAATATTGGACGAAGGCCACTTCGAAGTGTGGAAAGATAAAGTAATGAGATACATGAACTCTATTGACAACCGCTTGTGGCAATGTGTTCTAACAGGTCCTCATGTTCCAATGAAGCCCAACCTACTTGCCGAAGTAGCTAGTGGACCTCCCGAGATACCTAAATCCATGAATGAATGGACAGACGAAGAAAGGAGGCTCGTTGAACTCGACAGCAAAGCTATTCACATTATATCCAACTCTGTTGATACAAGCACATATCAACAAATCATCAGATGTAAAACTGCCAAGGAAATATGGGAAGTCTTGGTGGAATATCTTGAAGGAGATCTGCCCACCGAGACAAAGAAAAGTATAACTACATTCAACAATTCGATTCCTTCTAAAAGATCCTAAGGAGACTCTACGACAAGCCTACGTATTTTGTGAGGTAGTAAAGTTGTTATTCCTTAGGAAAAGAATATAGTGTTAAGGAAGTAAATATGAGATTTTTAGCTTCTCTAGGAAGTTTGTGGCATGTTAAAACCACTGCTATAAAAGAGTCCAAAGACTTGAACTCCATGCACCTCAGAAGTTTGTATGCGAAGTTTAACTGCGTCTATGAGCAAGAATTGCTTCAAGCTCAAGAACAGACAAACATTTTAAACTTCCTTCCTTTTCTGCTATCTCTCAGGAAATTCCTGCCCAAGAAAATAAACCATCTACTTCTTCAAATGAGAATGAAATTCTCTCTGACGAGCAATTTGCCATGTTCGTTAAGAAGTTTCAAAAGTTCTCAAAATTTAACAAAAAGAAGGAAGCAAACCAGCAGACTTTCAGAAAGTCTCGAAAGCTCACAAAACAATGAGTTAGTTTGCTACAACCTGCAGGAAGCTTTCGGTCACTTTGCTTCTAAATGTCCTAAGCCAAAATATGAAGCCTATAAAAGGAGACCATCTAAATCATTTTCTAAACATAGAGGTCTTGGGCCGAGGACTTAGAAGAAAACCATGTATCTACTTGGTTTGAAACTGATTCTGATGAGGATGATAGTGATGACTCACCCGAGCATGCACACATTTGCCTCGTTGCTCTAGAGTCACCTCCCACCTATGACTCAGATAGTGAAGTTAAATACTCTCCTTTCCAAGCTAACATTGAACAATCTTCTGAAGAGCCTTCAAAAGAAGAAATCCTCAAGGATGCTCAAGACATGCTAGAGGAATTCAATGAATTTAGAAAGGCCTATGTTAAGTTAGCTAAAAGTCATGAGAAGCTGGGAACTGAGAAATCCATGCTGGAAGCCGAGTTAAAAACTCTCCATGGAGTCCAAAGCGGGGAAAGTATCAAGTTAAAAGAAGAGAACAAATTTCTCAATGAAAAGGTTGCTTGCCTTATTGATCATGCCAAAGAGATATCTGCTGAGAAAGATGAGTTGCAAAAGACCATCAACTCATGGAATAACTCAACGGCAGTCTTTGATCAAATTCTTGGAGATCAGAAGCCCTCAACAGATAAATCTGGGCTAGGATTCTCTGAAAGCACTTCTGGCGCAACCTCTGAACAAGAAAAAGAACATTTTACAGTGAATAATAATATTCCTGCACAATATCAGAAACCTAACAAGGGTAAAGAAGGAATTGGTTATACTGCTACTCCGTATAAATACCCTAAGGTTCAAATTATCAAGAATGGACGCTTTGAAAGCAAAGCAATCATTCTTGGAGAGAAATCGCTAAAGGTAGTGTAGACTCTCAGCGGCCCTCCACCAAAGCACCTCTGTCAAAGCAAAGGCTGCTGTTTCAAGGCCCACAAAAAGTCTGCTCAAACCTATCAGATTCATCAACAGTACTACCGATGGTGCTGCTGCTACACAGAATGTTGATACCAAGCTTAAAGGTAAAATGTATGAGGCATCGAAGTCTACTACCAGCAAGTATACTGTTGCCAAAGCAAAGACTGCTGAGTACAGACTCAAGAAGCCTCACACAGATGCCCCTAAGCTTGCTGTTAACAAGACTGCTAAATCAAAAGCTGCTGTTAAGAAAAATGTTCAAAAGCCTTTCAACACCCAGCTTGATCAAACAAACTTTTCTAATTTCCATCACTGTATCTTTTGCAAATGTTTAGGCCACTTGGTCCATGAATGTCTGCTGAAATCCATCATGAAGCCTGTTGGATCCCCTATTCCAAAAATCAGGCAAGTATGGGTTCCAAAAATACGCTAACCATGTGGACCCATAAGAAAAATAAAAGGGGACCATGATTTTCTTACCTCTACATCTCAGGTGTGCTTCATGGCTGCTTCAAGTTCAGAGAAGAAAGATGTATGGTATCTAGACGGTTGGTCGCCAAGACATATGACCGGAGAATCTTGCCTTCTCATCTCAACATCTCTCAAGCGTAGGTCCTCCACCATCTTTGGAGACAATGCTAAAGGAAGAACTATTGGCTACGGATCCATCATTCGAGGAAATCTCTCCATAGGAAAAGTCTCTCTAGTAGAAGGCTTGAAACATAATCTTCGAGCATTTCCTCCCCGTGATAAAGGACTTATCTGTCAATTCTCCTCAAACAGATGTGATATCAAGGATCCAGTCTCCTGCTCAACCTTGGTAACTGGACATAGACAAGGGAATGTCTATGTGATAGATTTGAATGCTTATGGCAAGGCTGCTAGTCTATGTCTTGTAGCAAAATCTGCTCAAGACAAAAGCTGGTTATGGCATAAAAGACTCAGCCATTTGAACTTCAAATATCTGTCTAAGCTATCCAAAGAAGGTCTAGTTAAAGGATTGCCAAAGGTCTCTACTGATCATGATCGTGCTTGTAAAGCTTGTCAACTGGGAAAGCTTTCAAAAACGTCTTTCAAGAGCAAACCAGACTCGCAACATCGAGACCTCTCGCAACTTCTCCACATGGATCTCTTCGGACCACCACTACTATCGCTATGGTGGTCACAGATACACGCTAGTAGTAGTGGATGATTATACAAGATATACTTGGACAGAGATGATGTCTTCGAAAGACCACACTTACGATCTTCTCACAGCTTTGTTCAGAAGACTGCAAACGCAGAAACTCGATGAAATCAGTGATGTTCGATCAGACAATGGTACTGAGTTCACCAATAATGGAATAGCAAAGTACTGTGATGATCACGGCATTGGTCACAACTTCTGTAAGGACACCACAGAGAATGGTGTAGAAAGGAAAACGAACACTTATCGAGGCTGCTAAAACTATGCTTCTTTGAAGCAAAGCTACCCAAACACTTCTCGGCGTAAGCCAACACGCCTTGCTTCACTTCGAACCGATCTTTGATCAACAAATTTCACGGTAAAACACCCTATGAACTTTGGAGAGGTAAAGCCCCAAACATTGATTTTTAAAATCTTCGGTACGCAAGTGTTTAGTAGTCTACAATGGTAATGACTACAAAGCAAATTTGATAACAAAGCCGATGAAGGTGTATTTCTGGGCTATGCTTTACACTCTAAGGCTTACAGGGTTTTCAACAAAAGATCTCTAAAAATAGTTGAATCAGTTCATGTCTCATTTGATGAATTTGATTTATTAGAGCCACACGTGGCTCCAAATGTTGTTGATGATTTTGTTAATGTTGAGACAGGTACCTCCCAACCATCATCCTCTCATACACCTAATCCATCTCCAGCAACTCAATCAAATATCCCTGACCATCATCTTTTATCAAATGGGTCACCAGAAGACTTCAACTCTGCTCAAGAAAACTCAAATCCAGAACCCTCTGTCTCTGAACCTGAAAATCCTTTTCTTCAACTTACCTTTGAATCAAATTCTGAACAAAATACTCATCAAGACACAACTGATCTTCCTTCTAGTCCTCCTTCTGAACCTTGTCATGAAGAAACAACAGTAAATCATCACATTCCTGTTGTCACAAGAACATGTAAAGACCACCCAATCTCTCAAATCATTGGTGACATTCATGTTGGAGTACGGACCAGAAGATCTTCCAAAAATAAATGTATGTTCTGTGCTGCATTCGTTTCAGAAGATGAGCCAAAAAAATATTGATGAAGCTCTTAAACATCCAAGTTAGCTGGAAGCCATGCAAGAAGAACTTCAGCAATTTGAACGATGCCAAGTATGGAAGCTAGTCCCAAAACCTGCTGATCATACTATCATTGGCACAAAATGGGTGTTCAGAAACAAGAAGGATGAAGATGGGAACATCATTAGAAACAAAGCAAGACTCGTTGCACAAGGATATCGCCAAGAAGAAGGAATCGACTACGATGAAACCTTTGCTCCAGTAGCAAGATTGGAAGCTATCAGAATCTTCTTAGCCTATGCTACATACAAGGACTTTGTGCTATATCAAATGGACGTCAAGAGTGCATTTCTCAATGGTGATCTTCAAGAAACGGTTTATGTTACTCAACCTCCAGGCTTCATGGAAAAAGGAAAAGAGACTCATGTCTACAAGCTTAAGAAGGCTCTCTACGGTCTTAAGCAAGCTCCTCGTGCCTGGTATGAAACTCTATCCAAATTCTTAGTAGAACAAGGATTTGTGCGAGGAAAGATCGACACCACTCTCTTCATTCTCAAGCACAAAGGACACTCTCTACAGGTGCAAATTTATGTCGATGATATCATCTTCGGATCTACAAATGAGAAGCTGTGCAAGCGATTCGAGACACTCATGACTGGAAAGTTCCAAATGAGCATGATGGGAGAACTCACATTCTTCTTGGGCCTTCAAATTCAACAATCCAACAAAGGAATATTCATCAGCCAATCCAAGTATGCTAAAGAACTTGTCAAAAAGTTTGGATTGGAATTGGCAAACACCTTCGATACACCAATGGCTGCTAAATGCAAACTTACAAAAGACTTACAAGGAAAGAAAGTTGATATCACCCACTATAGGGGATAATCGGATCTCTGCTCTATCTCACCGCCAGCAGACCTGACATAGTGTATGCTGTTGGGGTATGTGCTAGATTTCAAGCAGACCCTCGTGAGTCACATCTTCTTGCAGCCAAAAGAATCATTAAGTATGTATCAGATACCACCAACTTAGGTATCTGGTATCCAAGGGAATCCTCTTTCAACTTAGTTGGCTACTCAGATGCCGACTATGCTGGTTGCCAAGTCGACAGAAAAAGCACCAGTGGAACTTGTCAATTTCTAGGAGACAGGCTTGTCTCTTGGGCTAGCAAGAAACAAGCATCGGTTTCCAACAAATCCACCAGAGTACATATGCTGCTGTCAACTGCTTTGGATCAAACAACAGTTGGTGGATTACGACATCAAAGTAGCTGACTACCCAATCATGTGTGATAACACCTCAGCAATCTCGATCACCTACAATCCCGTGATGCATTCCAAGACAAAGCATATCGATGTTCGATATCATTTTCTAAGGGACAATGTAGAAAAGAGGAACATTAGCATGAAGTACATTTCAACTGAACATCAACTGGCAGATATCTTCACAAAAGCACTAGAAGCAGACATGTTTGCTTATCTCAGGGGAGAGCTTGGTATGCTTGACCCAACTGCTTAAATTTAATTAAAATTTATTTTTCATCATAATATTTTGAGCAGACTTAACAACTTCTCTTAAGCAGACTTGATATTATATTTAAGCAGACTTATTACTTTTAAGAGTAAAGTCAAGAATTCATACAGTCACTGGGAGACAAAGGTAAGTTTTCTAAACTCCTAGTTTTAGAAGGTTATTTATGAAAATTGAAAGGGACTGATTTCAAATTTGGTTGAGATATTCTTCAAAAAGGTACTTTTCTCTCTCCTAAAGTCGTCACTCATTAAGTCTTTTCAAGGAAAAGGCGTCTGACTTAAAGTCCTTTCACAAGTCTCTATGATTGATTTCACGTCTTTTCATTTATAAACCCTCAACCGCCAAAAACTCAATTCACAAAACTGTCTCTTACTCTTCTCTCTATAACTCCTCCTTCTCTCTAAACTTCTTGCTTCCCTTCGCACTGTTCGTGAGCAAAATCTGCAGAATCATTCTTCATTTCCATCTTCTATTTCTGCAAATCTACTCAAATGGTAAGACGAATCTAACCTTAACTCAGTCACTAAAGTGTAAGCACAAATTTATATATTTTCGCCTGTGAATCCGCCATTGTTGACTGTTCATAAAATTTCTTGCTCTACATCTCTTTAAACTTCAAAATTTATTGCTTGTTGCTGGTATTAGCTACATATTACTGTTCATTAACCATCGATTTCAGTTTTCTGGGTAAGATTCCGCCTGTATAAGACATTTCATATGATGTCTAGAAAAATTTCTAGGGCTTCATAGTACAATTTGCTCATATTTTGAGTTTTTAAGATTTTGCCCTAATTTATTTCCTTGAAATTCTTCAGGCTGGAACTTCTTCTACATCTGCTATTCCTGAACAGGCTCGGAGTTCAGATCTTGACATTCCGAAACTGCCCCCCACTATGTATCATCCTGGAATGTGCATCGACGAACCTTCTGTTCGAGCATATGCTTCTGGGGTCAAAATAGTCGATGACCTGAACCAGTCCGGCATTCTGCCTCTTTTCATGTTAGAAGATGCCGACTACAGCTACCTTCTAGTGGAAGAATTCTTCCAGAAGGCGATAATCAACGAATCAAGAGCTACTATCACTGCTGTCGTAAGGACCATCTCTATTACCATCACTGCATCCAGAATCGCCAAGATTATCGGCGTGGAATTCGATGGACCTACTTCTCTCATGGATGCTGAGAAAGCTTCTGCATGGTCCTACATGCGCGGGGAGAACACCCCTAAGGAGGCTCAAGCAAAGATGAAGAGGACTCTGTTCGAAGATGACGTCTACTTCCTCAGCCATCTCTTCGACAAAAGCATGATTTTCAAGAATGGCACTCATGATGTGATGACTACAGACCAGCTGGAATACACTTCTGCTGTCATCCTCAACATACGACTCAACTGGGCACAGATCTTATTTGAGCTGCTGTGCGATGCTATTGATGCTGTCAAAGCTTCTCTCAAGCAGAAGCGACCGTTCGTTCGACTCATCAACTCTCTTCTTCGATCCAACACGCAGTTTCATACGCGCATGATGGCCTTTGAGAAAAAGAAGGTTCAGAAATCAATCCAGTTCACCAGCACCTTCATTCTCAACTATCACAAGCTGAAGAATGAAAAACGAGCACAACTAGGTCTCTCCCCTCTACTCATAGTCCATGCTATGAATCCACCTCCACTTGTGATCATCAAGATTAACCCCGAGACAATAGTGGATGCGTTCATGGCCAAGCAGCTAGCCATGAAGCTCTCAAAGGAAGCTGCTGCAGAAGGCTGCTCCAGCAAAGCTGTCGACCCTGCTCCCTCGACAACATCCAAGAAGAAGAAGAAGACTTCTTCCGTTGAGGAGGAGCCGGTTACCAAGAAGAGGAAAATCTCTTCTTCAAGTGCTGTTGCTGCCAACCCTGCTAGCTCCCAAGCCAAGAAGAAAAGATGATCACGCTGCTGCTCGCGGCTCATACGCTCTGCTCCTATGCTGTTGAGGCCGGCCGAACACTGCTCCTCTCCGCTCTCGAAAGCGTAAGTCCAAACGCATCGAACCTTCTGAACCCTTCATTCCATTTATTCCCCCTTCATCTCCCATCTCTTCTTCATCCCCTTCTCTTACTTCTTCAACAGCCCCTGCTGCTGTTGGGGAGGAGCCTGCTGCTACCCCTTCTTCTCCTACTTCCTCATCAACCCCTGTTGTTGTTGAGGAGGAGCCCATATCTCCTGCCCCAAAGAAGAAGAAACGCAGGCTTCACAAGAAGTCTGTGGTTCCTACACCTTCTTCTCCACCTTCTCGTACCATAGACACTATCCCTTCTCCACCCTCTTCTCCCGAACCTATCTCCACCATTCCTCCCGACTCCTCTTTAGCCATCATTCCTGCTCACACAAACTCTTCTCCTTCCTTCTCTATGCCAAAAATTTTTCCTCTCTTGATCCTCACCTATCCACTCTTCTCTACCAAACAGCTTTCCTACCAGAAATCTTCCCTCCTATCTCCCAGTTCATTACCCCCGTTTCAATCTCTGCTGACTTATACCAAATTTTATTTCCCTCCATCTCTTCTGCTACTCATTCCTTTCTCTTTAATCGCTCTTCCATTTCTGATCTTTTCTACCTTTCTGACTCCCTTCCTAACTTCATTCTTCTACCTGACTATCCTTTTCCCTCTTATCTTTTAGAAGCCTCTTCTTCCTCTTCTACTTCTCCCAATGTCAGTAACTCAGATACTGACATTGAAATTGATTCTAAACCCTCTTCTCCTCCATCTTCGACCTCTGCTGCTAACCAACCTGCTTCCTCTTCCTCCTCTCCAAACTCTGCTCCTAACCCTTCTGAAACCCATATCTCAGTCAACCTCAACCCCTCTTTCCCTCCTTCCAACACTGCTGACCCTGCTCTTCTAGACCTCCTTCGCACCAACAATACCCAGCTGGAACGGCTCAACAGCACAGTATCTTCCATGGCCCAGTAGATCGAAGTCCTAAGATATTGCTTAAATGCCACTCATGCTACAATCTTCGATATTGGAAAGATTGTTGATCAGCTGGTGAACGATACCGCTCAAGCCTTTACCACTCATCGGTTTCTCGTTCAAGACCAGCAGGCGTCTCTGATGGGTATGCTACACTCTCAGCAGATCAGCATTTGTGCCCTCTTTGACGAGCTCAAGACCGAATTGGCACAAGCTATCATCCACAGACGTGAAGTTGCTGACTTCACTGTTGTTCGCCATATTGAACGAGCTAATGAGCGAGCCGTAGAACAAAGGCGGGTTCGCCATCGTGAGGAGAGAGCTACGTACTTTTGAAAAACGAAGCAGTACTCAAGAGAGCGCCTCACGATAATCGAATGGGTTGGTGACTACTTAGAACGTTGACGCACCCAACCACATCTATTCCGAACATGTTGGTATTCTGTTTCTATGTTTGTTATTTCAAACTCTCTTGTTTTGAAAAACTTGTTAAACGACTGTTTAATCACGATGACTTTATGTTTCTTTTAAGTTTAAATTACTCTATCGTATCATGATCTGGTCTATTTAAACTTCATGTTTAAATCTTTATATTTCATGTGCTTATAGATTTAAACTCTGCTCTACTTAGTACTTGTTATTAATGTATTTATCTTGTAAGTACTTAGTCTAGCTATCTCTCTACTAAGACTTCTACTCTGAGAGGCATTTCTGCTCTTCTTAATAAAAATCTTTAAGACATGTTATTATCTCATTGCATGATTCAAAGTCTGCTAGTAGCTAAGATGATGACCTCAACCAAATAGGAGGAGATTGTTGACTCCTATAGGTTCTAAGATTTGGTTGAGTCATCTTCTGATTCTATTGTACAGTGGCTAAAGGGTATGCGTACCGATTAGTGTGGCAACTGTCTTAGAATAAGGGTTTTTTAGAACTGTTTAGTGTTAGTTTAGGCGCGGATAAGCAGGCTTCTACAGCAACCTTGGAAGAACAGCAGACTTTGAAGTCTGCTCAAAGAGCGAAAAATCAAGAATAGCCAAATCATGGAGTTATGACACATATAGTCTTATCTAGATATTTTTTGAAATATCTAGTCAAAATATCTTCATCGGATTTCACTATAAAGAAGTCAACTCTACATGCTGACAACTATCCAGACTGTCTCCTGAAACATAAAGTCTGAAGACATTACCCCTTTTGGCTAAGAAGACTTCTCAGCTGCAATGCCTCCAAACTGAAACATTACTCTATTTTGGAATGTCTTCTCTGCACACACTGTATCTCTGATGACTGTGTCTCTTACATCTCCCAAAGCACCGAATTGCATTCAATGCAATAGAACATTGGACACAGTTCTCTCTGCCTCAGTCCAACGGTCCCAAAGATCTCTCTGGTATTTATTCAAGTTTTGAAGATCTGAAGATACAACTCTTGCGCATTAAACTCTCAAGCTTCATCTTCAACACTCAAGCATTCAAGAGATCAAAGGACAAGAACTAACACTTCACCAAACTCCCTGAAGCTGCAGATCTAGCTATCTTAAATTTGTTTCAGCTTCATCTACTTTGTTTTTTTAAAACTGTTCTTTACTTTAGCACGTGTGAGAACAATTAATCCTTGATTGTTTCTCTCACCATTATACACTTGGTTGAAAACTTATTTTGTACACGATCCATTAGAGATCTTACTTATAAACCTAGTGGATAAACAAGTGCACCTTTTAAAATCCAAAGCTAACCACTTTGGTAGTGAACGTAGTACTATTCACAGTACGAGCCACTTCTAAACTCGAGTCTTGTCGACTGCTTTTGCCATTTCTATTAGTCGCTTATGCTTAACCACTCTCGAATGTGTTGCTTAAGCGTAACTCTAGTCGATTCGTAACCTCTTCGCTTCACGCATTGCATTAACACTTCTATTTAAATCTTTTTAAGAAATCTTTAAGAAGTGTTTATAAAAGGTTTTTATAATAACACAACTAGGCTATTCAACCCCCTCCCCCTTCTAGCCTAGATTGAGCCTATTTTGGGTCCAACATCCTCTCTATCAAACTGTTCTTGATTAATAGGATGATTTTCCAAATTATCAGGGTCTTCCTGATTCTTACCAAGATTATTTATATTTTGATTTAATTATGCCAGCTTGGGATTTAAAGATCTTCGACCGTACATAAAATATCAAAATCAATTTAAAACAATTAAAAATAATTAAAACTAAAAACTAGAAATAAAACAAAATCTTTTTGTGTTTTTTTTAATATAAAAACTGAATTTTAAAAAAACAACGCTACCAACAAACTAACTAAGCAAACTAGCTTGTCTCCGGCAACGGCGCCAAACACTTGATCATATCTTAAATTTATATCCTTGCAAGTGCAGAAGACTATTGCAGAATAGCTTGGGAAGCAAGAGTCGAACCATAGAGACAAGAACAATACTGATGACAAGAATATCAGTAGCAATTTAAACTAAGGGGGGTTTTTGTTTTGTTTTATTCTAATTTTTATTCTACTAAAACAGAAAATCTAATTAACTAAGAGCAATTACAATTATAAAGATCTGTATGGAGGAGGGAAATCTAGGATTGGGGTTTCACTTGCATCTACTCTATTGCTTATTTAAATAAAGTATCATTCAATAACTTGGGTTTGTTCACAAAAGATAGATATATATTGTCAAATTATAGTTCAGACTCCATCCCAAATAATTCATCCAATCTATATCCTAAGAGCAAGAACATATGGATCCTATATGTCACTTAGGGCATATATATGAACCTGACACTAACTTATCACTCTCCTGCATCGATAAGGTCAATTTATCATGATGGTAAGTGTGACAACCCGACCCGGATCCCAATACGAGACCCCAAGGTCGTGCTGCCAAAACACACAAAACAAAAAGCAAAGGGTAAGGCTATAACAGCGATACACCAACGACTCAACATATGCGGAAGCGAATAACTTAAATTGACCCGAGCTAACAAGCTCCGAAATACAAAGCAACCAAAGAGATAGTAAATCTCTCGGCCCAAAAATTCGATGCACGTGACGCAACATTGGGCACGTACTACAAACTCCATGTTACAATTTTATAAACAATATTATAACCAAGTCATCGGCGACGTTACAGCCGGAACCCAACATTAACTAAGTCTACAACTCTAGTCTACACACTCAACGGCTAAACATGCTGTTGTACAACATAACCAACAATATTACCAAACTTGTGATGAATAAAATATGTAATTAAATAACATGGCTCAACTAACGTTTGTCGGCTCACATAAACCAAGTACTAATTAAACAAATACAAGTACCAAATCAATAACACATGTCTTACTACCCAAACTGAAGTTTATAAAACTTCACTTCCCAAACATCCTTTCAAAAAAACCAAGGCTACATAAATAAATTAATAGTAGCAACCTTCATAAAAATCGCCCTTCTATCGTAGACTCGGCGGATTCCTCTGAATTACTAGCTCGGCTCGAATCTAAGGAAAACAAAGAAAACGAGTAAGTCATAATGACTTAGTAAGCTACTAAAGATGCAATGCCATGGCATGGCATTATGCTCAAATAAAACATGTGCATCTCATGTCATACTTATGATATAACATTTCATGGTATAATCCTCAACATAAACCCAATTTTTATCCATAGTCATGTGGAACATAATTCTACATAATTTATCATAAAGTCATCCATATCATAAAGAATATGCTTCTCAATACCAATAATGTGTAGCATGTTATTTCCACACTTTCACTTATCATCAAACCACCATTCACATAACTCAATTATACCATGAGTCTCATGATTCTTCATTTAACATAACTCATATAATAATTCATATATGGGAGACTGTTGTTTCCATTCTAATCATGAATAGCATGTTATATTTTTGGTATAACATCATATCATAAAAATCCTAATTTCATTAGCATGTTATATTTTTATTATAACATTTCATCAAGAAATCATCATCTCATGTAAATCATACCATTAACCACGTAGCACAACAATTCATATACGTGCTCGTAAAATAAACCACATAAGAGAGAGAAGATGATTTTCCTTTCCGTTTCCAAGGTGTAACTCCTGTGGAAAAAAACGTGTCCTTGATATCCCTTTCGTGGATATCAACGTCCCCGAAAACAGTCCCCGTTTCGGGTTCCATAGCTATCAAAGGTAGGTGTATTACTCTAGCAATGATCGCCTACATCCCCACCGTGGCCATCGATGGAGGTGTGTGCAACCCGGCGGCGATCCATTGTGATCACGAATCCCACAATTTCGTGAAGACAATACATCGTCCCGCCAAAAACCTCAAACCAAAAACTGCCAGCTGGACTCAAAATCAAGCACATGTAATATATACTTGCATGCTCAAACAAAGGAAAAGTACAACACACCGTACTAATCCAATCAAGTAGATATTTACTTTTACATCACATAGTTATGCATTTCTATGCTAACTAACTCATAAACACATTAAAGCATTAATATCAAGTCTCTAATACCCAAGTGTTCTTCATACACTTGAAAACGCTCAGAGGCTTAACCTCCATCAAAACTACCCCAAATTCCATTGGATCTTAATATCTGAATCACTATATTCATATTATTCCCATAATCGACTCCGTTGAGTCATTTCTACTCTTTTCAAATTTGAAGGCACATAAGCTATTTGCATCATAGCCCTCCTATTATTCATTAGCTAATGTTCATGGCTAGGTTCTCAAGGTTAGCAACATTGTGCAACCCAACAATCCATACTTTCCCAACAAAACCCCAAAACATGGTTCATAGGTCAACACTTAACATTTAAAGTCAACCATCACATTTAAAGCATTTATCTCAAGATAGCATTTAATCAAGCATGCTTTCATTCAAAATAACCATTTATCCAAACAAGATGTAAATTCATCTAGCATGCTCATAATCAAGATATAAACTCATCTAGCATGCTCATAACCCTCAATTCATGAATTAGTGTTGACCCACATACTCTTATATGCATAAAGTCAACTTAACCCAATAAAGTCAAATATTACATTTTATTCATGTAATCCATAATGATAATTCATTATACATGCTCACAACCAAAAATTCATGAGTTAGATAGCATCATACTCTTATATGCATGAAAGTCAACTCTATTCCTAAAAGTCAAACGAAACATTCAAACATGTAATCCATTGTGTTGATTCATTTTTTATGCTCACAACCAAAATAGAAGTTCATCAAGTATACTTCCAAACCTTAAATCCACAACATATGTGATTCCAACAACTCATAACATTCCATAAAATTCCCCAAAATCATTCATATAATCAAGAACCCATTTGTTATGTCAACATGTAGTCAAACCCTAGGTTTTAGGAATTCATGGCTATCATGCTCAAGGTCCAAACTTACAAGATGAGGTTCATTAATATACTCCATTAATCATAGAAAGCATCTTATTCATGCTTCTAACAAGTTCACCCATCAAAAATCCAAAAAATCAAAATAAAATCACACACAACATGCTTGTGTACTCATTGACCTCAAATAGAAAGCCCCTTTATTTTCCTTAGGATCAATGAGCACAAAATCAATAGAAGAAGGAGTCTAGTAGCTTACTTGACTTGAATAAAAATTCAAAAGAATGGAAATCCGAACAGTGAAGTTGTTCTACTTATCGAGGGCTTCAAGAATCTCAAGTTTGGAGGCAATCGGACGGTTGGATGTTTGTGGATCAGAGGAAGAAAGGCTAGGGCTCCAAGCTTCCATGTATTCCAACTCTCTCGCACTCATACGTATGAAGAAGGGGAAGGAAATGAGAGGATTTGGCTGGATTTACTAAGGGATTAATCCTTTATACTTCCACAACTAAAGGGGCACAAATGAGATTTCCATGGGTACAATTAGTGATTGTTAGATGTAATCAACCACTAATTCAAATTTAATTAACTCCCCAAGAGTGTTAGGACATGATTAGGACTAAGTATGGGAGGTTAGGAAGGGTTTAGAGGGGATTTAGTGAGGGTAGAATAGGAAATGAACATCAAAAATCAAAACAGGGACAAGCTGTCCTTGGCACCCATGCGCTCGCATGGCTCATAGTGAAGCGACCACTTCACTTGTTTCTCTTCCCTTGGTGACTTTTGTGCAACCTTGTTCGTGTCTGGTCTTTCCCACATGCAACCGCAAGCCTTAAAGCTCCAAAATGGCCTATAATTCAACCCTTAAAGTCCTCAAACACTTAGCTAAACCACCCAAGTCTCAAACCACTTTTAAACTAGGTCTAAACTCCCACAAACAACACCCAAAACAACTCGAAGCGTAACCGATGCAAGGCACAACATCTTGCTAACGAAACGAAGAATGAAACTACAAACCGACGGGCAACAACCCAAGATTATAAACACTTCAAAAGGCTATAGAATAGGCCTGAATGTCTCTCAGATGATGAAAAACAGATAGGAGAAAAGAACTCCCGAAATACGAGACGCTCACACGGCTCAATCTCAAGCTACGCGATAAGGAGAATTGATATCCTCGAAGCGTCAAAACTTCACGAGACTTAAGGAATGCATCCTACTAGAAGTCTAACACATATAAACATGTTATTCAATCATCATGTAAAGATATAGGACCAAATCGAGGTCAGGAACATGAAACGCAAGTAAACTCTCAATCGCGTCGCATTTCGATTATCGTCGAGTTACGACTTGTGACTTTAGCAAGTCAACAACTATATGGCATCTCTTAAAAGTATTTTGGTCTTAATGTGATATTTCATACACATCTATACTCTCTCACAAACCAAACGAGCAATCAACCATGGAAGAAATGCGAGCATTGCACGCAATTCAAGCTAATCGGGAATCGGGGTCTTACAGTGAGCCAGTGTAGGACATATGCATTTGGTCATGCAGCTATCCGCACCTCTAGGCCTTTACTACTTGCGATTCCATTCATTTGGTCAATGCGAGAAAATAAAGGGGTTGATAAACATCACGATCAACAAGAATTGAATGAATAAAAATATATTAAGCAATAGATTTGATATAAGTTACCTCCTAATTCCTCACTACTAGAAAAATGACCTTTAGTGACGGAATTTTCCGTCGCTAAAGGCAAAATTCCGTAGCTAATCGCTCCCCAGCAACAGAATTTTTCCGTCGGTGGTCCGTCGCTGATGTCCGACGGACCGATTTCCTTCGCTAAAGGTTAATATCAGCGACGAAATTTTCCGTCGCTACAGGTTGTTTTTTAGCGACGAAATTTTCCGTCGCTGAAATTCAACGTTTAGTGACGGAAAATTCCGTCGCTAAAGGCATTTAAAAATTAATTAAATTTGAATTTCAGCGACGGAAAATTCCGTCGCTAAAGGGGTTTAAAAATTAATTAAATTTAAATTTCATGGACAGAAAATTCCGTCGCTAAAGGCATTTAAAAATTAATTAAAATTGAATTTCAGTGACGGAAAATTCTGTCGCTAAAGGCGTTTAAAAATTAATTAAATTTGAAATTCAGCGACGGAAAATTCTATTGCTAAAGGATTTTACAAATTTAAAAAACAATACCCAAAAATACTATTATTATAAATTTTTGTACCGTATAATATAAAAATTAATACTAAACTTTTTTTTTTTTTGAGGAAACAGGGACGGCACCCTGCAAAATTTTATTAAAAACAACAAGAATATAGACCGGAGGGGGACAACCCGCCTAACCCACAAAACGGGAGAAGCTAGGAGCCGAACCTCTATAAAAAACTAACAGCAGATCCAACTCAACTACGATAACTAAACAGACCCAGGTTATCAAATCTAAAAGCTTGACGCACCGAACTGGGAAACTGAGATATAAAATAAACATACAAATCCAATTTTAAAACCAATTTTAAAACATCAAACTGTAAATATTATTACAACAATCCATGTAAACCATATATAACAATTAATACCAAAAAGTTGTTTCTAGAGTTAACTTGGAAATTTAAACTTGTACCAATCCATGTAAACCATATCTAATAAAAAAACCTAAAAATAAAATTAAAAAAATCCTACGACATGAGGATCAAGAAAAACTTCATCTTCACGGCAATCAGCTAGAAAACATGTCCAAGTAAAATTACTATTTTGATTAAAAATCAACAAGAAAAAGTAAATCAGTGTTTTCATAGGATCAAACAAGAAGCTTTAGAAGCTTACCATAGGAATACATTTATGGCATAATCATCATTTCTTTGCTTTTTTTGCCGGATGAACCTAAACGTGTACAAGTTATCCAAAATCAATTAGTTAATAATAATACCAAAAAGGGTCCAACCCTATTTCCCCCACCCCCAATATGAGTATTAAACCAAAAGAATGGAAAGAGAAAAAATAGAATGAATGTTTCTTGAAAGTAAGCATGTTCGGTTTCAAAGTCCCCCAACGTACATACAGTTATGTTGTTCGGTTTCAAAGTCAAATAAACTAAAACTATGGATTTCATAGCATCAACATGACTACCTAGTTAACAAGCGTACATAAATCAATGTTTGAACATTAATACACTAAATTTACACTAACACCACCTTAATTTCTTATCATTTACCCTAACAACCCCCAACGTACATAAAGTTATGTTGTTCGGTTTCAAAGTCAATTAAACTAAAACCATGGATTTCATAACATCAACATGGCTACCCAGCTAACAAATGTATATAAATCGATGTTTAAACATTAATACAATAAATTTACACTAACACCCCCAACGTACATATAGTTATGTTGTTCAGTTTCAAAGTCAAGTAAACTAAACGTACATACAGTTATCTTTTTTGGTTTCAAAGTCAATTAAACTACAACCATAGATTTCATAGCATCAACATGGCTACCCAACTAACAAACATACATAAACCGATGTTTAAGCATTAATATACTAAAATTTAAACTAACACCCCTTTAATTCTTACCATTTACACTAACACCCCTCAACGTACATACATTTAATAAAAAATAAAGAAAAAATATTACGACATTACCTTGAAGGCCTTCCAAATATTTTCCTTCTCCTCGTTGGGCAACTTTTTAAACGAGGGCCAAATCTCACGAAGTACTCGACGCCGCCAATACTCCCCAATCCATTTACCGGGCGTAGGGTATGCACCTACAAACCTGCCAAGTATATTTATACAATAACGAATTAACTTAAAGGTTAATGAAATTTATATAAAACAAAAAGGAACCAAATTAGGTTTATGGGGTTGGGGTTGGATTGGGGTTGGGGTTAGGTTTAAGGTTATGTTTAGGGTTAGTGTTATGGTTTAGGTTTAAGGTTAGTGTTACGAATTAGGTTTATGGTCTAGGTTTAGGTTTTAGGTTTAAGGTTTAAGTTTTAGGGTTCGGGTTCGGGTTCGGGTTCTGGGTGGGGATGGGGGTGGGTTGGGGTTGGGGTGGGGATGGGGGTGGGGTTGGGATTGGGGATGGGGTTGGGGTTGGGGTTGGGGTTGGGGATGGGGATGGGGTTGGGGTTGGGGATGGGTTTGGGGATGGGGATGGGGATGGGGATGGGGATGGGGTTGGGGTTGGGGTTGGGGTTTGGGTTGGGGTTGGGGTGGGGGTGGGGTTGGGCTTGGGGTGGGGGTGGGGTTAGGGTTAGGGTTAAGTTTAGGGTTAGTCTTGTTATGGTTTAGGTTTAAGGTTAGTGTTACGAATTAGGTTTATGGTTTAGGTTTAGGTTTAGGTTTAGGTTTTAGGTTTTAGGTTTAAGTTTGAGGGTTATGGTTGGGGTTGGGGTTGGGGTTGGGGTTGGGGTTGGGGATGGGGGTTGGGGTTAGGGATGGGGATGGGGGTAGGGGTGGGTGATGAGGCCCAAGTCACCAAGGAACCCAATGAAGAGGCCCAAGTCACCAAGGAATCAAATAATGAGGCCCAAATCATCAAGGATGCCAACAATGAATGGACCAATGACAAGGGCTCGAGCAGGAAAATTCAAAACGAAGTCCTCATTTTATCCCGGAGATATTTGATTTGGAGACCCAAATTATGGCACGCAAAGGAAGGAGCATCAAAGCGGGTCAAGAAATGTTAATGAACACTTTAATTTATTTGGATGAAGGAGGATACAAAGGGCTGAATTTAGGCGCCCCAAACAAGCCCCAATCAGCCTAACAAATGGCAAGAATTTCGGCAAGGAAGAACAAGGAAGAAGGATCTAGAAGGATCAGCCCAAGAAGAAGGATCTAGAAGGCTTCTAGAAGGCTGATGACTCAGCCTTATCCTCTAGCTAATTTCAGCCCTAGTATAGGATAATCAAGGAGAATATTCTCCATCTAGTCATAGATCTTATCCTTATTTAGATAGTTGGTTAGATCTTATCCTTATCTTATCTTTGTAGCCAATGGCAGCCTAGTTCTCCTAGCTATATATAGGGCTGCCCCTCATTCTTATCTTTGTAATCAGAATTTTATGAATGAAAAAGTGAGTTTTCTTTTCAACCTTGAGTATTCAAGTCTAATTGAGCGATCGGGGGTTACCCGAGTACTCGCGAACCTATCAATCGTCCTTCCATAGCGATTGTGTCGTTCTTCACTATCCTTTGATTGCCGGTTTCGTCATACGAAGGTTGAGGGCTGATTACCCGTTGATTGTCGTGTGCGTGAACCCGAGGTCGAGGTTCCACTTCCATTGCCGCCCAAATCATTTCCATCTCCATTAATTGCTGCCAGCTCGTTTTTCTCTCTAAGTGGCTGTTTTTATGAGTTTTTCCCCAACAAAGCTCATATCATTTGGTATCAGAGCGAGGTTCGGCTTCCACGACTATCTTTTAATTAATCGTTCTTTCTTTTGTCCTTCATTTTCTTGCTTTCTTCTCGCCTGCTTTGTTGCTTCTTTTTCGCCTAGAATCTTTAAACATCTATAGGGCTGTACTTTGCTTTCTTGTTTGATCTATCTTCAAAACCAATTGTGGCTGTTATATATATATTCCCGTATTATCAAGAACCGAGGCTGTTTGTGATCTATCTTCAAAAACCGATTGTTGTTGCTTTGTTGTTTACATTTCCGAGAGTTTGTTGGTATCTTCAAAAGAAAAGAACAAAAAAAACATACCTCTAATTGATATCTTTGTGCTATCCTTCATTCTTGCTTGTTTTAGCATTTCTAATTTGTGCTATCTTCAAATCATCTATATTATCTAAGGATGTTTGTGAAAGGCTGTTTGACTTTTCCCGTTGGATCCCATAAGTATAACGGCTGGAAACTCTAAGTGCACCCTTCAAGCATCCCGAATAGGATGTGGTGCTAACTGAGCCACAACGCCACGTACTGGATCTGTTTGCTTTTCTTATTCTATCTTCAAGGCTGAATATTGCTGATTTCATTTCCGTTGATATAGTTAAAACCCAAGTGTGGCTGTTTACATCTTATTGTTTTATCTTCAAACCCCAAGTATTTGAGGCTGTTTTGTAGCTGTTTTGCTTTCCTTTCCCATCTCTAAATCCAAGTGTTTATTTCTAATTCCTTCTTCCCGATTGTGAGTTTGTGAATTGCTTGTGGTTGATTCCTATTGCTCTTAGTATTGTTGCTTTAAGGTTGAGAAGTTGAGAGGAAAAAGGCAAGAGAGGGTGAGATCAAAAGAGGGAAAAAGCCGATTAAGAGTGCATACAAGAGGGGAGTGATCATATTTGAGTGAAACACGTAAGGGAGAGCTGTGAGGAATTTCTATATATATATTTTGTTAATTTTTGTGCAGATTTGGAATGTCGGAGGAAAGTGGTATTGGTGATGGGGGTGATGTTACGGGGAACAAACTATTCATGGAGGCCTTGATGTCTAAAATCGAAGGGATGTTGAGGGCCCATAACGAGGAGATCTTTGATAGAATTGGTAGGTTGGAGAGTGCCCAAAAACAAAAGAGTAAAGTGGAGGGTACTAGTAGGGATGAAGTTGAAAGAGGTGAGCCACCCCGGCGTAGGTTTGAGGAGGACCATTTTGGGGGCCGGGATGAATGGGATGATTATGAATCTGAATTTGGTAGGAGGAATCAATATAGGAGGGATGATAGGAGAGATGATAGGAGGGATGGCAATCGAGAGGACCATAATCTCAATGGAATTAAGTTGAAGATTCCCACCTTCATGGGGAAGGAGGACCCGGAATTGTACCTCGAATGGGAAATGAAAATTGAGCGAATTTTTGGGTTTCACAACTATTCCGAAATTAAGAAGGTGAAGTTGGCAGCCATTGAGTTCACCGAGTATGCTTCGGTTTGGTGGGACAAACTTAGGAGGGAAAGAGAGAGGTATAGGGATCCACCGATTGAGACGTGGGAAGAAATGAAGAGGGTCATGAGGTTGAGGTTTATTCCACCCCATTACATTCGGGATCTTCATCACAAATTGCAAACATTGAGGCAAGGCACCAAGAGTGTAGAGGAGTTCTACAAAGAGCTCGAAATGGCTCTACTTAGGGCTGATGTGAGAGAGACTCCGGAGCAAACCATGGCAAGATTCCTTACCGGGCTGAATAGAGAAATTTTCAAAGTGGTTGATCTGCAAGAATATGGCAACATGACGGAGTTGTTGCAAAAGGCTCTTAAGGTTGAGAGACAAGTGAAGACGGACAAAAATTACTCACTTGCAAGAACCCCGTGGAAGGCTAGTGCGGGAAGTCAAAGAAATGACAAGTTTGACAAGAGTTTCGTCAAAACCAAAGTCGAGGCACCCAAGACTACCGCTCCCGTTCCAAACAAAGGTGAAACTTCTCAACCCAAAACTAAATCTGTGAAATGCTTTAAATGTCATGGGTTTGGGCACTATGCCAATGAATGTGGTAACAAGAAGGTTATGGTGATGTTGGATAGTGGGGAGTATGTTCCTCTAGAGGAGGAAGAAGAGGAAGAGGGAGTTGAGGGAGATGAGTATAGTGAGGATGAGGAAGGTGCCGAGGGAGATTGTTTAGTAACTCGAAGGGTTTTGAGTGCTCAATTGAAGGAGGAAGAAGAAAGTCAAAGGGAAAATCTGTTTCACACTAGGTGTAGGGTGAATGACCAGATTTGTGGGGTGATCATAGATGGGGGAAGTTGTGCGAATGTGGTAAGTGTGAACTTGGTGAAAAAGTTGGGATTGACCATGCTACCCCATCCTAAACCCTACCGCTTGCAATGGTTGAATGAGCAAGGTGAGTTGAAGGTTAACAAGCAAGTCCTATTGAAGTTCAAGATAGGAAAGTATGAGGACGAACTTATGTGTGATGTGGTGCCCATGCAAGCCACCCATATCCTTCTTGGGAGGCCGTGGCAATTTGATCGGCGTGTGGTTCATAACGGGTACACCAACAAGTACACGTTTGACTTTGATAACAAACACATTGCACTTGCACCGTTGACTCCAAAGCAAGTGTTCCAAGATCAATTGACTTTGCAAAGAGAGAATTCGGCAAGTAAGGAAAAGAATATAGAGAATGCCGAGAAAAAAGAAAGTATGAGAGAAAACAAGAGAGAGGGGCCGGCTAAAAATGAGAGTGAAAAAAGAGTGATAGCCGGGCAAAAGGAGAGTGAGGGGCCGGTTAAAAAAATGAGTGACAAAAGAGTGATAACCGGGCAAAAGGAGAGTGAGTTGATTGAAAAAGAAAAGAGTGTGAGAGAAAAGAGGAGTTTGATAGCCAAAGTGAGCGAGGTAAAAAGAGCGATGCTGTTGGAGAAGCCCATGATCATTCTCATGTTTCGAGAGGCACTTGTAAATACTAACAATGATTTAACTGCTTCTTTGCCTAGTTCTTTGTCTTCTCTTATTCAGGAATTTGAAGATGTGTTTCCCAAGGAGATCCCAAGTGGGCTGCCACCAATTCGGGGAATTGAGCACCAAATCGATTTTGTTCCCGGGGCTTCCATTCCAAATAGGCCAGCCTATAGATGCAATCCCGAAGAGACCAAGGAGCTTCAAAGACAAATTGAAGGATTGTTGGCAAAAGGTCAAGTTAGGGAGAGCATGAGCCCTTGTGCGGTGCCGGTTCTTTTGGTACCCAAAAAGGATGGATCGTGGCGGATGTGCACGGATTGCCGAGCCATCAACAACATAACGGTAAAATATCGTTATCCCATTCCTAGATTAGATGATATGTTGGATGAATTGCATGGTTCCAAATTTTTCACGAAACTTGATTTGACCCAAGGATATCATCAAATCCGAATGAGGGAAGGAGATGAGTGGAAAACTGCATTTAAAACAAAACATGGTTTGTATGAGTGGTTGGTAATGCCTTTTGGGCTAACTAATGCACCGAGTACGTTTATGCGTTTAATGAACCATGTTTTGAGGGAATTCATTGGAAAATTCGTCGTTGTTTATTTTGATGACATTCTGATTTTTAGCAAAACTTTGGATGAGCATGTAGTTCACTTGAAATCTGTTTTAGGTGCCTTACGTGATGCCAAGTTATATGCTAATCTTGACAAATGCACTTTTGGTACGGATAGACTTGTTTTCCTTGGTTTTGTTGTAAGTTCACAGGGCATCCAGGTGGATGAAGAGAAAGTGCGAGCAATTCAAGAATGGAAGAGCCCTACAACTGTGGGAGAAGTGCGAAGTTTCCACGGCCTCGCTAGCTTTTATAGGAGGTTTGTGAAGGACTTCAGTTCCATTGCAGCCCCGTTGACCGAAGTCATTAAGAAGCATGTGGGATTCAAGTGGGGGGAAGCTCAAGAGAAGGCATTTCTGACCTTGAAGGAGCGGTTGACCAATGCACCTTTATTGGTCCTTCCTTGTTTTGACAAAACCTTTGAGATAGAGTGTGATGCGTCGGGGATCGGGATTGGAGCTGTGCTCATGCAAGAAGGGCGTCCGTTAGCCTATTTTAGTGAAAAGTTGAGTGGAGCCACATTGAACTACCCCACCTACGACAAGGAACTCTATGCATTGGTTCGGGCATTGGAAACGTGGCAGCACTATTTATGGCCCAAGGAGTTCGTCATTCGCACGGACCATGAATCTTTGAAGCACTTGAAGAGTCAACAAAAGTTGAACCGTCGACATGCCCGTTGGGTTGAGTTCATTGAAACATTTCCCTATGTCATCCGGTACAAACAAGGTAAGGAGAATGTGGTAGCCGATGCCCTTTCTCGGAGGTATGTGTTGCTGTCCAATTTAGATGCAAGGATTTTAGGATTCGAGCACATTAAGCAATTATACCATGATGATGCTGATTTTAGTAAAGATTATGTGGGTTGTGAAAAGATTGCATGTGGGAAGTTTTATCGGGTAGATGATTTTCTATTTCGTGAGAGCAAACTTTGCATACCCGCTTGTTCCATGAGAGAGTTGCTTGTAAGGGAAGCCCATGGTGGAGGCTTGATGGGACACTTTGGTGTGGCCAAGACCTTATCGGTCTTGCAAGAACATTTCTTTTGGCCACACATGAGGAAAGATGTTGAGAGGATTTGTGCTAAGTGCCTAACTTGTTTGAAGGCTAAGTCTAAGGTCCACCCACATGGACTTTACATGCCTTTGCCTATCCCTAGTCACCCGTGGACGGACATATCTATGGACTTTGTCTTAGGATTACCAAGGACTAAGTTTGGTAGAGACTCCATTTTTGTTGTTGTCGATAGGTTTTCAAAAATGGCACATTTTATTCCTTGTCACAAGACCGACGATGCTTCTCATGTCGCGAATTTGTTCTTTCGCGAAATAGTTAGGCTTCATGGAATGCCCAGGACCATAGTGTCGGATAGGGATGTTAAATTTTTGAGTTACTTTTGGAAGACTTTGTGGGGTAAATTGGGCACAAAACTTTTGTTTTCCACCACTTGTCACCCACAAACGGATGGACAAACGGAGGTCGTCAATAGAACTTTATCAACACTTTTGAGGTCCATACTGTCCAAAAACATCAAGGCTTGGGAGGAGTGTTTACCACACATTGAATTTGCATATAATCGTAGTTTACATTCAGCAACTCATTTTTCTCCATTTGAATTGGTTTATGGTTTTAATCCTCTAACACCGTTGGATTTATCACCGTTACCTGTTTCTGAGTTTGTTAATGTAGATGGCGAAAAGAAGGCTGAATTTGTGAAGAAATTACATGAGAAGGCAAGGCTCAATGTTGAGCGAAGGACCGAGCAATATGTGCGACAAGCCAACAAGGGTCGCAAGCATGTAACCTTTGAACCGGGGGATTGGGTATGGCTGCACATGCGCAAAGAGAGGTTTCCGGAACAAAGAAAATCCAAATTGATGCCAAGGGGAGATGGCCCGTTTCAAGTCCTTGCAAGGGTCAACGATAATGCATACAAATTGGACCTTCCCGGTGAGTATAAAGTCAATGCTACTTTCAATGTTGCTGATCTAAGTCCTTATGATGTAGGTGACGATTTGAGGACAAATCGCTTCCAAGAGAGAGGGGATGATGAGGCCCAAGTAACCAAGGATCCACCGACAATGCAATCAATGAATGGACCAATGACAAGGGCTCGAGCCAGGAAAATTCAAAACGAAGTCCTCATTTTATCCCGGGAGATATTTGATTTGGAGACCCAAATTATGGCACGCAAAGGAAGCATCAAAACGGGTCAAGAAATGTTAATGAACACTTTAATTTATTTGGATGAAGGAGGATACAAAGGGCTGAATTTAGGCGCCCCAAACAAGCCCCAATCAGCCTAACAAATGGCAAGAATTTCGGCCAAGGAAGAACAAGGAAGAAGGATCTAGAAGGCATTAGATTTCAGCCCAAGAAGAAGGATCTAGAAGGCTTCTAGAAGGCTGATGACTCAGCCTTATCCTCTAGCTAATTTCAGCCCTAGTATAGGATAATCAAGGAGAATATTCTCCATCTAGTCATAGATCTTATCCTTATTTAGATAGTTGGTTAAATCTTATCTCTTTGTAGCCAATGGCAGCCTAGTTCTCCTAGCTATATATAGGGCTGCCCCTATCTATTGTAATCAGAATTTTATGAATGAAAAAGTGAGTTTTCTTTTCAACCTTGAGTATTCAAGTCTAATTGAGCGATCGGGGGTTACCCGAGTACTCGCGAACCTATCAATCGTCCTTCCATAGCGATTGTGTCGTTCTTCACTATCCTTTGATTGCCGGTTTCGTCATACGAAGGTTGAGGGCTGATTACCCATTGATTGTCGTGTGCGTGAACCCGAGGTCGAGGTTCCACTTCCATTGCCGCCCAAATCATTTCCATCTCCATTAATTGCTGCCAGCTCGTTTTTCTCTCTTAGTTGCTGATTTTATGAGTTTTTCCCCAACAAAGCTCATATCAAAAGCCAACGGTGTATTTTTAATCATGTGAGGATCTTCAGCATAGGAAGCCCTATATCACATGAACTTTACCATTGGAAGTAAACAATGTCAATGGAAAATTTTTATTCATGTGATGATGAGCTTTTAAGCTAGAAGAAGGATTTCTGGGTGGGAATCTTACATTCTTTAGCAAGGACTATAGCCACATATCACACGAATCTTACCAATAGAAGTAAACCAAGCAAGTGGCGGATTTTTAATCATGTGTTGAGCTTTTCAGCAAAGGAAGCCCTATAACACATGAACCTTACCAATGGAAGTAAACAAAGTCAATGGCAGATTTTTAATAATGTTGTTGAGCTTAAGCTAGAAGAAGGATTTCTAGGTGGGAAGTTTACACTCTTTAGTAAGGACAACAGCCCTATGTCACATGAATCTTACCAATACAAGTAAACAAAGCCAATGAAGGATTTTTAATCATGTGATGAGCTTCAGCAAAGGAAACCGTATATCACTTGAATCTTACCAATGTAAGTAAAAAAAATCTAAGGCGGATTTTTTATCATGTCATGAGCTTATTAAGCAAGAAGAAGGATTTCTCGAAGGGAAGCTTACGCACTTTAGCAAGGATAGCAACCCTATATCACATAAACCTTACTAATCGAAATAAACAAACTATTGGTGGATTTTCGTCATGTGATGATCTTCAGCAAAGGAAGCCCTATGACACATGAACCTTACAAATGGTGAAATAAACAAAGTCAATGGCGGATTCTTAATCATGTGACGAGCTTAAGCAAGAAGAAGGATTTGGTGGGAAACTCACACCCTTTAGCAAGGACATCAATCCTATATCACATAAACTTTACCAATAGAAATAAACATACTATTGGTAGGTTTTCCTCATGTGATGATCTTCAGGAAAGGAAGCTCTATAACACATGAACCTTACAAATGGTGAAATAAAAAAAGTCAATGGCAGAATTTTAATCATGTGATGAGATTAAGTAAGATGAAGGATTTGTCGATGGGAAGTTTACACTAACATGAACCTTACCAATAGAAATAAACAAAGCCAATGGAGAGTTTTTAATCATGTGATGAGCTGAAAACAAGAAGAAGTATTTCTTGGTGGGAAGCTTACACACTTTAGCAAGGATAGCAACCCTATATCACTTGAACCTTACCAATAGAAGTAAATAAAGCCAATGATGGATTTTTAATCATGTGATGAGCTTCTGCAAAGGAAGCCTTATATCACATGAACCTTAACAATGGATGTAAACAAAGTCAATGGCAAATTTTTAATCATGTGATGAGCGTAAGGTAGAAAAAGGATTTCTGGGTGGGAAGCTTACACTCTTTCGCAGGGACAGCAGTCCTACATCACATGAACCTCACCAATACATGTAAGCAGGGGAGAATAGGAGTATGTCAATGATGTAAAGCAGTGTATTGGAAAGAATTGGTTCAAAAATGGTTACAAAGCCAATGGAGGATTTTTAATCATGTGATGAGCTTCAGTAAAGGAAGTCATATATCACTTGAACCTTACAAATAGAAGTAAACAATGTCAATGACGGATTTTTAATCATGTGATGAGCCTCAGCAAAAGAAGTCCTATATACCACATGAATCTTACCAACGGGAGTAAACAAAGTCACCCGCGATTTTTAATCATGTGATTAGTTTAAGCAAGAAGAAGGATTTCTCATAGGGAAGCTTACACAATTTAGCAAGGATAGCAACCCTATATCACTTGAACCTTTCCAATAAAAGTAAACAAAGCGAATGGCAGATTTTTATTCATGTGACGAGTTTCAGCAAAGGATGCCCCCCTATATAAAATTAACCTTACCAATGGAGAAGTAAACAAAGTCAATGGCGGATTTTAAACATATGATGAGCTTAAACAAAGAGAAGGATTTCTCGGTGGGAAGCTTACACTCTTTATGTGACGACCCGACCCGGACCCCGAGATGGAATCACAAGTCAAGTCGTCCAAATAGGACAACAATACAATCAAAGACTCGCTTTGGAAAACGACGTGACGCAACATTTCGATGAAGCGACTCGGCACCAAAAGGCCGGAATATTTTAAAACTTTTACACCTGATATAACAATTAATACAATTATACCAAATCATCGGCGACTTTACTACCGGAACCCAACACTACACAGTTCATGCAAATATACCTCGACGGCTATAACATGCCGGAGAACAACATACTTAAATAAGAGCTAAAGTAATGCCCAGCGGAAGTTTTAAACAGATGAACCATAATACAGCTATACAAGGCTCGGCGTACATGTGCACTCAAAATAGAATACCAAGATAGACACAAATACAACAAAACCAAATTCCCAAGCGAAGTCTAAATGACTTGCTATACCCAACGTCCTTACAAAACAGAACAAAATAAGGACATCTAAAAACCACAACCTCGTCGCGTGCGATCACGGACAAGCGCAAATCCTGCAACACCTCAACGAGCGGTACCTGAACTGATGAGGCCCAAGTCACCAAGGAACCCAATGAAGAGGCCCAAGTCACCAAGGAATCAAATAATGAGGCCCAAATCATCAAGGAGCTGCCAACAATGCATGGACCAATGACAAGGGCTCGGGCTAGGAAAATTCAAAATGAAGTCCCCAATTTATCCCGAGAGACATTTGAGGTAGAAGCCCAAATTATGGCACGCAATGGAGGAGTCAAAGCGGGTCAAGGAAAATGGGTGAACACATTAATATTTGCGGATGAAGGAGGATGCAATGGGCTGAATTTGGGCGCCCCAAACAAGGCTTAAGGCAGCAAGGAAGAAGGATCTAGGGACTTCTAGAAGGCCTAGAGAAGAAACAACAAGGAGAATATTCTCCAAATTATGCTGCCTAGTCATAGGATCTTATCCTTATTAGTTAGTTTGTTAGATCTTATCCTTTTAGCTAGATCTTATCCTTTTTGTAACCAATGGCATCCTAGATCTCCTAGCTATATATAGGGCTGCCCCTATCTATTGTAATCAGATTTTTATGAATGAAATTTATGAGAGTTTTCTTTCCAACCTTGAGTATTCAAGACTATTGAGCGATCGGGGGTTACCCGAGTACTCACGAACCTATCAATCGACCCTCCATATCGATTGTGTCGTTCTTCACTATCCTTTGATTGCCGGTTTCGTCATACGAAGGTTAAGGGCTGAATACCCGTTGATTGTCGTGTGCGTGAACCCGAGGTCGAGGTTCCATTTCCATCCATTTGCTGCCAGCTCGTTTTTTCTCTCTTAGTTGCTGCGTTTTATGAGTTTTCCCCAACAAAACTCATATCATTTGGTATCAGAGCGAGGTTCGGCTTCCACGACTATCCTTTTAATTAATTGTTTTTGCTGTCCATATTTCTTTCTCTTTTTCTGCTTGCTTCGAACAACCTAACTAATCTGGACTGTTTTGTTCTTTTCGTGTTCTATCTTCAAAAAGAAAAGAAAAAAATATCTCTAATTGTTATCTTTGTGCTACCCTTCGTTCTTGCTTGTTTCGGCCTAGCATCATATACCCTAAAGGCTGTTTGCTTTCTTTTAGTTGCTGTCTTCTCGAAATTATACCCAAGGCTGTTGCAATTTCGTTTTTCCATCTTTGAATCCTCTTATTTATTGGTATAACCTCAAAAAGAAAAAGGAAAATACCTATAAGTGGCTGTTTTGCTTCCTAGTTTGCTATTCAAAGTGTTTTAGGCTGTTTGACATTCCCGTTTTCCTTCTTTATTAGTTGTGTTGCTGTTTGCTTTTCATTGCTATATCTTCAAGACCCAAATGAAATTGTTGGTGTCAACCCGAAGAAAAGACAAAAAAATATATATCTAGAACCAAATATTGCTGTTTCATTTCCGTCTTATATCTCTAAGGCTGTTTGTCATTCTCGAATTTATAAAGGCTGTTTTGCTCGTTCCGTTGGATCCAATAAGTATAACGGCTGGAAACTCTAATTGCACCCTACAAGCATCCCGAATAGGATGTGGTGCTAACTGAGCCACAACGCCACGTACTGGATCTCTTTTCCGTGCCTTCCTTCTTTGTTGCTGTTTTACATGCACTTTGCTTTCTCAAAACACCGAGTGTGGCTGTTTGCATCTTTTTGTTTTATCTTCAAGGCCGAGTGTTTGTGGCTGTTGTGTTCATCTAATTTCCTCAAAAAATCAAGTGTTTGTGGCTGTTTTGTGGCTGCTTTGCAGATTCGTTTCCCAACTCTAAATCCAAGTGTTTATTGCTAATTCCTTCTTCTTTCCGATTGTGAGTTTGTGAGTTGCTTGTGGCTGTTTCCTTTTGCTCTTAGTCTTGTTGCTTTAAGGTTGAGAAGTTGAGAGGAAAAAGGCAAGAGAGGGTGAGATCAAAAGAGGGAAAAAGCCATTTGAGTGTATACACGAGAGAAGTGATCTTATTTGAGCGAAACACGTAAGGGAGAGCTGTGAGGAATTTATATATATCTTGTTATAATCTTTGTGCAGATTTGGAATGTCGGAGGAAAGTGGAAATTGGTGTATTGGTGAGGTGATGTTACGGGAACAAACTGTTCATGGAGGCCTTAATGTCAAATGTCCAATATCGAAGGGATGTTGAGGGCCCATAACGAGGAGATCTTTGATAGAATTGGTAGGTTGGAGAGTGCCCAAAAACAAAAGAGTAAAGTGGAGGGTACTAGTAGGGATGAAGTTGAAAGAGGTGAGCCACCCCGGCGTAGGTTTGAAGAGGACCATTTTGGGGGTCGGGATGAATGGGATGATTATGAATCTGAATTTGGTAGGAGGAATCAATATAGGAGAGATGATAGGAGAGATGATAGGAGGGATGGCAATCGAGAGGACCATAATCTCAATGGAATTAAATTGAAGATTCCCACCTTCATGGGAAAGGAGGACCCGGAATTGTACCTTGAATGGGAAATGAAAATTGAGCGAATTTTTGGGTTTCACAACTATTCCGAAATTAAGAAAGTGAAGTTGGCAGCCATTGAGTTCACCGAATATGCTTCGGTTTGGTGGGACAAACTTAGGAGGGAAAGAGAGAGGTATAGGGATCCACCGATTGAGACGTGGGAGGAGATGAAGAGGGTCATGAGGTTGAGGTTTATTCCACCCCATTACATTCGGGACCTTCACCACAAATTGCAAACATTGAGGCAAGGCACCAAGAGTGTAGAGGAGTTCTACAAAGAGCTCGAAATGGCTCTACTTAGGGCTGATGTGAGAGAGACTCCGGAGCAAACCATGGCAAGATTCCTTACCGGTCTGAATAGAGAAATTTTCAAAGTGGTTGATCTTCAAGAATATGGCAACATGACGGAGTTGTTGCAAAAGGCCCTTAAGGTGGAAAGACAAGTGAAAGCGGACAAAAATTATTCCCTTGCAAGAACCCCATGGAAGGCTAGTGTGGGAAATCCAAGAAATGACAAGTTTGACAAGGGTTTCATCAAGACCAAAGTTGAGGCACCCAAGACTACCGCTCCCGTTCCAAACAAAGGTGAAACTTCTCAACCCAAAACTAAATCGGTAAAATGCTTTAAATGTCATGGGTTTGGGCACTATGCCAATGAATGTGGTAACAAGAAGGTTATGGTGATGTTGGATAGTGGTGAGTATGTTCCTCTAGAGGAGGAAGAAGAGGAAGAGGGAGTTGAGGGAGATGAGTATAGTGAGGATGAGGAAGGTGCCGAGGGAGATTGTTTAGTGACTCGAAGGGTTTTGAGTGCTCAATTGAAGGAGGAAGAAGAAAGTCAAAGGGAAAATCTGTTTCACACTAGGTGTAGGGTGAATGACCAGATTTGTGGGGTGATAATAGATGGGGGAAGTTGTGCAAATGTGGTAAGTGTAAACTTAGTGAAGAAGTTGGGATTGACCATGCTACCCCATCCTAAACCCTACCGCTTGCAATGGTTGAATGAGCAAGGAGAGTTGAAGGTGAACAAGCAAGTCCTCTTGAAGTTTAAGATAGGGAAGTATGAGGATGAGCTTATGTGTGATGTGGTGCCAATGCAAGCCACCCATATCCTTCTTGGGAGGCCGTGGCAATTTGATCGGCGTGTGGTTCATAACGGGTACACCAACAAGTACACGTTTGACTTTGATAACAAACACATTGCACTTGCACCGTTGACCCCAAAGCAAGTGTTTCAAGATCAATTGACTTTGCAAAGAGAGAATTCGGCAAGTAAGGAAAAGAATATAGAGAATGCCGAGAAAAAAGAGTGTATGAGGGAAAACAAGAGAGAGGGGCCGGCTAAAAATATGAGTGAAAAAAGAGTGATAGCCGGGCAAAAGGAGAGTGAATTGATAGAGGGGCCGGTTAAAAAAATGAGTGATAAAAGAGTGATAACCGGGCAAAAGGAGAGTGAGTTGACTGAAAATATCTCAAAAGAAAAGAGTGTGAGAGAAAAGAGAAGTTTAATAGCTAAAGTGAGTGAGGTCAAAAGAGCGAGGCTACTTGAAAGGCCCATGCTCATGCTCATGTTTCGAAAGGCACTTGTGAATACTAACAATGATTTAATTGCTTCTTTGCCTGTTTCTGAGTTTGTTAATGCAGATGGCGAAAAGAAGGCTGATTTTGTGAAGAAGTTACATGAGAAAGCAAGGCTCAATGTTGAGCGAAGGACCGAGCAATATGTGCGACAAGCCAACAAGGGTCGCAAGCAAGTAACCTTTGAACCGGGGGATTGGGTATGGCTGCACATGCGCAAAGAGAGGTTTTCGGACCAAAGAAAATCCAAATTGATGCCAAGGGGCGATGGCCCGTTTCAAGTCCTTGCAAGGGTCAACGATAATGCATACAAATTGGACCTTCCCGGTGAGTATAAAGTCAATGCTACTTTCAATGTTGCTGATCTAAGTCCTTATGATGTAGGTGACGATTTGAGGACAAATCGCTTCCAAGAGAGAGGGGATGATGAGGCCCAAGTCACCAAGGAACCCAATGAAGAGGCCCAAGTCACCAAGGAATCAAATAATGAGGCCCAAATCATCAAGGAGCTGCCAACAATGCATGGACCAATGACAAGGGCTCGGGCTAGGAAAATTCAAAATGAAGTCCCCAATTTATCCCGAGAGACATTTGAGGTAGAAGCCCAAATTATGGCACGCAATGGAGGAGTCAAAGCGGGTCAAGGAAAATGGGTGAACACATTAATATTTGCGGATGAAGGAGGATGCAATGGGCTGAATTTGGGCGCCCCAAACAAGGCTTAAGGCAGCAAGGAAGAAGGATCTAGGGACTTCTAGAAGGCCTAGAGAAGAAACAACAAGGAGAATATTCTCCAAATTATGCTGCCTAGTCATAGGATCTTATCCTTATTAGTTAGTTTGTTAGATCTTATCCTTTTAGCTAGATCTTATCCTTTTTGTAACCAATGGCATCCTAGATCTCATAGCTATATATAGGGCTGCCCCTATCTATTGTAATCAGATTTTTATGAATGAAATTTATGAGAGTTTTCTTTCCAACCTTGAGTATTCAAGACTATTGAGCGATCGGGGGTTACCCGAGTACTCACGAACCTATCAATCGACCCTCCATATCGATTGTGTCGTTCTTCACTATCCTTTGATTGCCGGTTTCGTCATACGAAGGTTAAGGGCTGAATACCCGTTGATTGTCGTGTGCGTGAACCCGAGGTCGAGGTTCCATTTCCATCCATTTGCTGCCAGCTCGTTTTTTCTCTCTTAGTTGCTGCGTTTTATGAGTTTTCCCCAACAAAACTCATATCATGAACGGCTCGGATCTAAAGCAGTAAAAGGGAGGGGGTAAGTCATAAAGACTTTGTGAGTTAACAATTATGCATGTCATGGCATCATGCAGCATACATATCAAGATATCATTTTTAATATCAAGTCAATCAAAGCGTTCATTTAATAAACACTTAAAACACATATCCATGGTAGCACATTGTTTCACATAAGTGCTATAAAGGTAAACCACATATACGGAGGATATGATATGAAACCGATGCCGCCTACGTAGCTCTGCAATACAGCGTTAACATTCGTGCCAATGATACCCGTGATTAGTGTATCAAAGTATCGAGTTCTCTACTCGAGTACCGAGTTCTCTGCTCGGGTACCAAGCTCTCTCCTTGGTACTTAGACCTTCCAATGTGCTCTCTTGGTTACAACAAAGGTGCTACTTCCCCACTATGGCCAGGTTGAGGCGTGTGTGATAAAAACCGGTATAACAACCCATCACTATCACGAGCCCCATAACTCGTGACGGCGATGCATTGTCACACCAACGACTCAATCAAATATGCCAGTGGACTCATGCAATGCCAAGTAGATGTTTCTTGGTCATGAAATCTCAAATAAGGAATAAGTTCAACAAGAGCGAACTTATTCAACAAGTAGTTGTTTACTCACTTAAGGAATCACACAAGAATTCGACAAGAGCGAATTCAACATGTCAAATAGATTCACTATTCTACAACATGCTCTCAATCATGCATTTATTTCACACGATCACACAAACCACATAAGAACTCGATTGAGTCTTATAAGCACACATATCAAATATGCCCTTCAATCCATCCCAAAGTCACGTAAGCTAATTCATTAGTCTAACGCACTAAATTCATCATGTCAAATAGATATATCATTCTATAACATGCTCTCGATCATGCATTTATTTCACACGATCACACAACCGCGTAAGAACTCGATTGAGTCTTATAAGCACACATACATCAAGGCATAAACATCAATCCATCTCAAAGTATCGTAAGCTAATTCATTAGTCTAACGAACTATATTCGTCGTAGGGATTGATTGTGGAGTCGTTATTGTTCATAACTCCCTAATTTCAACTCCGGTGAGTTTTACTAAAATTCAACCAAGTAGAGTATTGATACTATATGTATCACATTGCCCTTCCCTATGTTCTCCGTTCATTTAGAACTTGATAACTAAGCCGTTCATGTTCTCGAACTAGCCTAAAACACAATCTCGAGTTTCAAACCCTAGTTTCGGTGATTTTGTTAAACCTTGAATTGAACCGAATTCTTTCACAAGAGTTATTCCCAAGCTTAATACAAACAACATTCATGCTTTAATAAATGTCAAAATCATAACTTCATAGAGATTTCATAAAATCATACTCACATTTTATATGTTGAATTGAAGGTTGTGTCTTCACAAAAGATGATCACAATCAACATTAAAACAACTATAATGAAGGGGTCATGCTATTTTGTTTAACATGAAAATCTCAGGGAATTGTCACTCACCTTAGTCCTATGATTAATGGAGGAAAGGTTGATTAAAGAGGGGATTGGTGTAGAGATGATCAAGAGCTTCGATTTGGTGGTCTCGGTTCGACAATCGGACCACCGGATCTCCGGGAAATGGTCCTTCAACCTAGGGTCTCCTCCATGGACGAAATTTGAAGCTCAACCTCTGATTCTCTGGTTTTAGATCAACAACAATGGCTGAAGGTCTGATTTTATGTTTATATACTTCCCCTCAAACTCCCCAATCCAAGTGAAGGGCTTTAAGAGGCTTCTCATTGGCTATGGCATGTGAGCCATCGATAAGCGATGATCTAAGGGTTCACAAGGGCCTTAGACAAGTGAACAAAGGTGGCTTAGACTCACCAAGGTCGGCCAAGGGCAAGGGCACTTGGGTCAACAACCAAAATCAACCAGAAAATGACACAAACCTGAATCTGCACAATGCGGTCGCATCATGATTTTGGACCCATGCGGCGCTTGCACTATTCATGGCCAATTTCCAGATTGTTGTTACTGGACAGCCGATCTTGTAAAATCGACCATAAATCGCTCACAACTCCAAATGAGGTGATTTTTGATTTTTCTGAAAGTAGACTCATTAAAATATATTTTATAATTTTAAATTACTCAATTTGGACTTATATTCATCAAAATAAAGTTACAACAAAATCAAGTACCGAAGCTGATTTCCTGAAAATAGAATTCTGGCACAGCCGTAAGTCAAGACTTAAATGAGGTACTTAGACACCTTGTAAAATTACCAAAATTTACAGGGAGTATCCTAACATATGTAGGTAAAACATAATAAATTTTTATAAAATTCTCTTTAGTAGATTGGTACCAGAATTTTCCCGAAGTTCGTCCGAAAACCGGACTGAATCTGTGAAGTAATAAGTTGGTCATCTTATTTCCAAATGCAACCAATCTATGAACATGTATAAGGCTAGTTTAAACATGGTTATGGCTTGTATTCAAGGCCTAGAACTCAACCGAACTTCTCTCGAGACGAAATGAAGGCAATACAAGCAATGATGTAAAACCACAAAACACAAACGAAGCAACGAAGCTTCTAAACTCCCAACCAAGCATGAAACAACTAAGATGAACATTGTAAATCTTGTATGCAAGGTATTAAGACTCTCATGAGACTTATTAAGGTGCTAACACGTTAATATGAACACCCGAAACAACAACAACAAGGCATGCAACGCATGGAAGACCATTACTCTATTATGATCTTAACCAATTCAATGCCGACACGATATGAATAAAATGAAGTCTCAAATATGTAAAGACATATTATAAACATGTTATAATGATGGCAAACATGAAATGGGGTTTGGGTTCTCACATCCTCCCCCACTAAAAGGAATTTAGTCCCTAAATTCATACCAGAAATCTCGAACAGGTAAGGGTATTTCTCCCTCATCTCAAGCTCAGTCTCCCATGTGGCTTCCTCAATATCATGATTCTTCCACAAGACCTTCACTAAAGGAATCCGCTTGGTCCTCAAGACTCGCTCCTTGGCATCAAGGATCCTCACCGGTTTCTCAACGTAAGAAAGATCGGGCTCAAAGGTAATCTCCTCATAAGTAAGGACATGTGACTCGTCCTGCAAGTACTTACGAAGCATGGAAACATGAAACACATCATGGACACCCGATATAGACGGTGGTAACACAAGTCTATAAGCCAAAGAACCAATCCGCTCTAAGATCTCGAACGGACCAATAAACCTTGGAGAAAGCTTCCCTTTCTTCCCAAACCGCTTAGTACCGCGTCGAGGCGTACAGCCGGGAACACAAAGTCACACAAACTCAAAGATCAAATCTCTCCAGGTTGTCGGCGTAGCTTTGTCTACTACGGTAGTAAGCAATCGTCTCATCGACTTCACACTCTCGGTGTTGTTGCACCATCTCAGAACCCCAAAACATAGCCTCTTAACCTCATCCCGACAAATCGGTGATCGACACTTACGCCCATACAATGCCTCAAATGCGGCGCATCTCAATGCTAGGCGATATTCATTATAGCAAACTCGACCAACGGTAGATGTGAATCCCAACTACCCTTAAAATCCATGCTTGCAGCGGCATGTATATCCTCAGATGCGTATCAATCTGTGATATCAATTTGATGCCCAAAGCCTCCGCGAAGAATGCGAGGAACAGAAGTAAATCTATGATCTCTATCGACACAATGCTACTTGAGTGCAGCATGAAGTCTACAATCTCACAGTGTACAACGGCTGCTCTTGACTCGGTGCAGGAAATAAATAGGATAAAAAGAAGACTTAGTCAACCTATCAATAACCCAATTGCATCAAAGCCTCTGATGCGTGGCAACACTGAAACAAATCCATGGTGATATGCTCACTTCACTCAGAATCTCAAGTGGATGAAGCAAACCATACAGGGTCTCGGTGCTCGGCCTTAACTTCAGCACGTCAAACATCTCAAAACATACTCGGCTATCTCCCTCTTCATACCATTCGCCAAAATTGCCTCTTCAGTCACGGTACATCTTAGTACTACCCGGATGTATCGTATCTTGGGCTGCCAATGAGCTTCATGTCAAGAACCATGCGTTTCACTTCATCGGAAGAAGGAGCATAAACCCTACTGAAATGTCAAAATCCCATCCTTGTTGCTCGCGAACTTCGGGTGTATTATTCTCACCCAATCCCGATAATCTTCATGATTATGGATGGTAGCTTGAGCTTCCTTGATCCACCCAAACAATACTTGAACATGCACGACACTAGCAAAGAACACTATGCTCATACAAGGGACTCCATTCACGGATATCCTCGAGCATCATCCGTCACAATAAACCACGAAGTTCTCACCACCACTAGGCAAAGCTAAACAGGAGGCTGTAGTCAACCTCCTCTTCAACTCTGAAAGCTAGCCTCACACTTGTCCTCAAACAAACAGACTTCTTGGTAAGATTGGTCATAGGAGTGGCAATCTTAGAAAAATCCCTCAATGAACCTACGGTATAACCCTCCAAGCCCAAAACTGGACTTGATCCGTACTAGGAGTCTTCCATTTGGTAACTGCCTCAACTTTTGATGGATCCACCGCGATACCATCACTACACATGCCCAAGAAAAAAGCAACTTGTTCTAGCAGTGCACTAAATTTAGCAAAAAGTTGTTTCTTACGCCTTACGGTAAGAACCTCTCTCAAATGATGCTCATGATCCTCTCATGACTTCAGTACACAAGGATATCATCAATGAACACCACTACAAAGCAATCAAGGTACTCATGAAACACTCTATTCATCAAGTCCATAAAAGCGGTTGTCAAACCAAACGGCATCACAACAAACTCATAATGGCCATAGCATTACGAAAAAATCTTAGTAAAGGAAGCAAGTATATCACTTGAATCTTACCAATGTAAGTAAAAAAATCTAAAGGCGGATTTTTATCATGTCATGAGCTTATTAAGCAAGAAGAAGGATTTCTCGAAGGGAAGCTTACGTACTTTAGCAAGGATAGCAACCCTATATCACATAAACCTTACTAATCGAAATAAACAAACTATTGGTGGATTTTAGTCATGTGATGATCTTGACAAAGGAAGCCCTATGACACATGAACCTTACAAATGGTGAAATAAACAAAGTCAATGGCGGATTCTTAATCATGTGACGAGCTTAAGCAAGAAGAAGGATTTGCCGGTGGGAAACTCACACCCTTTAGCAAGGACATCAATCCTATATCACATAAACTTTACCAATAGAAATAAACATACTATTGGTAGGTTTTCCTCATGTGATGATCTTCAGGAAAGGAAGCTCTATAACACATGAACCTTACAAATGGTGAAATAAAAAAAGTCAATGGCAGAATTTTAATCATGTGATGAGATTAAGTAAGATGAAGGATTTGTCGATGGGAAGTTTACACTAACATGAACCTTACCAATAGAAATAAACAAAGCCAATGGAGAGTTTTTAATCATGTGATGAGCTGAAAACAAGAAGAAGTATTTCTCGGTGGGAAGCTTACACACTTTAGCAAGGATAGCAACCCTATATCACTTGAACCTTACCAATAGAAGTAAATAAAGCCAATGATGGATTTTTAATCATGTGATGAGCTTCTGCAAAGGAAGCCTTATATCACATGAACCTTAACAATGGATGTAAACAAAGTCAATGGCAAATTTTTAATCATGTGATGGCGTAAGGTAGAAAAAGGATTTACGGGTGGGAAGCTTACACTCTTTAGCGCGAGGGACGGCGGTCCTACATCACATGAACCTCACCAATACATGTAGCGGGGGAGAATAGGAGTATGTCAATGATGTAAGCGGTGTATTGGAAAGAATTGGTTCAAAAATGGTTACAAAGCCAATGGAGGATTTTTAATCATGTGATGAGCTTCGATAAAGGAAGTCATATATCACTTGAACCTTACAAATAGAAGTAAACAATGTCAATGCGGATTTTTAATCATGTGATGAGCTTCAGCAAAAGAAGTCCTATATACCACATGAATCTTACCAACGGGAGTAAACAAAGTCACCAGCGATTTTTAATCATGTGATTAGTTTAAGCAAGAAGAAGGATTTCTCATAGGGAAGCTTACACAATTTAGCAAGGATAGCAACCCTATATCACTTGAACCTTTCAATAAAAGTAAACAAAGCGAATGGCAGATTTTTATTCATGTGACGAGTTTCAGCAAAGGATGCCCCCCTATATAAAATTAACCTTACCAATGGAGAAGTAAACAAAGTCAATGGCGGATTTTAAACATATGATGAGCTTAAACAAAGAGAAGGATTTCTCGGTGGGAAGCTTACACTCTTTAGCAAGGACAACAGCCCTATATCACATGAACCTTACCAATAGAAGAAGTAAACAAAGCCAACGGTGTATTTTTAATCATGTGAGGATCTTCAGCATAGGAAGCCCTATATCACATGAACTTTACCATTGGAAGTAAACAATGTCAATGGAAAATTTTTATTCATGTGATGATGAGCTTTTAAGCTAGAAGAAGGATTTCTGGGTGGGAATCTTACATTCTTTAGCAAGGACTATAGCCACATATCACACGAATCTTACCAATAGAAGTAAACCAAGCAAGTGGCGGATTTTTAATCATGTGTTGAGCTTTTCAGCAAAGGAAGCCCTATAACACATGAACCTTACCAATGGAAGTAAACAAAGTCAATGGCAGATTTTTAATAATGTTGTTGAGCTTAAGCTAGAAGAAGGATTTCTAGGTGGGAAGTTTACACTCTTTAGTAAGGACAACAGCCCTATGTCACATGAATCTTACCAATACAAGTAAACAAAGCCAATGAAGGATTTTTAATCATGTGATGAGCTTGACAAAGGAAAGCAGTATATCACTTGAATCTTACCAATGTAAGTAAAAAAAATCTAAGGCGGATTTTTTATCATGTCATGAGCTTATTAAGCAAGAAGAAGGATTTCTCGAAGGGAAGCTTACGTACTTTAGCAAGGATAGCAACCCTATATCACATAAACCTTACTAATCGAAATAAACAAACTATTGGTGGATTTTCGTCATGTGATGATCTTCAGCAAAGGAAGCCCTATGACACATGAACCTTACAAATGGTGAAATAAACAAAGTCAATGGCGGATTCTTAATCATGTGACGAGCTTAAGCAAGAAGAAGGATTTGCGGTGGGAAACTCACACCCTTTAGCAAGGACATCAATCCTATATCACATAAACTTTACCAATAGAAATAAACATACTATTGGTAGGTTTTCCTCATGTGATGATCTTCAGGAAAGGAAGCTCTATAACACATGAACCTTACAAATGGTGAAATAAAAAAAGTCAATGGCAGAATTTTAATCATGTGATGAGATTAAGTAAGATGAAGGATTTGTCGATGGGAAGTTTACACTAACATGAACCTTACCAATAGAAATAAACAAAGCCAATGGAGAGTTTTTAATCATGTGATGAGTGAAAACAAGAAGAAGTATTTCTCGGTGGGAAGCTTACACACTTTAGCAAGGATAGCAACCCTATATCACTTGAACCTTACCAATAGAAGTAAATAAAGCCAATGATGGATTTTTAATCATGTGATGAGCTTCTGCAAAGGAAGCCTTATATCACATGAACCTTAACAATGGATGTAAACAAAGTCAATGGCAAATTTTTAATCATGTGATGGCGTAAGGTAGAAAAAGGATTTCTGGGTGGGAAGCTTACACTCTTTCGCAGGGACAGCAGTCCTACATCACATGAACCTCACCAATACATGTAAGCAGGGGAGAATAGGAGTATGTCAATGATGTAAGCGGTGTATTGGAAAGAATTGGTTCAAAAATGGTTACAAAGCCAATGGAGGATTTTTAATCATGTGATGAGCTTCAGTAAAGGAAGTCATATATCACTTGAACCTTACAAATAGAAGTAAACAATGTCAATGACGGATTTTTAATCATGTGATGAGCTTCAGCAAAAGAAGTCCTATATACCACATGAATCTTACCAACGGGAGTAAACAAAGTCACCCGCGATTTTTAATCATGTGATTAGTTTAAGCAAGAAGAAGGATTTCTCATAGGGAAGCTTACACAATTTAGCAAGGATAGCAACCCTATATCACTTGAACCTTTCCAATAAAAGTAAACAAAGCGAATGGCAGATTTTTATTCATGTGACGAGTTTCAGCAAAGGATGCCCCCCTATATAAAATTAACCTTACCAATGGAGAAGTAAACAAAGTCAATGGCGGATTTTAAACATATGATGAGCTTAAACAAAGAGAAGGATTTCTCGGTGGGAAGCTTACACTCTTTAGCAAGGACAACAGCCCTATATCACATGAACCTTACCAATAGAAGAAGTAAACAAAGCCAACGGTGTATTTTTAATCATGTGAGGATCTTCAGCATAGGAAGCCCTATATCACATGAACTTTACCATTGGAAGTAAACAATGTCAATGGAAAATTTTTATTCATGTGATGATGAGCTTTTAAGCTAGAAGAAGGATTTCTGGGTGGGAATCTTACATTCTTTAGCAAGGACTATAGCCACATATCACACGAATCTTACCAATAGAAGTAAACCAAGCAAGTGGCGGATTTTTAATCATGTGTTGAGCTTTTCAACAAAGGAAGCCCTATAACACATGAACCTTACCAATGGAAGTAAACAAAGTCAATGGCAGATTTTTAATAATGTTGTTGAGCTTAAGCTAGAAGAAGGATTTCTAGGTGGGAAGTTTACACTCTTTAGTAAGGACAACAGCCCTATGTCACATGAATCTTACCAATACAAGTAAACAAAGCCAATGAAGGATTTTTAATCATGTGATGAGCTTCAGCAAAGGAAACCGTATATCACTTGAATCTTACCAATGTAAGTAAAAAAAATCTAAGGCGGATTTTTTATCATGTCATGAGCTTATTAAGCAAGAAGAAGGATTTCTCGAAGGGAAGCTTACGTACTTTAGCAAGGATAGCAACCCTATATCACATAAACCTTACTAATCGAAATAAACAAACTATTGGTGGATTTTCGTCATGTGATGATCTTCAGCAAAGGAAGCCCTATGACACATGAACCTTACAAATGGTGAAATAAACAAAGTCAATGGCGGATTCTTAATCATGTGACGAGCTTAAGCAAGAAGAAGGATTTGCCGGTGGGAAACTCACACCCTTTAGCAAGGACATCAATCCTATATCACATAAACTTTACCAATAGAAATAAACATACTATTGGTAGGTTTTCCTCATGTGATGATCTTCAAGGAAAGGAAGCTCTATAACACATGAACCTTACAAATAGTGAAATAAAAAAGTCAATGGCAGAATTTTAATCATGTGATGAGATTAAGTAAGATGAAGGATTTGTCGATGGGAAGTTTACACTAACATGAACCTTACCAATAGAAATAAACAAAGCCAATGGAGAGTTTTTAATCATGTGATGAGCTGAAAACAAGAAGAAGTATTTCTCGGTGGGAAGCTTACACACTTTAGCAAGGATAGCAACCCTATATCACTTGAACCTTACCAATAGAAGTAAATAAAGCCAATGATGGATTTTTAATCATGTGATGAGCTTCTGCAAAGGAAGCCTTATATCACATGAACCTTAACAATGGATGTAAACAAAGTCAATGGCAAATTTTTAATCATGTGATGGCGTAAGGTAGAAAAAGGATTTACGGGTGGGAAGCTTACACTCTTTCGCGAGGGACAGCGGTCCTACATCACATGAACCTCACCAATACATGTAGCGAGGGAGAATAGGAGTATGTCAATGATGTAAGCGGTGTATTGGAAAGAATTGGTTCAAAAATGGTTACAAAGCCAATGGAGGATTTTTAATCATGTGATGAGCTTGATAAAGGAAGTCATATATCACTTGAACCTTACAAATAGAAGTAAACAATGTCAATGATGGCGGATTTTTAATCATGTGATGAGCTTGACAAAAGAAGTCCTATATACCACATGAATCTTACCAACGGGGAGTAAACAAAGTCACCGCGATTTTTAATCATGTGATTAGTTTAAGCAAGAAGAAGGATTTCTCATAGGGAAGCTTACACAATTTAGCAAGGATAGCAACCCTATATCACTTGAACCTTTCAATAAAAGTAAACAAAGCGAATGGCGATTTTTATTCATGTGACGAGTTTGACAAAGGATGCCCTATATAAAATTAACCTTACCAATGGAGAAGTAAACAAAGTCAATGGCGGATTTTAAACATATGATGAGCTTAAACAAGAGAAGGATTTCTCGGTGGGAAGCTTACACTCTTTAGCAAGGACAACAGCCCTATATCACATGAACCTTACCAATAGAAGAAGTAAACAAAGCCAACGGTGTATTTTTAATCATGTGAGGATCTTCAGCATAGGAAGCCCTATATCACATGAACTTTACCATTGGAAGTAAACAATGTCAATGGAAAATTTTTATTCATGTGATGATGAGCTTTTAAGCTAGAAGAAGGATTTCTGGGTGGGAATCTTACATTCTTTAGCAAGGACTATAGCCACATATCACACGAATCTTACCAATAGAAGTAAACCAAGCAAGTGGCGGATTTTTAATCATGTGTTGAGCTTTTCAGCAAAGGAAGCCCTATAACACATGAACCTTACCAATGGAAGTAAACAAAGTCAATGGCAGATTTTTAATAATGTTGTTGAGCTTAAGCTAGAAGAAGGATTTCTAGGTGGGAAGTTTACACTCTTTAGTAAGGACAACAGCCCTATGTCACATGAATCTTACCAATACAAGTAAACAAAGCCAATGAAGGATTTTTAATCATGTGATGAGCTTGAGCAAAGGAAACCGTATATCACTTGAATCTTACCAATGTAAGTAAAAAAATCTAAAGGCGGATTTTTATCATGTCATGAGCTTATTAAGCAAGAAGAAGGATTTCTCGAAGGGAAGCTTACGTACTTTAGCAAGGATAGCAACCCTATATCACATAAACCTTACTAATCGAAATAAACAAACTATTGGTGGATTTTCGTCATGTGATGATCTTCAGCAAAGGAAGCCCTATGACACATGAACCTTACAAATGGTGAAATAAACAAAGTCAATGGCGGATTCTTAATCATGTGACGAGCTTAAGCAAGAAGAAGGATTTGCCGGTGGGAAACTCACACCCTTTAGCAAGGACATCAATCCTATATCACATAAACTTTACCAATAGAAATAAACATACTATTGGTAGGTTTTCCTCATGTGATGATCTTCAGGAAAGGAAGCTCTATAACACATGAACCTTACAAATGGTGAAATAAAAAAAGTCAATGGCAGAATTTTAATCATGTGATGAGATTAAGTAAGATGAAGGATTTGTCGATGGGAAGTTTACACTAACATGAACCTTACCAATAGAAATAAACAAAGCCAATGGAGAGTTTTTAATCATGTGATGAGCTGAAAACAAGAAGAAGTATTTCTCGGTGGGAAGCTTACACACTTTAGCAAGGATAGCAACCCTATATCACTTGAACCTTACCAATAGAAGTAAATAAAGCCAATGATGGATTTTTAATCATGTGATGAGCTTCTGCAAAGGAAGCCTTATATCACATGAACCTTAACAATGGATGTAAACAAAGTCAATGGCAAATTTTTAATCATGTGATGGCGTAAGGTAGAAAAAGTTTACGGGTGGGAAGCTTACACTCTTTCGCAGGGACAGCAGTCCTACATCACATGAACCTCACCAATACATGTAGCGCGGGGAGAATAGGAGTATGTCAATGATGTAAAAGCGGTGTATTGGAAAGAATTGGTTCAAAAATGGTTACAAAGCCAATGGAGGATTTTTAATCATGTGATGAGCTTCAGTAAAGGAAGTCATATATCACTTGAACCTTACAAATAGAAGTAAACAATGTCAATGGCGGATTTTTAATCATGTGATGAGCTTGACAAAAGAAGTCCTATATACCACATGAATCTTACCAACGGGAGTAAACAAAGTCACCGCGATTTTTAATCATGTGATTAGTTTAAGCAAGAAGAAGGATTTCTCATAGGGAAGCTTACACAATTTAGCAAGGATAGCAACCCTATATCACTTGAACCTTTCAATAAAAGTAAACAAAGCGAATGGCAGATTTTTATTCATGTGACGAGTTTCAGCAAAGGATGCCCCCCTATATAAAATTAACCTTACCAATGGAGAAGTAAACAAAGTCAATGGCGGATTTTAAACATATGATGAGCTTAAACAAAGAGAAGGATTTCTCGGTGGGAAGCTTACACTCTTTAGCAAGGACAACAGCCCTATATCACATGAACCTTACCAATAGAAGAAGTAAACAAAGCCAACGGTGTATTTTTAATCATGTGAGGATCTTCAGCATAGGAAGCCCTATATCACATGAACTTTACCATTGGAAGTAAACAATGTCAATGGAAAATTTTTATTCATGTGATGATGAGCTTTTAAGCTAGAAGAAGGATTTCTGGGTGGGAATCTTACATTCTTTAGCAAGGACTATAGCCACATATCACGAATCTTACCAATAGAAGTAAACCAAGCAAGTGGCGGATTTTTTAATCATGTGTTGAGCTTTTTGACAAAGGAAGCCCTATAACACATGAACCTTACCAATGGAAGTAAACAAAGTCAATGGCAGATTTTTAATAATGTTGTTGAGCTTAAGCTAGAAGAAGGATTTCTAGGTGGGAAGTTTACACTCTTTAGTAAGGACAACAGCCCTATGTCACATGAATCTTACCAATACAAGTAAACAAAGCCAATGAAGGATTTTTAATCATGTGATGAGCTTGACAAAGGAAAAGTATATCACTTGAATCTTACCAATGTAAGTAAAAAAATCTAAGGCGGATTTTTATCATGTCATGAGCTTATTAAGCAAGAAGAAGGATTTCTCGAAGGAAGCTTACGTACTTTAGCAAGGATAGCAACCCTATATCACATAAACCTTACTAATCGAAATAAACAAACTATTGGTGGATTTTCGTCATGTGATGATCTTCAGCAAAGGAAGCCCTATGACACATGAACCTTACAAATGGTGAAATAAACAAAGTCAATGGCGGATTCCCTTAATCATGTGACGAGCCATAAAAGAAGAAGCGATTTTGCTTCTATGTTCCCACACCCTTGTGCAAGGACATCAATCCTATATCACATAGACCTTTACCAATAG
>CM028377.1:165094712-165176315 GCA_013146195.2 Codonopsis lanceolata
GATATAATGAGAAGATATATTTTCTCCCCTCTTTTTCTTCGATTCCAAAATATTACGCCTCAATACCAAGGGAGACATTTCTTTTTCCTACCATTAACCTCTTCTATTTTTCCCTCGCTTATCCTCGGCATTTTTCCTCCAAATGCAGATCCTTCTTCCAAAATATCTTCCAAATCTTCCATCACCCCTTTCACTTTTCACTTTTTTTCGGTCTTCCTTTGGAAGACACTTTCACTCTTCATTGCAATGGTAGTGGAGATGAGATTGGTGGTAAGGGAGTAGTATATATGGTGGGAGTGGTGGTGGTTGGGAGAGTAGTGGAGATGGGAGTGATGGTAGGGGAGTAGTAGAGGATGGGGAATGGTGTAGGTAAGGAAGTGGAGATAGGAGAGGGGGAGTAGAGAGTAGAGAGAGTAGTAGAGATGATGGGAGTGATGGTGGTAGGAGGAGTAGTAGAGATGATGGGAGTGGTGGTAGGAGGTATAGTAGAGATGATGGGAGTGGTGGTTGTAGGAGAGTAGTGGATGGGAGTGGTGGTCGGGGTAGTCGAGATGGTGATTGGCATTTCGATTCTCGAAAAGGAAGCAAAACTTGGAAAAGTAGGAGAAAAGTCACGGTGGGAGTCAATGCCAAGTTGGGGGTGATGCTTGTTGTCGAGCAAGATCTAAACTTGTTTTTAGATCATCCCTGTCAATTCAAGTAGGTAAGTAAGCTTGTAAGTATGATCTAATTAATATTCACAACCAATTCAAAACGTGGGCAAATACTTTACCACTTTTCGATCCAAGGTCGTTACTTACCCTAAGATGATCAATCTTTGGTCCATCTTCTCGCACAATCAAAAATTGCACTAATATAAGGAGTGCTAGTGCGCCGGTGCCGGGTGCTAGTCACAACGAGAGTAGGATAGGATGTTGCCGAGGGGAGTTGCCGCCGCCGCTGCTGATGGCCTTCATCTTCAACATGTTCAGCCACAACATGGAAGGATGTGCCCAATCGGCCAAAACTGCCATACTCAACAACATAGGGTCGTTGTTTTTCAACCTCGCTGGGGTCAATGGAACAAGCACTTCATCCTCACACCGAGTAAAATATCAACTTGATTAATCAACTCTACTAGGCACTACTGCTTATAAAATAACAAAGTTTGGAATCACAACATTATTAATCAAACTCTACATTTACCTTTGTAATATCCAATGTATGGATAATTTCCTCATAGCCGGATTTTGGCAAGACTTCCAATTGCACATTCGGGAGTTTTCTGACTTGACTTCATGTTTGATAGCTCATAAGTCTATATAATCCAGAAAATCATGGCACAACTCAAATATCCAAACCTCGCATTTTAAAAATGTTACATATTAGAAGCATATCAAATTTAAATAATTACATAACCATTCAATATAAAATCGACTAACCATATAATATATACAATTGGTTACCAGAATGCCAATGGAAAGCCATTGCATACGTAAGTCCGAAAGCACGAGAAGTAGCCATTTTCATCATTGAATTGAGAAGGTGGGGATAGGACTTTGTTCCCCATGGATATTTATTGAACAAATCCAAATTTTCAACTATACTTAACACACCCACGCCAATAGCAAAGATTAGGTGAAAGAAATACCCTGCTTAGCACATACTCCCAAACAACCGCAAGACCCAACTTCAGCTTTATCATCCATGTCAGGGCTTGCATCTATAAATTTTTTTTCAACTCTTCAAGCTTCACGCCTCTGCTCGTTCAGAAAATATTTATCCACTAGTGCCTTCTCGTACTAGGATCTCATCACTAATAATCGTCTAATAATCCGTGTTTTAAACCCGTGATTAAGGTGTAGTCCGAAAAGGAAAATTTTACTTCTTGACCACCAATACGAAACCATATTTCATTATTATTATTTGTTGGTGATCGAATCCTAAAAAGTCCTAACACATGCATCAAAGACATTATCGTTTTACTCATATTCTTTCTCATCTTATACACCACCAAAAGTCGACAACAAGAAAATATTTTGGTGTGCTTCATCCAATGAATTATAAACCTCATCTAATACTAACAGATTACATCTTGATGTAACCTTCGCTTTGTACCATTCATCACGGGCAACAATATATCCTGCCATATTCTCTGTAATAGAAATACAAATTAAACATTAAAACAAGGAACTATTATCTACGGCTATTAAACAAGGTTTACCGACAGTTGAAATTCATGAACCATATGAAATTACACTTGGTTTACAGACATGGTTTATCCGTGTTATAAAACACATGGTTATAAAGCAAATTGGTTTGTCAATATAAACAAAAAGCGAGTATATGGTTTATTAATAAACTATGGATAAACCCCGTCATGTCAAGTTAATAATGTTAACTGTCTGGTTTATAAAAAGTTACCAAACAGCAGGTTTGCACCTTGTTTTCCAAACGGTTTACCAAACAACAAGGTTTGCACGGTTTATCAATATAAACAAAAAAGGCAAAAGTACATGGTTTATTGATAAAACAAGGCGTGTCGACTCAAAAAGGCATGTGTACATGGTTTGCAACACCGGTTAGTCAATATAAACAAAAGGTAGGTACATGGTTCGTAAATTGGTTTGTCAATATAAACAAAAAGTCGTACATGGTTTATTGATAAAACAGAGATGCGTATCAACTCAAAAGGCAGTACATGGTTTGCAAACCGGTTTGTCAATATAAACAAAAAAGGTAGGTACATGGTTCAGAAATTGGTTTGTCAATATAAACAAAAAGGCAGTACATGGTTTATTGATAAAACAATGCAAGTCGACTCAAAAAGGCAGGTACATGATTTGCAAACTGGTTTGTCAATATAAACAAAAAAGTGGGTACATGGTTTATAAATTGGTTTGTCAATATAAACAAAAAGTCTGGTACATGGTTTATTGATAAACAATGAGGTCGACTCAAATTATAAACCATAAAGACAACATTAAAACCCTAAGCTTAAAAAGCAATGTAAGGTTTAATTCCTCGGCTTCGAATCGATTATCACAAATGAATTAGGGTTTCTTAAAATCTCCTGAGGTTTGAATCAAAATCCAAAATCAAATCGAAATCGATGGTCGTCACTGAGAGGGTTCTAAGTCGACAAATGTTGTGTTAGAATGAACTGTGAGTTTGTTCAGATCGACCATAGGTGTGTATATACGTATTGGGGTAAGTAGTCGACGGATAAACCAAGTGGTTTATTGGATAAACCGATGTATATCCAATAAATTCACGTTGGTCAAAAAATTTACTCATGGTCGATATGTCGACCACTTGACGACCACTTTAGTCGACCACTTTCTGCTTGAGGCGTTTTGGTCAGAACCAAAAGTGGATTTGTCAAAGGCAATATATGTATAACAACCGGGTAATATGGCCATACTTGACCAATGCCACTAAATATATGTTGAAAACCATTACCCATTTTGACCCAATTCATTTTAACTCATTTAACATTTGAGTTATAATGGGTCACGACCTGTTTCGACCAGTTACCTATTTCGACCTGACTCAACCCACACAATCACCAAACCTAGGTGTGATAGTAGATTTCAAACAACTTACAGCCGTAAGTTACAGTGGGAGATGCTAACAATTTTTGATAAACGAAGCCAGCCCAACTTGATAAATAAGATTGACAGTAAACTAAAGTGCTGGACTCCGCACAGTAAGAAGCAAATATATAGGAAATACTAGAAAGTTACAAAGGCAATAAGAGGCCTTCTGGCAAGATCAATTCCAGCCTAATGATATACTTATTGTACATAGAAACTTTTTCTTTTTCTCTGTATTTGTTTTCCTCCTAATCACTGTAACCTGACGATGATTCAGTAATGTCATCCGGGTTGCCAATTTGCCCTCCACCAACATCCCTATTCTCATCTGAATCACCATTGAAGAAACCATCAACATCTACATCACCCTGATCATCATCATCTTCATTGATGTCATCGTCTTCTTCTTCAACACGGTCATCTTCCTCCTCAACGTCTACACCATAGTCAACACCACCCATGAAGCACTCCGACTGTCCGGTGTAGACATTCGAATAGGCATCTACTACTAGATCTTCATCATATTCATCCCCGGACTCGGGACCATTGTCATTCTCATACTCTGATCTTTCTGAACTGCTAGCATTTTCGACATTTGTGAATTGCAGTTCTGTTGTTTCTTCAATATTCCAGGCCTGCAGACTAGCACCCGCAATATTCTCAAACACTGGATCTTCCAGTTTCTCTCTCTGACCAACATTATCAGTTGTTTTCTTCAACAGCTTTTGCTTACTCCTGATGGTTCGAAGACCCCGCCTACGTCCTCCACGTCCTCGTGCTCGCCCTTTCCAACCCACTAATTGGCCAGCCCTGTCTCCATTTGGTGTGTTACTTCGCTGGCCAATGGCCCTTCTCTGAGATCTCCCACCACGAGAACACCCACGGCCTCGTGTACGCCCTCTTCCTCTTCCAGAGCTCATATGTCCACTCCCTGGATCAACCCAGGGCTCTTGTTGTAGGTTTCCAGCTTCATAAACACCTTCCAATGGTTCACCCTCGACAGCATTCTTCACAGCAGCATACTTCGATAGAGGAGTCTGAAGGAAGAAAGGAGTTACAAAAGCGGACCCATATTTTAATTTTAAAAAAATAGGGTAACAAATATCAACTAGAAGGCATTTGGAAGGTAAGGAAAAAAAATACAAGCACAAAAAGCCAGTAAAGCACCCTACGAGTTCCTTTCCACCACTAACAAATCATGTTTCTCCTTTCCTTTTCGTCATTTTTTTCATGTATAATAATTAAGAGAATAAAAGAGACAACTCCATCCCAAAGTCTATGCCTCTCCATGCGTCTTAATCTAAAGGTAATTAAAAAATAAAAAAAGAGATTTCTGCACCTAGGTGATGAGGGAGATTGCTAGAGCAAGCCCACTACACAGCAATCTCCTTGGATATTTGAAAAATATGCATGAATTGATATACTTATGGTACGATCTCACCATAATGCAGAAACAAAAACCTCTACCATTGAAAGAATTTACTTTACTACACTTACCATGAAATCACCTGTTCCTTTGTCTTTTTCAGCATCCTCTTTCTGACTCAGCTTGTAGAAGATGGACATATCGAGTTCCATTAGCCTTAGGGCCAAGGAAGATGTTGTCTGGGGTAGCCATGGAAGCACAAAAACTGTTTCAGGACTCACGAAGCCATTATTCACATATCCTGTCAGGTTCGAGGAACCCAACAATTCATTTGTCGTCTCGAAGTTTGATGACAAGAAGTCCCTCTTTATGGCACCCTCCAACAATGTTAAAACCTGATATAAGATCCGCTAGCATTAAGAGTATGCTTTAATGCAAATAATCAATAATTGATAATAGCTGCTTGATGTACAAACATTATTAGAAGCATCCTCGTTGGGAAGAAAAGTTCACCTCACATGAAAAAAGACAAACTTAACATGGAAAACTCCCACAAATAAAAATAAACTTTTTGTAGCGCGTCTGTTGCCAAAATCAATAATTACCAATACTTGAAACAAAAATACTATGTTTACAACTATTGACACAACTAAGCCTTGATGAGGGTCAAATGTGTTTTGGTGAAAGACAATTTTGTCCTTCATCAAAGCTTAGTTGTTGAAATAGTTGTAAACCTAGCATTGTTGTACCTGAAAACAGAAGTAAAACCATAGGTGTATTGAGAGGTGGGGAGGCCAATCAGCTGATACATTAACAAAGTTGGACCACATAGTAAAATCAAGGCGAAAGAATATAAAGTGCATCAAACTAAATAGATCTTTCAACAAGATCGTAGCTTCATACATAAAAACACAAACTTAAGTTAACTACCCTAATTACTGCACTTGAAAAGGCAGTGCATCGTTTTTTAGGGTTAGCGTAGTTGGCACTTGAAAGAGAAATACATCAATCTTTGAGGGTTTAGCAGCCTTAGTTGACTCCATTTATATCAAGCGCACAACTATACATCATGAATATTTGTATGCGTAATTGATGAGCAGATAAAAAGGTCATTTATACATACAAATACATATACTCCCTTCATTCCAAAAAAGTAATCCCATTTGAAAAGTACCCTAGTCAGATAGCCTTTTAGAGAAATTCAAATGGGAGCTTGTTGGTATTTTAACAAAATAGCATCACCTCCGTCAAGTAATCTTCCTGAATCTACACCTTCCTAGCCGAGAGACTCTTAGCTAACCCACAACTGAAAAACTCTTCTTCATGAATGTATCTTCTATTCCACTTAGTCTTTTCACTGTTTAATTATTTTCAACCCACTGAGATCATTTCCGTCAATGTCCATTAAAATATTTTAGACATTTTCAATTGATTTTGGTGTTTTTTATTTCTCTTTCACTTGATTTCATCTTTCAATCTATTGAAAAACTCAGCCTAAAGATTAAAGCTGCCTGAGCTCCCTTGCTGATTAAGAACTAATGAACTATGGTGGAAGCTCGCAAACTTCTATATGATTGACAATGGAAACATATCAGCCAAATGTTTGAAAAGTAATCATTTTTGGTTTACTTTTTGTTTTCCCCAGATCTTTGAGAATAAATAATTGCAAGTGAATGGACACAATCTTTGGGTTTCATGTGCATCCGTGTTTCCAGGGAGGACGGGGGCAGGGAATCATCCATGAACGCTTTGCCACTCAACTAATAATTGAACTGAATTTCAGGCTTGATGAATGTGTATCACTGGGAGAATGAGAGAGACAGATGTCCGCCATGGATGATTAGCTTCCGACACATGAAATTCTTGGTCATTGTTGGGGAAGACTGGTATCACTCAATAAAGACAAAAATAACCACAATTTGGTAAGTTGATTTTTGTTAGATATTAAGGGTAGTTTAGTAATTTAGATGATAGGGTATTTTGTATATATATATATATGTCGTTATTGTTAATATGAAGAATGCGCACAGATTTTGGCTGCCACGACTCTGCCGACTTCTCTCGTCTTCTTCTTCTTTATTTTCTGGTTACATGGTATCAGAGCGGGTGTAGGGAGATTCCGAGACCAGGGAATAGCTAGTCGAACTTGTATGTGTAAGTCGCTGCCGGAGTGGACTCGAATTTGGTGCCCTAGGTTTCGGATTTCGAACCCTAGCTCTCGGATTTGTTGAGTCGAAGCTGTCTGTGTGAATCTGTTTGTGTAAGTCGAATTGGTCTGTGTGCCCTAGGTCGCCTGTCATCTCGTTTGATGTTTGTTGCTCGCTTGACTAGCGATTCTCTGTTGCGGCGGAAGCAATAGCGACCTGGGTTTGCATCGGGGCCTTTCGTGAGTTGAGGTTTTGGATTTGTGTCTGATTTCAAATTTGTGCCCTAGGTTTCAGTGTGGGGTACTCGAACTTGTGTCTGATTTGATACTTGTAGGCTGGTTTAATTTATTTTGTCATTTTGTGTGCAATTCAATGGCTGAGGATGCTTCTTCGTCGGGACCAATTATGACGATTGTTTCTAACCAAAATAGATTGATTGACATTATCTTGGAGGCAGACGGGTCTAATTTTGCGGAATGGCGATATTTAGTTCAGGTGAATATGGGTGGTTTACGGAAAGAAGGACATCTTGTTCAAGATTGTCCTATTGATGCAAAGGTGGCTAAGGTGTGGTTGGATGATGACAAGGTGTTGTTTCCAAAGATTGTGAATTGTATTAGTAGGAAAATTATACTGTCTATGCAACATTGCAAAACAGTTAAGGAGTTGTGGACACTTTTGCATAAATGGTTCTCTGGAGCGAGCAATTTGAATAAGTTGTACAATCTGTCACAAGAAGTTCATCGTCCTAGTCAGAAAGGGCGGAGTATTATGGATTATTATTATGATTTCATGCGTATGAGCGAGGATTTCACTGCCGCTATGCCTATTTCTGATGATATTGAGGAGATGAAAGCTCAACGTGAGAAGTTGTTGATGTTTAGCTGGCTATCAGGATTGGAGAAAGAGTATGATGTGGTTCGATCTCAGTTATTGTCAAATAAAGATTTGGGTACCTTGTCTGATGCCTTTGATAGACTTTTGACTGCAACGAGGAATGGTGAGTCATCACATGTGGAGGTATCTGAAAAATCAGCATTGGTTTCACAAGGGAATGGCTATCGTGGAGGTAGAGATGGAGGCCGTGGTGCTTTTCGAGGTGGAACTCGTGGTGGTAGAGGGTCCGGAGGTCGTGGAGGACCTAGAGTGTGTTACAATTGTGGAGACCAAGGTCATTTCAAAAACCAGTGTCCTAAGCCTCTCACTCGAATGATGGAGTATCGGCAAAAACAACGATCCGATTCGCTCATACCGTTTCGCAGAAATCCGAGCAAATTTGTCAACCGGAGACTCATAATGTTGTTATGAATGACGAGGAGTTTGCCAGATTTTCACAGTACCAGATGTCTCAGCAGTCTCAGCAGCCTTCCTCCTCTTCCAAAGCAACTTTAGCCAAGTCAGGTAAACCCATAACATGTCTTTTGTCTTCGGCTAGGCACTGGGTAATTGACTCAGGGGCTACTGACCATATGACTGGAGATTCAAGTATATGTTATCTACTTATGAGTCGTCGAATAAGTTTACGACACTACTGTTGCTTCTTTATCATTAACATCTGTGTTATACTTGCCCAAGTTTCCTTATAATCTGATATCCGTTAGTAAACTCACAAAGTCCTTAAATTGTTGTGTTTCTTTCTTTCACAGTTATTGTCTTTTCGAGATCCGAGGACTTGGGAGATTATTGGTAAAGGAAGTGAAACCGATGGATTGTACACTTTCGATGAAGTTGTTCTTTGCTCACTCTTCTACTTGTTGCATCGGTTACGTGTCAAAGTACTTTGTCTCCTCTCCGCTACATCGTTATGGTCATCCGTCATTGCCTGTCCTTAAGAAATTGTGTCCAGAAGTAGGGTCTATTTCTAGTTTACCTTGTGAGTCGTGTGAGTTTGCTAAACACCATCGTGTGTCGTATCCTCCTAGAGTTAATAAACGGGCTGCGTCCCTATTTGAGTTAGTTCATACTGATGTTTGGGGTCCTTGTAATGTGCCTTCCAAATCAGGGTACCGATATTTTGTTACTTTTGTCGATGATTATTCCAGAAGTACTTGGCTTTATTTAATGAAATCTAGAGATGAGTTGTTTCAGTTATTTTGTTCTTTTTGTGCTGAGATTAAAACTCATTTCAATTGTTTGGTTCAAAATCTTCGTAGTGATAATGCTAAGGAATATTTTTCTGGTATTTTCTCTTCTTATATGTCTCAGAATGGAATCATTCATCAATCTTCATGTATTGTCACCCCACAACAGAATGGTGTTGCTGAACGCAAGAATCGCCATCTGTTGGAAGTTGCTAGGGCATTGATGTTTGAGATGAATGTTCCCAAGTCTTTTTGGGCTGATGCTGTTCACACTGCTGCCTTTCTCATTAATCGTCTTCCATCGTCTGTTCTTAAAGGTGACATACCATATTCTGTTCTTCGTCCTTCGCAGTCGTTGTTTCCAGTTTCTCCTAAAGTGTTTGGTTGCACTTGTTTTGTCCAAGATGTTCGGCCACAGGTTGGTAAGTTAGACCAAAGAGCTCTTAAGTGTGTCTTTCTTGGATACTCTAGAACTCAGAAAGGGTATCGTTGTTATTCTCCGGATTTGGGTCGGTACTTAGTGTCTGCTGATGTCACTTTCTTTGAGTCTAGCCCGTATTTTGGTCGGTCATCTGCTTCGGCGTCTGAGTTTGTCTCTCCCGATGATTTTCTCACCTATACTTTGGTTCGTCCCCATAATCCTGAGGTTGGTGTTGGTGTTGAAGCTGGTTCTCGTCCTCCTATAACTCAAGTGTATACTCGGCGCACTCCAACCAATCGTTGCAGATGCTCCAACAGATTCACTTCGATACCGGTTCCCACGTCATCGATCCGTCTCTTGATCTCCCTATAGCACTCATGAGTACACGTACTTGTGTTCATCCTATCACCTCTTGTGTCTCATATGCTCACCTGTCAGATTCCTCTCGTTCATTTGTTGTTTCCCTTGATTCTGTTGTCACCCCTAAAAATGTATCTGAAGCTTTATCTCATAGTGGTTGGAAGTCCGCTATGGAAGAGGAAATGCGTGAGCTCTTGAGGCTAATGAGACACGGACTTGGTAACACTTCCGATGGTAAGAAGGCTATTGGATGTAAATGGGTGTACGTGGTTAAAATGAATCCTGATGGCACTGTTGCTCGGTTAAAAGCTCGATTGGTTGCAAAGGGGTATGCACAAGTGTATGGTGTTGATTATACTGATACTTTTTCTCCTGTTGCTAAGCTCACTTCGTCTTCCGATATCGTTAGTGCTTCTAATAAGCGGGCCTTGTATCGGTTGGATGTCAAGAATGCATTCCTTCATGGTGATTTGCGGGAAGAGGTTTACATGGAGCAACCTCCGGGGTTTGTTGCTCGGGAGTATGTGAATAAAGTATGTCGGTTACGAAAGTCGCCAGATGGGTTGAAACAGCTCCGCGGGCTTGGTTTGGCGGTTCGGTCTTTGTCGTGCTAGAGTTTGGATTACGAGAGAATACGTGTGATAACACCGTGTTCTTTCGGCGACTAGCGTGGTCGTATTGTTTTGGTTGTTTATGTAGATGATATTGTGATCACGGTAGTGATACACATGGTATTGAAGCACTCAAATCGTGTCTTCAAACAAAATTTCAAACAAAGGACTTGGGTACTCTGAAGTACTTTCTTGGGATCGAAGTGATACGGTCCAAGAAAGGAATCTTCTTGTGTCAAAGAAAATATGTCCTTGATTTACTTAAGGAAGTTGGAATGCTTGGAGTGAAACCGTGTGACACTCCAATGGATCCTAATGTCAAACTTGTAAATGAGAAGGGGAGATGTTCGAGGATCCGAACGATACCGACATTGGTTGGTAAGTTGAATTATCTTGTAGTAACTCGTCCCGGATATTGCTTTTCCGGTGAGTGTAGTGAGTCGGTTCATGGCAGCCCTACTACTACACAGGAACGCATTGATTCGAATTGAGAAATATTTGAAAGGAGCACCGTAGAGGTATATTGTATGCGAATCATGGGCATATGCGGGTAGAAGCATTCTCGATCTTGATTAGGTGATCACCGGATGATAGTAAGTCAACTACCGGATATTGTGTGTTTGTGGGCGGCAATCTTGTATCATGGAAAAGTAAGAAACAAAGTGTGGTGGCGAGATCAAGTGCAGAGTCTGAGTATCGTGCTATGGCTCAGACAACTTGTGAACTTATGTGGATACAACAATTGATTGAAGAGATTGGGTTTAAGGTTCCTCTGCCTATGAGATTGTGGTGTGATAATCAGGCAGCCATGCATATTTCTTCAAATCCAGTTTTCCATGAAAGGACTAAGCATATAGAGGTCGATTGTCATTTCATTCGAGAAAAGATCCAACAGAATCTTGTCTCCACCTCATACGTGCGTACGGGAGAACAACCGGCTGATATGCTGACTAAAGGCTTGACAAAGTTAAGGGTGGATTATATTTGTAACAAGCTGGGCATGATAAATATATATGCTCCAGCTTGAAGGGGAGTGTTAGATATTAAGGGTAGTTTAGTAATTTAGATGATAGGGTATTTTGTATATATATATATATATGTCGTTATCGTTAATACGAAGAATGCGCACAGATTTTGGCTGCCACGACTCTGCCGACTTCTCTTGTCTTCTCCTTCTTCTTTATTTTCTGGTTACAATTTTTAATTAAATAAGGTATTTTATATATATATATATATAGAGAGAGAGAGAGAGAGAGAGAAACCTGTAGAAGGTCTTCAACGGATGATGCAATGAGCAGCTTCATACCCCAAGATCTCCGATAGTCTTCTGACCAAGCAGGTTGAAGAGCTTCATCTAGTATACAAGCCTGCCAAGACAAACATAAATTCACCACTAAGTTAATTTGTAAGTAGATGGTGTCTATCATAAAATAGGTATAAGTGAAGTCTTCAGATTTCTTACCTCTGTCAATGCTAATTGAGATTTGAGCAATCTGATCCTTAGAGGGGATGAGTCCCCGTTGTAAGAAAACAAGTAAGGTTCCCCCTTCAATTTCTCCTTAAATTGAGCTACTTGTTCAGAAAAGTTTAAATTGTTGGGCCTACAGCAAGAAGGACAATAGTTTTCCTCAAAAAAGTACAAATCATTACAGTAGTCACAAATGCCCAGCAATGGTTTACATCTTGTCTCCCCATACTTCATAGCACATAATATCGAAGAATTAAAGCATTCTTCCCATAACCACTTTTCAAAATCTCGATATCTCTTGAGGGCGTCGCTTTTCTCAGTTTCATCCCTTCCCAATCCAATTACAAAGGAGGATGAGCATTCTGGGATATCAGAATTAGAAATACATAGAGTGCTATTTGGGCTATCTACACTGCTACTACAATCAAGTCTAGAAGCTGTTTCCAAAGCTCCTGTCCGGACACTATCTTCAATAAGTGGCTCACTTTTGGTAGTGATAGAAGAGGAGTTCTTCTTGAATGTTTCCTTAACTGAGACTTCAATCATTTGCAACATGGAATGCAGATGTGATTCCCTAAGTCCACGTACATCTAAAGAAGCCAGCAGATGATTGAAGCTCTGCAAGAAGAATGAGTAAAATGATGAAAACAGTTGTCTAAATGCACCATTGTTGTGTGTACAAGTTCATGAACCACAATGATTGTCAACCTTAGACATTTCATCGTATTAGGAATGAAATAGATTTCTCAGTTTTAGCAGAGAAACTTGTTGAGACCAAAGAATATTGGCTATTTAGGCCATCCTACAACAAAACCAAAGCAGCTGATGCCGCCACATAAATACCAACCATTTAGAATATCTCCAATTAAAAGTATTGTGGTATAACGAAATATAAGAAAACATGCAAGTATACCCAATGCATTAGGACTGGCAGAAAAGGCACCAAAATTCAGGCCACTGCCTTCAAAAACAAACCTATGGTGGTAGACGTGGAAGAGGACATGGGGTAACAGATGAGAGCAGAAAAGGAATAGAACACAGTGCCTACTATTCAAGAAAATCAAAACAAATGTATAAAAATAGCCCAGATGGGTTATCTAGCATACCCCGTCTTATGCAGCAAAGAAACTGAAAAATAGAAAAGTTCATTGGCAGAAATCTAACCTCTTCACAATCAATAAGCCTCCAACGGCCATCACGTAACTCAACAAAGATCCTCCCAGATCCTGGATCATTTCGAGAAGCAGATGTTATAAACTGCCAGTATCGGTTACGTCGCCTGTCTTGCCCAAGTGGCAATGACCTGTATACATACATCTTCTCGGCTTTGTGACCGATAAAAGCTTTTAGCTGTGACCTTGACTTTTCATAAACATATCCGGGTTGCTGAAGCTGAAGATTATCTGAACCAACTGAAAAATCCTGCAGCAAGTTTCTTTCTGTGGGTAAATCATCTGGAATATTCAAATCATTACGTGGATCACCCAAGTGTTCTGTAATGACAACAGGGTGTATTGATGCCAAAGCATTTTTGTCATCAACAGCAAGCTGCGGACTTTGCCTGTCCTCTGATGCAGCAATGGAAGTATTTTGTTCAGCCCTGTTACCACTGAAAGATGGATATTGAACTTTCATAACAAACTCTTCTCGAAACCGTCGTTTATCAACTTGCGCCTCTGCCCACATCTGCTTCTTCAATGCATTAGCTGCTTCCATGCGTTCCTGAAAACAGCTCGCATTTCATATCGTGCATGAATGAAAACAAGGATTGCAAGCATATAAAATATCTCAATGAAACTAAAAAACCAAGTACCTCTAGAACAATGCGAATCAAGTTTCCTTCGTTAGCAACACTAATTAATGCAACAAGGGCATGAAGTCGCTCTTCAACACTCAAATCAGAATACTCCCCCTCAGTGAGTCCTTGAACCCATGCCTCACCTGAAATGCTTTCATCAATCACGGTATCTTCTTGAGCAGGTACAGTTACCCTCTTGTGGATCCTAACAATGTCACTTGATTGCTGAACAGAAGAACCCGACATTTTCAACTCCTTCAAACTTCCAGATTCCATTGAAGCCAAATGACTGGTAGATTCGCCAAAACCACCCTGTGAAGTTTTCATAGCCTCATTACGGGATATCATACTTCCTGACAATGGTTTTTCTACCATTCTGTCTGGTTCAGAAGAAAGAAGATCAACTTCATTCAGCTTTAGTTTGATACCTATATCATCAACTACTGGATCCTCTCCAACGTCACTTTCAGAATCTTCATCTTTTTCAGCATCGTCCCTTTCAACATCATCTGCTTCTTCTCCATCGAAATATCCATTTTTGAATACCAGAATTTTTTCCCTAGCTTCAGAAAGGATCACCTCACCATCAGCGGGATCCTTCCTATAAGGAGCACGCACACAGTATGTTGAAGGAGCTGTTCTTTCAAAAAGCTTTGTATCCCTTGACAAAGCAGCAGCAATAGAGGCTTCAGGAGTCTTGCTTGTTGTAAGGTCGCGAAGACCGGATCTCTAAATAGGAAAATAAACTGAATAAATTATAAGGTTCCATTGAGATGTTGCCTTTTACATCTTCCAATATGACCAACAATCTATAAATACCTGAATCTTCTCTGCAACTTCTAATATCGTAAGACCGCTGCTTCCTTCAAGTGAAAGAACATGGAAGGCTGCAAATTTGACTGTTCCAGGCGTCAACCGATGCCTAGATTTCCGGCGATTAGAAAAACCTCTCTCTTGCATGATAGCCAAAGCATTTTCAGCCGCAGCTCCATTGCGTAAATCAGAAATGATACCTTCACCATCATTACCCTGCACTTGCAAACACCCCCATCCCCAAAACAGAATGACGAATGTCATAAAAGGTGTAACATTTTTGGTAAGTCTTTGATTGACAGTAAGGATATGTAGTCTGCAATTAACTCCAGTTCTATACTAGACAAGTAAATTTCTTAAAAAATTTGTAAAGACCATACACGGAGATGTGAAAATCTGAGAGACCCATGCACTTTAACAAGACTTCACCATTTAACGCTTCTAACAACTTAAGAATCTGCATGAGTTGAAATTTTCATGCCTCAAAGATCAAACATTTTTTGTGATCCTTTTCACAGATTGAGGCAGCCAGGGCCAGATTGTCAAGGTCACAAAGATCCAATGGACATATCAACAGAGAAGAGATACTCACGAAAAATAGAAGGGGGGGGAAGAACAATAGCCAGTACATTACCATTGCAGGGTTTTGGAATGTACACCGCCTTACTTACCCCTGCACACAGGCTATTTCCATAGTCCAGGCCCGTGACCTTAAGGTCACAATAAATCAGCCTTATGGCAGAGCTAAACATCCATCATGCTTAACATTACACTGTCGCAAGGGAACAAGGCTTAATGAAGACATGGCATACAGCTATGTCAAGGCCTAACATGAAATCTTCATAATGACTTCTAAGAAAACCATTATACACATCTATTGCTCCAAAACTATATTCGTCCAAACAGTACAAAGTTCAAACTTCATATCTTCTCATTCAATGTAGCACAATTCAGTTACAAAGTATGCACGAATCACATATCTTTTACTTCGTAGGAGGCTCCATGTTTGAAAAGGAAAGATAAATGAATGAAAAGCACCAATATTTAGATGTGAGTGGTAGGTGTTAAAAGAAAGAGATGACACCTCATTCTCATCGCGAGGATATGCTTGTTCAACACTTCTTTTCTTCAGCCTCGGCCCATATCCTGCAGCAAGAGCAAATTGCCTCAATATTTCAGGCCATGTCAACGGATTCAAGTGGTGTTGCCAGCTGCATATATCAAAACCCCAAGCATATGCCTGAAACACCAGTAGGAAATCCTTCAGAATTTAAAATAAAGAAGCATATGACATAAATTAGAGATGAACTCCAACCACCAGCATAAACCAACCACAGAACAGAGATTACCCCTTCAACAATCTGTGGATGCCCACCTCCAGGATTAGCAGCACTATTTTGATTTGGTCCTAGCCCTGTAGCGGGTGTCCTTGCTACGTCTTCAATATCTTTAATAATGGATTTCAGGAGGGCTACATGGATCTCACCCAGCAATCTTGGATCCTGAAAATTGTTTTAAGTGGTCATCAAACAAACAAGTACAAATATAAAAACATCATCTTAAGAATAGAAAGAATAAGGATTGCAGAAGCTTACATAATCATGAAATGCTTGAATAAACTCATCGAGAGTGAAGGGCCAAAGTCCAAGCACATCGGCAAAGGTAATTAAAAATCTCCACACCTAAATATGCAGTTCAGGAGTAAATATCGTATCAACGAAAATTGTAAAGGATATGTGCAAGTACGAGGATAATGAGCTCGAAACAAAATATGTTTCACCAGTTTCCAGTAACAAGAGTGTAACAAGATAAATCTAAAATGGAGATTATTGTGTCAAAGCTCATATATCACAGCAATTAAGTGCTGGCATACACGTAAAAAGCGTTCAAACCTATCACTAACTTGAAAGGTATTAAGTTAAAGCCCTAGCTAGGAAAAAGGGAACCCGGAGCTCCCAGAGGAGCTAGTAGAACAATCAAATCAGGTGACAAGACAGTTGATAGAGAAGAAATTGAGATGAGAAGGTAACGGAAAGAAGATATTTATAAGCGATGTAACCAGGGTGATTTCAGAAAAACACGAGATAGAGGGAGAAACGTAGCTTTACAGGAACAAAAAAGCTTGTGCAATTAGAGAAAGGGATGTACGTCGTGCTTTAACACTCCCCTCACAAGCGACCCCCTATTGCCCGTGAAAACAAAAAATTGAAGTGCCCTCTAGACGAATCACAAACAAAATGGCTTGCTAAATTATGAACATTCACGGGGGGAAGCAAATGGAAATGGGATGACCAAACACAACGCATGTTAGAGCCAAGCTCTTAATTAGAGAGCTGATGCAAGGCATGAAGATCCCCAACTCAGAGTCAAATAACAAGGATCAATTGGGATCCACACCAAATGCGCAGATTCGAGCACACGCAATTGAGAATCAGAACCATGAGGCAACCAAAATCAATTAACCCAAGTTTATCACGACAATAGAGATGACATCAATTCACAGGCCAAAGATGCCTACAAAAATGCCCCTAAACACTAAAAATATTCAAAACTCAAAGCGTACAGAAAGTATCCTAATTATTCCTGCATCATTGTGTGGGAACTGGTTAGACAGTTGGATCAGAAAATTTTCTACTGGTGCCGTATCATTCTTCTCCCTAGCATCTGAAAAAACTCGGCCACAAATTTAAAGGAAGAAAGGAGAATACTCCACATTATAGCTACCAGTGAAACTGAAGACTTGCTTCCATGACGCTCACCTTGTCCAAAGAAGACACATGAGGAAGAGGCTCGAGTTGGGTAATATAAAAGACATCATTGTGAATGATCAAATCAGCGCAAGGCACATTTACAGCATCAAGGTGCTTAAGACCACAAACTTCACCTACTTTCGCAGTTTTTTCTTTTCACCTAGCTTCGTCTATGTCTTCAAATAGTTTGTTTTGCCTTGCTCCAGGGGCTTGTGACTGTGATGTGTATGTAGCTTCCGTTTCTTGAGCCATCAAAAGTATTAGCTTGACGCAATTACCTAGACTCTTGAAGTGATAGGTATCACCATCAGTTGCGTAACTAGCGCCATCCAAATCTCTATATGTGCAACATTCATTGGCAAGAAATCACACCCACAAGTCCACAAGACGTTACCTATTTCAATATCTAGCCACCTTTATGAATCAAGTGTCAATGCAAATGTTGCTCTACTGTAAGCTTGAATTTCAAGTGCTGTTGATGTATTCACAAGGACCCCCATTATCAATAATAGTCTTGCATGCTGTTTCATTTCCCCCACATTAAAGATACATATTGAAGTAGCTTAGCTAGTTTCTATACATGTCAAAAGAATACTGGAAAGCTGGGCAGAAACTCCTGCATCAGAGATAAAGGATACTTTGGTTAATTTCTGTGCTGAATCCAATTTGGACAGCCTTTTCGGTAATTCCTGGTTAGCGAAATGTTCAGCAGGTTCATGAACTTGGTCAAGTACATTGGTCTGGGCCTGAATAAAAGCCGAATCTGGAACTTAAACACTGTTGGTCCTAGTTTACAAATCAAACTCACAACCATCTAGGATTTAAGTAGCAATGGATGAAAGCAGTGACAGCGCAAAGACTTGACGACTCCAGCTTGGGTTTTTTGACTATAGATGACAATTGCAAGGAGAGGGTTCCGGAAACAAATAACTGTGATGACTGCAAAGGACCCACAGGGGGGTCAACTGTGGTTTACGCAATATGGCAGCAGAAAGGAGCTCCAACGACAAAAATGGATGGCAAAGTCCTGACGATCTGCTCCTGACCAGGGTACGGGTGTTGAGTATGGGTATGGGTATGAATGTGCTATATCACAAGGATACACATACGTATCAACACGTTATTTCGGATAAAATGGAGATTCCATGTGACAGCTGGTTTGTGATGGAAAAGACTTGAGCACCAAACAGTTCACAGAGACAAAGATCCAGTTTGGATTAAGACCTTGTTGGTTCTCCATGATAAAGAGTGAATTCCGGATTCTGACTTTGACCCGACAATGGAGATGATCAAACGGTTAAATTAGTGTTTGCATGTTTATTTTGGAGGCAATGCTAAAGATAAGAAGAAGGCGATAAGCTAACAATAATGGGGTAACAAAATAGATGATACCGAACAAAGATGAGTGGACCGACTGTTGTGCTGATATCAGTGGATGTAGAATGGCCTTAAGATACTACCTCCCCAAGTCAAATGGCAAGGTATAAGGAGCTCCACATCCAAATAGGCGGATGTGTCCATATGTAACCAAGTGTTCCAGCTAAGAAAACCCAAACTACAATTGTAGAGATCAAATCGACATTTAGGCCCATGAGGACAACCCTAATGTAACAATTTACTGAATACACCAACAATACAAATAACAAAACTTGCATCAGCATAAATAGAATATTTCATTTGTTACTACATCAATGGCCCAACAATAATTCATGCTTTTTACTTCCAATTATCAATCATTATCACATCGTAGCACAAAGACCATAATCATAAGCAAGCCCTGAAGCTTCACAAGCCACCTAATTAATAGAAAGAAAGTGAAAAGGGAGCAAAGAGCAGGATCCACACCATAAGAAGATGGCCAATGTTCTCTTCAGATTCAGCCCAGGGTTGAATACTGAATGGCTTCTTCAAATGAACGGACTTGGGTGGAAATTCAGGGAGCATATCTACAGAAACAATAGTTTTGTTAGCTGCGAGAAGGTGACAGAAGAAAAGAATGAAACCACATAGAACAACAAGAAAAACAGTAATTCAACTAAATGTTCAACTGACTAACATAAAAATACCAGGACACAAAAAGTGAGTGTTCCACATATATAACCATTTAGTTTATCCCAAGACACTTTTTTTATAAGTAAGATATAATAAAAACAGGCATCAAATCACGCATCCTATGAACACCAGGAGTATCCAGATATCAACAAAAATAACCGGTGATAGACTGTCCAAAAAAACTACAAAAGAGTTGTCCAAAGACAGAAGCGACCCGGAGCACCAAAAAAATAGGGTCTGGATGACCCTCTCCTTCAATTTGTCCGAAGTGGTCTCCTTGTTTTCGAAAGCTCTATAATTCCTCTCATTCCACACCGTCCAGCAAATAGTCAAAGGGACCGCATTCCAGCAACTGCTCCTCTTCCTTCTCTTATACAAAGACCATCCGAGAAGAAGGTCCCTGCTCAAACTAGGCATGACCCAGGAAATATGAAAAAGATTCGGAACATAGTCCCAAATAACATTCGCTATTGGGCAATGAATAACCAAATGATTGATAGACTCCCCAACCCTTTTGCACATATAGCACCAATTTACATAGATCTTTTTCCGAGATCGCAAATCATCCCAAGTAACAATCCCATCCTTGAAAGCTTCCCACATAAAAAAAGCCAATCTGGATGGCGCCTTTGTCTTCCACACCGAGCGCCAAGGGAACACTTCAGCATTGCCAGCAAGCTTCTCGGAGTAGGACTTAACAGTAAACGTGATATCATCCTTTGCCTCCTCCCAACAGACTTTATCTTCGCTATTGCCATTAATTTTCTGATTGAATAAAAATTCCAAAAACTGACTCACCTCCTCCAATTCCTAGTCATGTAAGTTCCTGCAAAAAACAGGATTCCAGATTGCTTTACCATTTGCAAGACTTAGAACTGAATTGACATAGGTCTCTTGATCTACTGCTATATTGAAAAACGAAGGGAAAGCTCTTTGTAATTCCATAGGGAGACAGACCTGAATAGGGAGACAGACCTGAAAAACGAAGGGAGTGTGATCTGATTCAACCCTAGGGAGACAGACCTGAATAGGGTCGCCACAGCATTCTTCCCAATCCGTAGAGACTGAAAAATCTATCTATCCTAGAGCATTGAATCCTCACTGTTTCTGAACCATGTAAATCTACCTTGTGACAGGTAAATCAACCAAAGCCAAATCATTTATGAAGTCATTCAACTCGATTGACTGAGAGTAAACCCTCGACTCCTGACGCTCGTACAGAAATCTAACAGTGTTAAAATCCCCACCAATGTACCAAGGAAAATTCCACATATTGTGAACTGATTTAAGCTCCTCCCAAAGCCCCCTTCTCGAAACCTCCGAGCATGGACCATACACTCCAGAAAAAAACCCAACTTCTATCATTGTGTGAGGCAGTAAAAAGACAAGAAACAGAGTGGAACCCCATAATCACCCCTACGTTGAAAATATACCAACTATCCCACCTCACCAAGACAGAGAGGAGTGTGATCTGATGCAACCCTAGGGAGACAGACCTGAATAGGGTCGTCACAGCATTCTTCTCAATCCGTAGAGACTAAAATTCTGTCTATCCTGGAGCATTGAATCCTCTCACTGTTTCTGAACCATGTAAATCTACCTCATGACAGAAGCAAATCAACCAAAGCCAAATCATTTATGAAGTTGTTTAACTCTACCATTGACAGAGAGTAAAACCTCGACCCCTGACGCTCATACGGAAATCTAACAGTGTTAAAATCCCCACCTATGCACCAAGAAAATTCCACATATCATGATCTGATTTAAGCTCCTCCCAGAGCCCCCTTCTCAAAACCTCTGAGCATGGACCATAAAATCCTGAAAAAACCAAACTTCTATCGTTGTGCGAAGCTGTAAAAAGACAAAAAACAGAGTGGAACCCCATAATCACCCTACTTTGGAAATATACTGACTATCCCACGTCACCAAAATACCTCCTGCTGATCCGATAGCATCTAAATGCTCCCAATGAGTCCATCTGCCTCCCCCCCAAATTGAACACCAGCCTTCATTTCTTGTAGACAGATTACATGAAGTTTCCATCTTCTAACCGCTTCGCCAACCACTGATCTCGTAGACAAGTCGTTCAAGCCTTCACATTCCATTAAATAACTCTTAAATCCATCTTACAAACCACTCCTACACCTTCTTCCCTGCAACCCCCCCCCCAATAGCCATACCTCCTTGGTCAAAGTTTAAGGCACACCCCAAGCTTTTCAATTTCCTACTACACTTACTTTACTCTGATTCCTCTTGCTTATGCAACCCGTCACTGCCTGCTTCCAGTCCTTCTCAATGTCCTAAATCGAGTTCAGAATTTTTTCTTCGCACCCGACACAAGACACTCAAGTATCTCCCAAAGCTTTTGACCTTCTTGACCCAGATTGATATATCCTCCATCTCCCCCGGAACACCTCTTCCGGCTTGACCACTGAAATCGGGGTACCAAACAACACTTTGTCTTGCAGAGGTTCCGAAACCTCTCCCACAACCACTATATCCTTTCCATTAACACGAAAACTGCTACTAGCGTCAGCCATGAAAGTCTCCGCCTCCCCCTCACCGGCAATGAGCCAAAAGATATGTATGCCCCCACTCCTTCGTCTTTTCTTCTCCTCCTCCATTATTCCTCACTTGCTGCTTAGACGCATGCAAAGCACCTTCCTTCGTTGAACTATTGATCCCCTTTGTCGTCCCTTTTGGCCGTCGTCTGCTTTTCAATGTTCGCAATTCCTTGTCTTGAAATACACAAAGGCGCAGCTTCCACCCAAATCGGAATGGCAAAAATCCCCTCTCCAACTCCAATACGAACATACGCCAGCATCTCATCCTTGTAACGGATCAAGATACAAGCCGATCTCACGTCTAAATGATTCTCCTTTGGTTCATCGATCCTCACGAAACCACCACAGGTTTCTCCAATCTCCTTGAAAATCTGTCCACTCCATAAGTGAAGAGGCAGCCTCAGAGCCCTAATCCACACTTCCTTTGGTTTTCGACCTTACAGATAGCACAGACCCGCATATTCCCACAGATCCAAGTGCAGAGGACTCTGATTTACGAACCACCGCTTGGAATTCATGCTGCGATGAGCCTCTTCACATGATGGAAAGGAGAAAAAGAAGTGCTTCCCACCGCTGGATGAAACTCTATGGATTTGCGAGTGGATGGAGAAAGCGTAGCGAGGTACTTTTTTGGAAAAAAGAACAGCGAAATGGAGAGGTAATGTTTACTAAAGAAAGAAATTGTCAGGGTAGATTTTTAAGAATTTCGATTCGGGGTAAAGGTCGTCCTGCCTCGATCTTCGTTACGGAGGTAGCACCAGAGATAAGATGGGAAATGGTTGCTGGAAAGATTAAGAGATTCACAAGGATTGCAAAGGTTAGCAGAGGTAAAAATTTAAAGAAGTGGCTGAGATCCCGCCTTGGCCCAATTTAGGTCATGTTATTCTGGAAGGTAGAGGGGTTTCTTTAGTAGATTTTGAGGTGGAAGAGAGATCATGTGCCAGAAATTTGGAGTTTCTCGGTCGGTGTCTAGTCGGCAGTGTAGGGTCCCCAGAAGATCCCATTCCATCTAAGGAGAAGGTTCAGAGATGGGTCAAATTCCATTGGAAGGTTGCTAGAGGAGTGAAAGTTTTGGATTTGAGAAAGAATAACCTCATGAACCCTACATCTGCTTCTTTCCAGAAATTTGAATCAAACTCGATTTTGAACTGAGAATCTGATGATATCAATGTTTATCCGAAGACACTCCACAAAAAACGATACTGTTACATCAAATTTAAACTTTTGCAAAATGTTTGCAAAAATTGAACTGCTTGACACTGCAAACCATTTCTAGCAACATCAAATAGTCCTCCCTCCAAACCGTAAAAACAGGGAACACAAAAAATGTCTGAAATAGCTCCATGCCCATTTAGCAGAAAATTTCATACAACAGAGTGGGAAAACAGGAGCGATGTGGAAGGGACATCAGATTAACCGAAACTCATGATGCATTTAGAATCAGATAACCAAAGCCAGGAAGTTTTTTTTTTTTTGATAAGTATAAGTAATATTAACAGGGTCAAAAAAGGAGACGCTTCCTTGTACACTGGAAGTATACATACACTAAAACTACAAACCAAAAGACCCAAACCTAGTTACAAAAAGGATCCTCTAAAGTTGGATCAGCAGTTAAGCACCAGAATCTCAAATACATAAGAAAAGCCTTTTTGATTCCTACAAGATCAGATTCGATGTTCTCAAAAGCCCTTTTGTTCCTCTCTTTCCAGATGGTCCACCAAATAGCTGAAGGGGCATACTTCCAAAAAGCATTCCTTCAATTTCGGGTAAAGGAAGGCCATCCCCGAAGCGTATCAATAACAGTCCTAGGCATAACCCACGGAACATCAGCAGAGAGGAAAAGGGAGTTCCATAACTCCCTAGCCATAGTGCAATGGAGCAGCAAATGATTTACATCCTCCTCCTCACTTTTGCACATGTAGCACCGATTAACATAAATCAAACCTCGAGATCTCAAGTTTTCCCCGTCAATATGACGCCCCTGGCTGCCTCCCAAACAAAAAAAGCTACCCTACCTGGGATTTTATGTTTCCATATTTCCTTCCATGGGAATAAACTTTTTTCCTTCTCAATCATCTTAGAGTAGAAAGATCTAACAGAAAACAATCTGTTTTTAGAAGCCTCCCAGATAATTTTATCTTCACTCAAACCCGCCTCTTGCAACCCCCCGAGGAGCAAATCCTTGAAGCTGCCTGCTCAATCTCCCGTCATGCAAATTTCTGCGAAAAACAAGACTCCAAAGGTCTGTACCCCCTTGATTGACCACCAACGAACTCACCATTTCCTCCTTATTGACTGCAATGTTGTAAAGGTTAGGAAACATCAGTTGCAAGGTATTATTACCGCACCAAAAGTCCTTCCAGAACCTGACTTGATTTCCCAGCCCTACATCGAATTTGATGAACCTGTTAATAGCATTCCAAACTCCCATAATACCTTTCCAGACACTAGATCCATGAGAGGACAGAACTTTCTTTGGGAACCAGAGATGATCACCCGCTCCATATTTGCTCACCACTAACTTCCTCCAAAGCGACTCTTTATCCACTAAAAACTTCCAAAGCCATTTGCCCAACAGTGCCTTGTTGAAGAATCTGAGGTTTTTAACTCCAAGACCCCCACTCTCCTTGTTAGAGCACACTGAGTCCCACTCGACTAAATGATAATTCCTCTTCTCTTTGTCTCCTTCCCAAAGGAAATCTCTTTCTAACTTCTCAAGTCTTTTTAAAACTGAGACAGGGGCCATAAATAACGATAGAAAATAAGTGGAAAGATTAGAAAGAGTACTCTTAATAAGAGTAAGTCTTCGAGCCTTTGATAAGAAACGTCTTTTCCACCCCGCCAACCGCCTCTCAAACCTAACCAATACTGGGTTCCACACATTTCTGTTCTTAAAAGACGAACCAAGAGGTAAACCTAGGTATGAAGTAGGAAGATTAGAAACGCTGCAGCCAAAGAACGAGGCTAGAACCTCCACGTTATCCACTCTACCTAAGGGAATTAACTCACATTTCGAAACATTAGTCTTCAAGCCCGATAGATCTTGGAAAATCAGCAAAATTAGACGAAGGCAGCCCAGCTGGTCGCTATCTGCATCGCAGCAAACTAGGGTATCATCGGCAAAAAGGAGGTGAGAAATAGTAACACCACGACCAGGATCATTACCCACCTCGAAGCCCTTAATAAAGCCTCCTGCAACTGCCTTATCAATGAGCCGACTAAGGGCCTCCATAACCACAATGAAAAGGAATGGAGAGAGGGGATCAGCCTTGACGCAAACCTCTCTGATGAGGCCCAAGCCACCGAGGAACCAAAAGAAGAGGCCCAAGTAACCAAGGATCCACCGACAATACAATCAATGAATGGACCAATGACAAGGGCTCGAGCCAGGAAAATTCAAAACGAAGTCCTCATTTTATCCCGGGAGATATTTGATTTGGAGACCCAAATTATGGCACGCAAAGGAAGCATCAAAACGGGTCAAGAAATGTTAATGAACACTTTAATTTATTTGGATGAAGGAGGATACAAAGGGCTGAATTTAGGCGCCCCAATCAGCCTAACAAATGGCAAGAATTTCGGCCAAGGAAGAACAAGGAAGAAGGATCTAGAAGGCATTAGATTTCAGCCCAAGAAGAAGGATCTAGAAGGCTTCTAGAAGGCTGATGACTCAGCCTTATCCTCTAGCTAATTTCAGCCCTAGTATAGGATAATCAAGGAGAATATTCTCCATCTAGTCATAGATCTTATCCTTATTTAGATAGTTGGTTAAATCTTATCTCTTTGTAGCCAATGGCAGCCTAGTTCTCCTAGCTATATATAGGGCTGAATTTGATGAATGAAAAAGTGAGTTTTCTTTTCAACCTTGAGTATTCAAGTCTAATTGAGCGATCGAGGGTTACCCGAGTACTCGCGAACCTATCAATCGTCCTTCCATAGCGATTGTGTCGTTCTTCACTATCCTTTGATTGCCGGTTTCGTCATACAAAGGTTGAGGGCTGATTACCCGTTGATTGTCGTGTGCGTGAACCCGAGGTCGAGGTTCCACTTCCATTGCCGCCCAAGTCATTTCCATCTCCATTAATTTGCTGCCAGCTCGTTTTTCTCTCTAAGTGGCTGTTTTTATGAGTTTTTCCCCAACAAAGCTCATATCATTTGGTATCAGAGCGAGGTTCGGCTTCCACGACTATCTTTTAATTAATCGTTCTTGTCTTTTTTTCCTTCATTTTACTTGTCTCGGCCTGCTCTCTTTCTTTTGTTGCTTCAGCCTAGAAGTCTTAAACTCTAGGGCTGTTTTGCTTTCTTGTTTGATATCTTCAAAACCAATTGTGGCTGTTATATATATATTCCCGTATTATCAAGCACCGAGGCTGTTTGTGATCTATCTTCAAAATCCGAGGCTGTTTGTGTTTCCATCTTTATATCCGAGAGTTTGTTGGTATTAAAATTCAAAAGAAACGAAAAATTCGGACTGTTGTTGCTGTTTTACATTTTTGTTTGCTATCTTCAAATCCAAGAAAAGAACAAAAAGAAATACATACCTCTAATCGATATCTTTGTGCTATCCTTCTTTCTTGTCTATTTCGGCCTAAGCATCTTACATTCTAAAGGCTGTTTGACTTTTCCCGTTGGATCCAATAAGTATAACGGCTGGAAACTCTAACTTGCACCCTTCAAGCATCCCGAATAGGATGTGGTGCTAACTGAGCCACAACGCCACGTACTGGATCTGTTTGCTTTTCTTATTCTATCTTCAAGGCTGAATATTGCTGATTTCATTTCCGTTGATATAGTTAAAACCCAAGTGTGGCTGTTTACATCTTATTGTTTTATCTTCAAACCCCAAGTATTTGAGGCTGTTTTGTAGCTGTTTTGCTTTCCTTTCCCATCTCTAAATCCAAGTGTTTATTTCTAATTCCTTCTTCCCGATTGTGAGTTTGTGAATTGCTTGTGGTTGATTCCTATTGCTCTTAGTATTGTTGCTTTAAGGTTGAGAAGTTGAGAGGAAAAAGGCAAGAGAGGGTGAGATCAAAAGAGGGAAAAAGCCGATTAAGAGTGCATACAAGAGGGGAGTGATCATATTTGAGTGAAACACGTAAGGGAGAGCTGTGAGGAATTTCTATATATATATTTTGTTAATTTTTGTGCAGATTTGGAATGTCGGAGGAAAGTGGTATTGGTGATGGGGGTGATGTTACGGGGAACAAACTATTCATGGAAGCCTTGATGTCTAAAATCGAAGGGATGTTGAGGGCCCATAACGAGGAGATCTTTGATAGAATTGGTAGGTTGGAGAGTGCCCAAAAACAAAAGAGTAAAGTGGAGGGTACTAGTAGGGATGAAGTTGAAAGAGGTGAGCCACCCCGGCGTAGGTTTGAGGAGGACCATTTTGGGGGCCGGGATGAATGGGATGATTATGAATCTGAATTTGGTAGGAGGAATCAATATAGGAGGGATGATAGGAGAGATGATAGGAGGGATGGCAATCGAGAGGACCATAATCTCAATGGAATTAAGTTGAAGATTCCCACCTTCATGGGGAAGGAGGACCCGGAATTGTACCTCGAATGGGAAATGAAAATTGAGCGAATTTTTGGGTTTCACAACTATTCCGAAATTAAGAAGGTGAAGTTGGCAGCCATTGAGTTCACCGAATATGCTTCGGTTTGGTGGGACAAACTTAGGAGGGAAAGAGAGAGGTATAGGGATCCACCGATTGAGACGTGGGAGGAGATGAAGAGGGTCATGAGGTTGAGGTTTATTCCACCCCATTACATTCGGGACCTTCACCACAAATTGCAAACATTGAGGCAAGGCACCAAGAGTGTAGAGGAGTTCTACAAAGAGCTCGAAATGGCTCTACTTAGGGCTGATGTGAGAGAGACTCCGGAGCAAACCATGGCAAGATTCCTTACCGGTCTGAATAGAGAAATTTTCAAAGTGGTTGATCTGCAAGAATATGGCAACATGACGGAGTTGTTGCAAAAGGCTCTTAAGGTTGAGAGACAAGTGAAGACGGACAAAAATTATTCCCTTGCGAGAACCCCGTGGAAGGCTAGTGCGGGAAATCAAAGAAATGACAAGTTTGACAAGGGTTTCATCAAGACCAAAGTCGAGGCACCCAAGACTACCGCTCCCGTTCCAAACAAAGGTGAAACTTCTCAACCCAAAACTAAATCGGTGAAATGCTTTAAATGTCATGGGTTTGGGCACTATGCCAATGAATGTGGTAACAAGAAGGTTATGGTGATGTTGGATAGTGGGGAGTATGTTCCTTTAGAGGAGGAAGAAGAGGAAGAGGGAGTTGAGGGAGATGAGTATAGTGAGGATGAGGAAGGTGCCGAGGGAGATTGTTTAGTGACTAGAAGGGTTTTGAGTGCTCAATTGAAGGAGGAAGAAGAAAGTCAAAGGGAAAATCTGTTTCACACTAGGTGTAGGGTGAATGACCAGATTTGTGGGGTGATCATAGATGGGGGAAGTTGTGCAAATGTGGTAAGTGTGAACTTAGTGAAAAAGTTGGGATTGACCATGCTACCCCATCCTAAACCCTACCGCTTGCAATGGTTAAATGAGCAAGGAGAGTTGAAGGTGAACAAGCAAGTCCTCTTGAAGTTTAAAATAGGGAAGTATGAGGATGAGCTTATGTGTGATGTGGTGCCAATGCAAGCCACCCATATCCTTCTTGGGAGGCCGTGGCAATTTGATCGGCGTGTGGTTCATAACGGGTACACCAACAAGTACACGTTTGACTTTGATAACAAACACATTGCACTTGCACCGTTGACTCCAAAGCAAGTGTTCCAAGATCAATTGACTTTGCAAAGAGAGAATTCGGCAAGTAAGGAAAAGAATATAGAGAATGCCGAAAAAAAAGAGAGTATGAGGGAAAACAAGAGAGAGGGGCCGGCTAAAAATGTGAGTGAAAAAAGAGTGATAGCCGGGCAAAAGGAGAGTGAGTTGATTGAAAAAGAAAAGAGTGTGAGAGAAAAGAGGAGTTTGATAGCCAAAGTGAGCGAGGTAAAAAGAGCGATGCTGTTGGAGAAGCCCATGATCATTCTCATGTTTCGAGAGGCACTTGTAAATACTAACAATGATTTAACTGCTTCTTTGCCTAGTTCTTTGTCTTCTCTTATTCAGGAATTTGAAGATGTATTTCCCAAGGAGATCCCAAGTGGGCTGCCACCGATTCGGGGAATTGAGCACCAAATCGATTTTGTTCCCGGGGCTTCCATTCCAAATAGGCCAGCCTATAGATGCAATCCCGAAGAGACCAAGGAACTTCAAAGACAAATTGAAGGATTGTTGGCAAAAGGTCAAGTTAGGGAGAGCATGAGCCCTTGTGCGGTGCCGGTTCTTTTGGTACCCAAAAAGGATGGATCATGGCGGATGTGCACGGATTGCCGAGCCATCAACAATATAACGGTAAAATATCGTTATCCCATTCCTAGATTAGATGATATGTTGGATGAATTGCATGGTTCCAAATTTTTCACGAAACTTGATTTGACACAAGGATATCATCAAATCCGAATGAGGGAAGGAGATGAGTGGAAAACCGCATTTAAAACAAAACATGGTTTGTATGAGTGGTTGGTGATGCCTTTTGGGCTAACTAATGCACCGAGTACATTTATGCGTTTAATGAACCATGTTTTGAGGGAATTCATTGGAAAATTCGTCGTTGTTTATTTTGATGACATTTTGATTTTTAGCAAAACTTTGGATGAGCATGAAGTTCACTTGAAATCTGTTTTAGGTGCCTTACGTGATGCCAAGTTATATGCTAATCTTGACAAATGCACTTTTGGTACGGATAGACTTGTTTTCCTTGGTTTTGTTGTAAGTTCACAGGGCATCCAGGTGGATGAAGAGAAAGTGCGAGCAATTCAAGAATGGAAGAGCCCTACAACTGTGGGAGAAGTGCGAAGTTTCCACGGCCTCGCTAGCTTTTATAGGAGGTTTGTGAAGGACTTCAGTTCCATTGCAGCCCCGTTGACCGAAGTCATTAAGAAGCATGTGGGATTCAAGTGGGGGGAAGCTCAAGAGAAGGCATTTCTGACCTTGAAGGAGCGATTGACCAATGCACCTTTATTGGTCCTTCCATGTTTTGACAAAACCTTTGAGATAGAGTGTGATGCGTCGGGGATCGGATTGAGCCGTTGCTCTCATGCAAGAAGGGCGTCCGTTAGCCTATTTTAGTGAAAAGTTGAGTGGAGCCACATTGAACTACCCCACCTACGACAAGGAACTCTATGCATTGGTTCGGGCATTGGAAACGTGGCAGCACTATTTATGGCCCAAGGAGTTCGTCATTCGCACGGACCATGAATCTTTGAAGCACTTGAAGAGTCAACAAAAGTTGAACCGTCCGACATGCCCGTTGGGTTGAGTTCATTGAAACATTTCCCTATGTCATCCGGTACAAACAAGGTAAGGAGAATGTGGTAGCCGATGCCCTGCCCTTTCTGAGGTATGTGTTGCTTTGTCAATTTAGATGCAATTTAGATGCAAGGATTTTAGGATTCGAGCACATTAAGCAATTATACCATGATGATGCTGATTTTAGTAAAGATTATGTGGGTTGTGAAAAGATTGCATGTGGGAAGTTTTATCGGGTAGATGATTTTCTATTTCGTGAGAGCAAACTTTGCATACCCGCTTGTTCCATGAGAGAGTTGCTTGTAAGGGAAGCCCATGGTGGAGGCTTGATGGGACACTTTGGTGTGGCCAAGACCTTATCGGTCTTGCAAGAACATTTCTTTGGCCACACATGAGGAAAGATGTTGAGAGGATTTGTGCTAAGTGCCTAACTTGTTTGAAGGCTAAGTCTAAGGTCCACCCACATGGACTTTACATGCCTTTGCCTATCCCTAGTCACCCGTGGACGGACATATCTATGGACTTTGTCTTAGGATTACCAAGGACTAAGTTTGGTAGAGACTCCATTTTTGTTGTTGTCGATAGGTTTTCAAAAATGGCACATTTTATTCCTTGTCACAAGACCGACGATGCTTCTCATGTCGCGAATTTGTTCTTTCGCGAAATAGTTAGGCTTCATGGAATGCCCAGGACCATAGTGTCGGATAGGGATGTTAAATTTTTGAGTTACTTTTGGAAGACTTTGTGGGGTAAATTGGGCACAAAACTTTTGTTTTCCACCACTTGTCACCCACAAACGGATGGACAAACGGAGGTCGTCAATAGAACTTTATCAACACTTTTGAGGTCCATACTGTCCAAAAACATCAAGGCTTGGGAGGAGTGTTTACCACACATTGAATTTGCATATAATCGTAGTTTACATTCAGCAACTCATTTTTCTCCATTTGAATTGGTTTATGGTTTTAATCCTCTAACACCGTTGGATTTATCACCGTTACACTGCTTCTCGAGTTTGTTAATGTAGATGGCGAAAAGAAGGCTGAATTTGTGAAGAAATTACATGAGAAGGCAAGGCTCAATGTTGAGCGAAGGACCGAGCAATATGTGCGACAAGCCAACAAGGGTCGCAAGCAACCTTTGAACCGGGGGATTGGGTATGGCTGCACATGCGCAAAGAGAGGTTTCCGGAGCAAAGAAAGTCCAAATTGATGCCAAGGGGAGATGGCCCATTTCAAGTCCTTGCAAGGATAAACGATAATGCATACACTTTGGACCTCCCGGTGAGTATAAAGTAAGTGCTACTTTTAATGTTGCTGATCTCAGTCCTTATGATGTAGGTGACGATTTGAGGACAAATCGCTTCCAAGAGAGAGGGGATGATGAGGCCCAAGCCACCGAGGAACCAAAAGAAGAGGCCCAAGTAACCAAGGATCCACCGACAATGCAATCAATGAATGGACCAATGACAAGGGCTCGAGCCAGGAAAATTCAAAACGAAGTCCTCATTTTATCCCGTGAGATATTTGATTTGGAGACCCAAATTATGGCACGCAAAGGAAGCATCAAAACGGGTCAAGAAATGTTAATGAACACTTTAATTTATTTGGATGAAGGAGGATACAAAGGGCTGAATTTAGGCGCCCAAACAAGCCCCAATCAGCCTAACAAATGGCAAGAATTTCGCCAAGGAAGAACAAGGAAGAAGGATCTAGAAGGCATTAGATTTCAGCCCAAGAAGAAGGATCTAGAAGGCTTCTAGAAGGCTGATGACTCAGCCTTATCCTCTAGCTAATTTCAGCCCTAGTATAGGATAATCAAGGAGAATATTCTCCATCTAGTCATAGATCTTATCCTTATTTAGATAGTTGGTTAAATCTTATCTCTTTGTAGCCAATGGCAGCCTAGTTCTCCTAGCTATATATAGGGCTGCCCCTATCTTTTGTAGATCAGAATTTTATGAATGAAAAAGTGAGTTTTCTTTTCAACCTTGAGTATTCAAGTCTAATTGAGCGATCGGGGGTTACCCGAGTACTCGCGAACCTATCAATCGTCCTTCCATAGCGATTGTGTCGTTCTTCACTATCCTTTGATTGCCGGTTTCGTCATACGAAGGTTGAGGGCTGATTACCCGTTGATTGTCGTGTGCGTGAACCCGAGGTCGAGGTTCCACTTCCATTGCCGCCCAAATCATTTCCATCTCCATTAATTTGCTGCCAGCTCGTTTTTCTCTCTAAGTGGCTGTTTTTTATGAGTTTTTCCCCAACAAAGCTCATATCACTCTCGAGCTCGAAAAAAACCTTCAAAGCTAACCGTTAATGCTAATAAGAATAGAAAACTTGTAGAAATGCAGAATAAAACCCACTTTTTCCATTTCTCTCCAAAACCCATTTTATCCAAGAGATAAATCAAGAATTCCCACCTAACATGATCGTAGGCCTTCTCCACATCCAGCTTGCACAGAATCCCTGGCACTCCGCTCCGCACCCTCGAATCGACCACTTCATTAAATCAAAGTTGCTTCCAGAATCTGACGATCACCCACAAAAGCATGCTGCGATTCTGAAATTACTTTGCCAATCACTTTTCTCATTCTGTTCGACAGAACCATGGAGATCAGTTTATAGATGCTGCCAACTCCTCTGCCCCTTTCTTTTTGGGAATGAGAGCAATAAACGATGTATTGAGACTTTTTTCGAAACCTTCCTCCTCAAAGAAAGAGCGGAAGACCTCCATAATATCATTTTTAACCACTTCCCAACAATGTTTGAAAAATTCAAGAGTTATCATCGTGGCTGGGCCTTATCACCTTCGAGTATATCCATCGTGGCCTGGGCCTTATTATGAATGCAACATTTCGACTGTTCCCAAACATGGGAATGCAACATTTCGATGTTCAGTTATAAATGAGACAATTTTAAAGAGCAAAAGAAGTTATAAATGAGACAATTTTAAAGAGCCGATATGTTGGAACAGACATCTTACTCTAGCATATCTCGAGGAGACGCTTCGTTTTTTTTTTTTTTTTTTTTGATAAGTACGAAATATATTATAGACAAAGCGCCAAAACAGGTGATGCATCCTTTGTACACAGGGAGTATACTCCAACAAAAGAGCCAATATAACAGAAAAGCTATCTAAAACTCAACAAAAGAATTCTCCATAGTCCAAGTGCTCTCTGTGCACCAATACCGAATAGCCTCAATGATGCCCTCCTTCAATTTTTCTATCTGCCTCTATATTCTCAAAACTTTATGATTTCTCTCGTTCTATATACACCAACACACCGCCAAGGGGACAGTGTCCCAAACAACATTCCTCCATTTTCTGCGTTTGTAAAAACACCACGTAACAGACATAAAGGTACATATCATCTGGGAAACCTCACAAACACGTGTATATTTATACATAGATACATACATTTACATATATATTATATAAGTGTAAATACACACACATTAGCACATAAATCTCTCTCTCTCTCTCTAGATGTATATATACATACATAAATTATATATATTATATTGTCCACCATATCTCAACCACACTTATCATAGCTCAATTTGCATATAACACTTTTGAAGGCATATAACTACTATAGCCAGTTCAGTGATTTCGATATGTTTTTAAGAGAAGGTTTCTGCTGACATGGTCCCGTTGGTACAGTCTAAAGGATCCCTCCTAGGGTTAGATGTTCCAGTGGAATTCTCCCAAACGGATTGGGATTCATAACAACAGAAAAATTGGTTACATTATTTCCTATAAATGATCTACAATCAACACCCTTTGGAATTTCTCTTTAAAGAAAATGAAGAACTAGAAGTTCAATGCAAGTTTAATGTATTAAGTAAAAATTCTCAACTCTTGAAAACATAAAAACTTATCAACTGTAGTAACATGATTTTATTTTTTTGATAAAACTGTAGTAACATGATTAAGAAACAATCAATAAATTATGCAGAACTTTATTTTACAATGAGACCAATGTAGATGTCTCCCAAAATTCCCCCAAAAAAATAAAAAAATTAAGAAACTCACTATGCAAATGAGAAACTAACGAACAAATATGCTTGAAAACGAATTTAAAAGCAAACAAGGAGTGGTACAAAGCTCTCAGATGTAAGTGGAGAGTAGGAAGTAAGGAAATCAAGAGCCATATTCCCATCCATGGAAGAAAACTTGGTCCATCATTAGAATAAAGTCATGGAAACAAACATATAATATACCAAAGAGTTTCAGAAAAACATAAATAATGTAAAATGTATGCCAAGTAAAACTACCTCTAAGTGACTCAAGACTTTGTAAAGTTTCACTGTCAAGAGACAATATTGACGGCAACCCCCTACTTGAGGCTGCTAGCTCCATAAGTTCTAAACGTTCATCATCAATTAGCTCCATTGATTCCTTGGCGATTCTTCGAGCAGTAGCCCTGTCGTTAGCTGCTTTAACCCTTGCAGCCTCCTTCTCTTTGCGCATTTCTTCTTTGAGTCTCAATTTCTCAGCCTAAAGAGAGAAGGAAATAGTATTTGGTTATCAAGAATGATGAAGACAAAACAGTATGTGTGTATAATCAAGGGTGCAGCTATACTTACTCTGATCGACTCCTTCTGTAAGAACTTCTCCCTTCGCTCCATTTCCCGTCGTTGTTCCCTCTGATATCTCTCCTCCTCGCGCTGCTTTTCACGCAACAGCCTTTCTTCTTCCTTCCGCCGTTCACGGTCCTGCCTCTCCATTTCTTTCCTCATCTGTTCTTCTCTCTAAAGAAGTAAATCCACTGCAATTGAGATTACAACTAGTATGTCGACAAGCAAGAACTAATAAAAGATATGGGCAATACCTTCCGCCTTAATAAATCTTGCTTTTCAAGCTCTTTCCGTATCTTTTTCTCATGGGCTTCAACTTCCCTCGCGATTCTTGCCTCCTCACTCTGCACTAGGTCAATGAACCTTTCGGTAATTCTGAACAATCATAACAAGACAGAACAACAAAGTCTATGCTATACTAAGGTACTAACTAACCTTCCGTTTCCTTTCCATCCGCAAAATATCATCTTCGTGGCTGACCCGCCTGTCAGATGGTACAAATGGATTCTCTAGTCCAGTGATTGGGTGAGCACCCAAATGAGCATCCATACCAACACTCACAATAGCATTTTTACGTGGAACAATGTCATGGTCTCCTGAAGCTGATGGCAAGAGATGACCCTGCCTTCCTTGTTGAGGTAAAACACTAATACTTGGAATCTGTCCTTGAAGACCATATCCAGAGGGTACTTGCTCATTGCCGTGCATAGAGGAGCGGCCCGTAGATAGTAGAGTACGATTATTTGGAACATCAGTGGGTGAACCGTAATAGTGAGATGGCACAGCTCTTTCATACATATCACTTCTAACAGAAGGTTGCTCTGGAAGAAACTGATATTCATGGAGAGCCCTGGAAGTACCCTGGGGATTTGAAGCACAATATTTTTCAGTCATCAATTTGTCTAACTAGTGAAAATTTTGGACCAGATTGGCAAGATTATAATACAACTCATTTCAGTATAAAGTAAAAAAAAAAAATCGGTTATGATATACTTATTCCTCTGTTTAATTTTATGTTCTTGTGCTTGAGCATAAAAGACTATTTGTGTGTGTATATGGAGTGGGGAGGAGAGGAAACATTTCTTTAAACAAAAGTTAACAGCAAACTAGCCATCTACATGTACTTAAGGCGTCACACGGAGGGGGAGGGGAAGAGAGAGGGAGAGTGAACCTTTATCAATTTAGCATCTGGCCGATCAAATAATTTTGCTTCATAAGGTCGTATGGTTGGCTTCTGCTGAGCTGCAGCCACTGTTCCACACAAACAATTAGGCACGTCCAGCAAAAGAAACATAAAAGATCATAGAACACACAGAAAAAAAAATAAAAAATTCATGAAGAATATCAAAGTTCAAGCCCTCTATTTAAGGCAAGGGAGAAGAATCCAGTGGGACAAGCCAAGGAGAGAGGGGTGTTACAATAGTGACATTATTTTGGATTATCATGAAAAGCATATACTCCATCCACTAGTAATTATTTCCATTCTAAATAACACACATATTACAAACTACAAATGATACATCATATTTTCCAAGACATCCGATCCTCTAATTCTTACCTTGAACAAAATGGTGACCAACTCAAATAGACAAAAGTGTCCTTTGGTAGACTAGGGACAGTATTGGAAGTGTGGGATAAAAGCAGTTCCACCTTAAGAAAGTGGATCCATGGGACCTGAAAGGCACGAGTGACAATCATTTGGAAGAAGGGAGTAACAGAAGTCCATTAATGTTAGAAGGCACACACCACTGTTAACTTTGGATTAATATAAATATGTTCTTTTTATAATCCTTTCTTATCTTGGACAAACAACACATCCACATAAATTTTTACCATCTCTGAAATATTATGGGTCAATCATTTTTATTTAATGATTTCTTTTATCTCTTTTAATTATGTAGTGATTGCTATCCTAGGTCTACTCTAGTGAGATTTCACCTATATTAAAACTTAATTTTGATTTTCCAATTACTGAAAACACTCACATTTGCATGATGTTATACATATATCTACCATTTCACGCTGTAGTTTTTTAGCGGTGTCTTAATGCTCATAGAAGGTAATTTTTCGTTTTATCAGATGTAGAATTCTTTGTTAGATTTTGTCTGCCTCCACTCGCACTTGCAATTGCATATGTTTAAGAGTTATGCTATTACATAAGAAAATCGTGCAATAATGAATGGAGACTTTCAGCTAATAGTATAATTTAACATATTTTTCAAATGGGCTAATGTGTTGGTATAGAATGGCTTCGATTGTGAATGAAGACAGAAGATTTAAGGATATTTATGTTCCCCATCTTTTTTCTGGAACTTTCTTTGAATGGGTAACCCAAGTTTTCACTCTCTTCGCCAGGTTAAGAGTAGATCCATTATCCCCCTTCTTAAGGGTGAGGGTAGGCTTCGTTAAGGGGTGTATACTGCTAAGGATAATTCATGGATGGCACCTTTTTTTCTTTGAATAGTCAAAAAAAAAAAAAGAGGCTTAAATTAATGAGGAGAAAAGGTTGCAAAAGATGGACAAGAAGTATCAAAACAAAAAATATTATTAAGAGAAAACAAGAAACAAAAAGCCACAAGAACTAGAGAAATCAAAGCGGGAGAATCCTGCTGCATCACCGAAATTGTAACTCCCTTAAAGGTTTCCTCGCAAAACCCAACGAGATGCCAACAGATGCAATTAGGGGAAGCTCAAGCAATCTCCTACATCAACAACTCTAACCTCGGACAATGTCAAGACGACAATTGATTCCTGAAAATTCTTGAGTTCCTCTGGGTCCATCCAAATGCACCAAAAAAATAGCAAGCATCCCTCATCCCAACACAAACTATAGCATCCATGTCCTTACCGAAATCTCTTACATGCATCTGAAGAAAAAAGTTACAGAAAGAGAAACTCCAACCACCCCAAACAAATTACTCCAAGCAACCACACCCTCAGCATAAAAACAAAAATGACTGCGGGACACCAATGCAAGTTTACACAGATCATACCCCAGTCTGGATACGCTAAAAGGATGCTCACTTTACTTTAGTTCTTTTTTTGTTTTTTTGATAAGTATTATAAATATGCTGGCGTCAAAACAGGTGGCGGGCGCGTCCTCTGTACACAAGAAGTATACAAGAAGAAAATTAATTACACCGTAAGCTATCCACAAACTCTACAAAAGGGTTTGTACCAAAGAGAAAAGACTCATGGCACCAAAAAACAGAGTATGCAGAATAAGCTTCTCTCCATGTTCTCAAAAATTCTGGCATTTCTTTCCAACCAAATAATCCAGCATATCACCATCGGGGCAGCCTCCCACAAGTGTTTTCTCCGTTTCCTTTTATACAGGGACCACGATCTCATCAAATCCTTCACTGAATTCGGTGTAACCCACTCCCCTTTAAACAAATTGAACACAAAATCTCAGCACCTTCTAGCAAACTGACAATGAAGTAGCAAATGATTTACACTTTCCCCATCACATTTGCACAGGCAGAACCAGTTGACCCAAAACTTTATTGCATGTTAACATAGCATGTTAACATAGCTTCATTAGCTGCTTCCCACATAAATATACCCATCCTTGAAGGGGCCTTTGACCCCCACACATTCTTCCAAGGGAATGAACCATTACTACCCAAGATCTTTTGATAAGATGATCCTGTTTTTTCCACCTTTCCACACAACATGGTCTTTACTATTTCTGTCCACTTTCTGATTGTACAGCAGCTCAAAGAGTTGCCCAAGAGAGTCCAATTCCCAATCCTGCAGATTCCTTCTAAAAGAAGGATTCCAAGTAACAGTCTCGCCATTGATCTGCAGAACAGAGCTAACTGTTTCCTCCTTGTGATTGGCAAGGATGTATAACAAAGGAAAGGCCATCAGCAGCTCCGTATCTCCACACCAAATGTCATTCCAGAACTTAACCAAATTCCCATTACCCACAGCATAGGCTATGAATCTCTTCAGAATATCCCACCTCATACCTTTCCACACTCTCACCCCATAAGAAGAGTGGACCTCATTCGGAACCCACAAGTGATCTCGTTTGCCATATTTGCTCAACACCACCTTCTTCCAAAGGGTACTTTTTCGCGCAAATATCGCCAAAGCCACTTACTCAACAAAGCCACATTAAACAATTTAAGCCTTTTAATCCCCGGACCACCATTTCTCTTACTCGAACAAACCACCTCCCATCTAATCAAATGATACTTCCTATCCACCGCTTGACCTTCCCATAACAAATCCCTTTCCAACTTTTCGAGCCTTTGCACCACCGAAACCGGCATAGCAAACATCAACATAAAATAGGTAGGCAAACTTGTAAGAGTACTATTGATAATAGTTAATCGACCACCCTTTGAGAGATATTGTTTTTTTCCACCCCGCTAGTCTGCACTCGAACCTTGCTATAATCAGCATCCACAACTCCTTGTTTCTAGGATTTGCACCCAAAGGGAGCCCAAGATAGGTCGTTGGAAAGCCACCTATTTTGCATCCAAAAAACGCAGCCAACTCATTCGCATCCTCCACCTCACCCATGGCAGCAACTCACTCTTCAGAATATTCACCTTCAAACCTGGAAGAAAAGCTAAGATAACGCAGTTGATTTGTCTTCGTTTCGCAAAAAACTACAGAGTCGTCTGCAAAAACCATCACCCGAGAGTCAGTTATTTCACTTTTATGCAGGAACGGGGAAGGCTGTTTAGGTTTGATTTAATGCTTATTGTTGCCCTGTCTGATATTGTCATGCCTTTCCCCACTTGCCATTTTGGGGAATCCTTGCTCACCTAGTACAAACTAATACCTTCATTATTTTTTATACATAAGATAATATATAAACACAGCGTCAAACGGGTGATGTGTCCTTGTACACAGGGAGTATACAAGCCAAAAGAATGAAACAAACTAATACCTCCATATTCTATACTTCTTTAAATCAGGGCTATCCCCATGGGTTCATGTGCCCTCATCCTTGCCTTCTCTTTCTCTCAATGCACAAATGCATCACTTCCGCAATCTAACAAACTTTGATCGCCAACACTTCATTCCAGTATGCCAACATCCTCCACCAACTATTGTCACCATTACTTTCTTCCTCCCCAACAAATATTGGTCTTTCTATTTCATCTTTTATTTTCTGATAGAGAGCAAACTTTTTTTCTCTTTTTTCCTGATAGAGAGCAAACTAAACTTTTAGGACACTTCATCTTCTTTTGCGATTAGTTCGGTCTCTGATCAAACTCTAGTAAGTCCCCCAAAACCTATGTACCCAGTGTCTTCAAAGACTTGCTTACTCTGCCAAGTGATTGAGGAAAGGGAGATCAACAAATACCATAAGCAAGACTTCTTGTACCATTATCGGTAGAGAAAACAAAGGGGAATGAAAAATCAGGGCTTCAAAACAAAATAATGTAGTTTTGAACCATCAACATCAAAACACAGTTCTAAGTTCAAAGAAGCCTATTCAACTGTAACCAAACCTATAGAGTTGTATCCCTATCATTTCTCCATAAAGAATAATAGCTCATACATATCATTCCTGGGTGGGGAATGGGGACCAGGTTCATTTCTAAGCATGGTTGTCAAAGGCGAGAAGCGGGCGAGAGGTCCATATTTGAGGCGAGAGGCGAGGCGCTAAAAAGGCGCCCAAAAGGCGCTCACGGAAACAATACTTAGGAAAAATATATAAAATATATATAATTACGCAAATCTCAACAAAACATGTTATAAGTGAGCATAATACATGAAACTAAGTTCTAACATATTATCAATAACACAAGTTTCATCATTCTGTTGAAATTCCAATGCATTAGATAACTTAACTAAAAATTCAAACAAGAAAATAAATAGTTTTAATAAACAAACAACTGAACAAGTAGCTCAAGTAATGTACTGTGTAGGAAGAACTAAGAATAACTCATAAATATATAGTTTAGAAAAATAAAACAGAGTAATGAAAGTACATAGACAGTGTAAATTTGTTTCAAAAATAGAAACAATTTTTTAAGTTAAAAAAAAGTACGGAACTGCAGAGTATTCAAATAAAAAAATTGAAATCGAACTTTTAAAAAAAATAGAAGTCGAAAACTGAATACTGTCTATTTTAGGCTCCGTTTTTTTCACGGAAAATGATAATGAAAAGATTTCATTTTAGGTGTTTGGTAAATCTTTTAAAAATATGCTAGAAAGCATTTTTGGGTGGTTTGACAAACGCACAAAAAATGTTACGGAAAACAATATATAAATAAATACAACAAGTATATTCTAATATTAATGCCCATATTGAATATAGAATAGTGTTAAACTTTAAATAATCTTCTTGTACTAACCCTCAATTTATCATTAGTAATGTCAAATCAATAAGATCATCTTTTCAATCCCACAAATACAAATAAAAAATTTGATAATTGATATGAAAAAATGTTTTAAAAAAGAAACTTGATAATGTTTGGGACGTCCTAAATAATATAGTGGACACTAATTTTAGGACGTATTGAGTATTTATTAAAATTATAATTTATAAATAGCGGGCACAAAATCCATTTATATTTCTAAACAATTTATTTGTTGAGTTAAATACTGTACGTGTATGTAAATATGTGTAATTGAGGAAGGGGCGGAGGGGTGCTCGAACATTTGGAAAATGACTTACGAAAAGTGAATTTGTAAGTCATATTCCTGGAAAGAAGACTTTATTTTCCGTTGACTTAGAAAAGCTTTTACATTGACTTCATTATCCTAAAGTTATCAAACACCGGAAAATGAGGAAAACGTTTTCCGAAAGTCATTTTCCGTGAAACAAACGGAGCATTAAAATAGAAGTCAACTTCGAACCACATACTACTTAATTTTTAAAAAAAAGTTCAAAGGGTTACCGGCAGTTTAGGGTTTCACAGAATGAGAGCTTACTTGCGAAGAAGGAATGCATTGCACTTGCAGTGGACAAATCCCAACCTTGACGTCGCAGTGTCGAAGTCGAAGTCAAAGTTGAATCCCAGCCTTGACGTCATAGTGTCGCACAAGAAATCGATATTTTAGGGCTCGTCTATTTGCGTTGTCTGATTTGGGAAATTTAGGGCTTTATTTTTATATTTATATCCCAGGCTAAACTAGGTTGTTTGGTCCTACAGAAATTAAAAATAAAAAATTATGCGACTTTCACGCCTTTTCACCGCCTCTCGACTTTCAAAAAGGCGCCAAAGGTGTCGCCTTTTCATCGCCTAGGACACATGAGGTGCTACACTCCCGCCTCGCCTCGCCTCTCACCTCAGGCGCGAAAGGTGCTTGCCTTTGACAACTATGTTTCTAAAAGGATGTGTGAGTATAATACTTCTCTACAACTATGTTTCTAAAAGGATGTGTGAGTGTAATACTTCTTTACAATGCGCTTTCCCTCGCTTATACCATGTTTCCTCGGTTCACTTGACTCCTATTTTGAACTTCTCGACGGGAGAGTCCAGGATTTCCATTTTCTCCGTTAAACAATGATAGGGAGGCGGATGAGGTTTCTACTCGTATTGTCAGACAGCTAATGTTATGGTCAAGGGCTGATTCTCGGGCCTGGAATTTAGAGGGGTCAGGCCATTACTCTTGTAAGTCTTTTCATTCATTTTTTATATAGTCTAGTGTCTCCACAACGTTTCACCTCTCGTCAATTGTGTGGCAAGCTCGGGTCCTTTTCAAGATAAAAGCTTTTGTTTGGATGCTCATTCTCAATAAACTTAAAACCAATGACATGTTGCAGAAGCATTGGCTGAACAAGAATATTTCCTCGGATTGGAGTATGATCTGTAAGAATCATTCTGAATCTCACTTGGACAAAATTTAGGGTAAGTGATGAGGATTGGATCAGCCGTGTATCTACTGCCTCTATTATGCTAGCGAAGTTTAGAGGGTTTGAGCATGGGGGTGAAGGAGAGATTTTGAGGCAATTGCATTGTTGTGTATTATGGACAGAGCGAAATTCAAGAATTTTTAGGGAACCGGCTGTGTTGCTGCCTTTGCCACACGTTAGAGTAGTTTTTCTGGCTTCTCTCCAGGCGAAAGCTATTCTTCTCCATGTGGTTTTACTTTTTTTCTTAATCTATTATATTTCTTCTCTAAGAAAAAAAAAATCATATTTTGTATTGCTAATCTTCAAAGCCTCTCTTCACTTGTCCAAAAAAAAAAAAAAATCTTCAAACTCTTCATTTCTTGCTCCCCACAAATACATGCTGGAAAACTAACGAGAAAATGGACTGTATTTAGTGTGCAAAAATATATCCTACAAAGCAAGTTATCAACATCCCGAACAGTTCAAAAGTAGCCATATACCTACTTGAGAATAACCAAATACTCCCTCCGTTCTATGTAATAAGTCTACTATACTATTTTGAAATGTTTCAGTTTAAGAGTCTATTTTCAAAAATAGACTCTTATATTTATATACATTTACCATTATCAAAAAAAAGAGTCTATTTTCAAAAATAATGTCTATAATCTCCATAACATTTCAACATTACCATTCACATTTGATATTAACATATTGAAATTATGTTCAAGCATTATTGTAATTATGATCGACTTAAATGTTAGTTATATATCCCTTAAAAATTAAACTTTTCAAACATGAATTCTTTGAAATGAACAAACGGAGTAAATTAGAGTGGCTGGTCATGAAGTAATGCTTAGATCGGAAAGACTGCATATCATTGACAGTAAATATGGACTATCTTATGCACAAATTGCATATCTCAGTTTACACATCCTGATTCTACCATCTAAGATTTGTCCTACGCGCTCTCTATAAATAAAGCTATTAAGATCATCCAGGCACAGCCCGCTGACCCTAACTATCATTCTATTGGAGAAACCAGACTCTATTTTTGTACCACGTGTGGAAGAAGATAACACATTTAACAATGAACATTGGCAACTCATACACACTACACTCTGCTGAAAATCAAACTCGAGCAAGTGCATTTTGACCAGAAAATCAAAATAAATTAAAACAAGGCCAACAGACTTACTAATGGGAGTACCAAATGCACCAGGTGGCAGCGGATCAAACTCCATCCCAAGAATTGGGCCATCTTCCCTCAATGTCTCCCCTAACTGTGCTTCCACAAAAGCAATTGCCCTAAGCTCCGATATCGCTTGTGGCGGCTCATAATACCTCTTCATTGCCGGCATTTCCGCAGCCGCAATCCTTGCAACAGCCGTCCCTGCTCGAGGCAGAACTCGCTCCAAATGGCCAAATGGACTCGACCCTGAGGCCGACCCAGAAAAGTGCTCAATTCCAGCCTCCCCCGCCACCATTTCACCACCAACCCCACCCGAGGACCCCACTGCAGCAGCAGGCGGTGGTGGCGGAGCAGAAGCCTCCTTCCGCTGCCGCTTTGCTGGCTGGGGAGACTTCTTATCCTTCAACCTCCGGTGGCAAAACCACATCTGTAACTGTCGATCCGACAGTCCTAACTGCACCGACAGCTCAGCTCGCAATGCTTCAGATGGATAAGTCTCCACTGAAAAAACCAAACCAAATTCATACTTTCAACTAACGAAATTCATACAAAAATAACAAATAATATTTTTTAAAAATCCCCAAATTTTTAACAGTACGAACCGGCATAGGTTTTCTCGAGAATCTCCAACTGAGAGGCAGTCTTCATTTTCCGCTTTACCTTAATCTCTCCTTCCTGAACCTTCTTCTTCTCTCCCTCCGAACCACCACCGCCTCCGCCACTTCCACCACCACCGCCACTGCCGCCGCCGCCGTCCATTTCCAAAGATCAAACCCACCTCACAAACTAATCCACCAACAACACATCCATAAAAACACAAAAAATACCACGATCAATACGGTTTCCCACTCTAAATCTCACCTTCTCTCTCTGAAACAAATAGGGCTCGTAAAAATTGGAGCATATTAGACAGACGGATAGAGAGAGAAAAGAGAGATAAATAAGTAGATATAGGTAAAGGGGCAATTATGAATTTGGGAATTGACAAAAAAGTAATAAGAATAGAAGAAATTAAACCAACTTTCTTCCTCTCTCTCACTACAAATACTAATCAACTTTCTCTCTCTATACATATATATAATTATAATTATATATAACTACACTACTCCTTCCACAACTACAACAACAAGCACATGAAGATCTTGATCTTGATCTTGATAATGATGATGATGACGATGATGATGGAAATGTGCGGTGGGATTTGAAGAACTGGGATAATATATTACTAATAAATTAATAATTAGAAAAAGATGGCATTTTCTTTTTTGATTAACAACACCAACCCACGAACGAACAGTCTTTCGCTTTCTAATTCCTCCCATGATTTTCTTTTTTGTTTTCTTTTGATTTTTCTTTTCTTTTCTACTTATCGGGAAAATGTAAACGTGCAGTGAAAAACAAGAATTTATATATGTGTGTGTAAGAGATTTAAAGGGATAATAAAGAATAAAAATTGTGTGAGGGAGAGAAGGCTTTGATTGATTGATTCACAAAATCAATTTGTTTGTGCAATTTGGGTTTTCTTTACTCTCTCTCTCTACCCCCTCTCTCTCTCTAGAAGTTTTTTTTGTGTTCATGTAGTACGAGGACCGGGTGGGGTATGGTGGAGGATTATACCCACGCGCGGTAGTCGCGCGTGTGTTTAAGTTTCGGCGGGAGAACCGGGTAAATAGAAAATCTATCTAGACTACAGTATCTTGTTTTATTCCTATAATATGGATGGGATTAATCATTTCCATTTTTTAATCAAAGTTAGATATATAGTTCTTAATTCGTAAAATATAGTATCACTTTCTCATAATTTATAATATCAATACATAGCAAGTCGGGTTAAAGAAGATTTGTCTTACATAAATTACCCATAAAACTATTTTAGTTAAGTGTTTGTCTTAAGTGAATATTGTCTCCAACCTAAAATACATGTCGTTTTAATAATTTGCACGTTGATTAAGAGCATCATCAATACTAATATGAATGTGAAAGAAATTAGATGTTACTTACGATTTATATCATTTTTTAAAAATACAAAAAAACCTCTACAATGCAACTTTAGATGAGGGTGTAGATATATGACATGTCAACCAATTTTTTTCATATCGTGAATAATAACATCAATTTTTCATATTTTATTTGAGGGAGTGAATACATTCTAGTCAGTATTTGGGAAAAAAAACCTATTTCTATTGGTTCTTCTTTTTTCCTTTTATTTTTTTAATTTTTTTGTCAAAATTTATTTTTGTGGTGAGACGCATGTCACGTAAGATCAAATTTACATTTACATTGAAGAGATCTATTTTAATTGAATATGAATGAAGAGAAAATTTTATTATATGTGATGAAAAGAGTTAATTACTCACAGACACATGAGATCATATTTATGGTTGCATTGGTAATGCACGAAAGAATGTTATAAAAAGATTGATCTTTTAAGGTCTTTTATTGAAACAAAGTTGTACTAATATTTTTTTTTCTTTCCTCCCAATAACATGCCACTTTAACATCATTTAATTTCAGCATCGTAAATAAAAATAGTTTTGGCCAAATATAAATAAATGGTTGTGAAATTGAATAACAAGTATTTTGGTACAAAATTATATTGCTAAAACCATATTTATTTTTGGACGGAAGTTGTACATAAATATTACTTCATTCGTTTTAGACAAAAAGTCCAGCATTCTACTTTAAGATGTTTCATTTAAAAGCCAACTTTTAAAAATTAAATCATAAAAGTGTCATTTTATTTCTAATTGACTACTAAAAGTATCATTTAAAAAATTAACTTTCTAACGGGGACTATTTACCCGGAACGAAGAGAGTAATAAAATAAAATATATATTATAAAAGAGCTCGGTATCTAACTAGTGGCTCTGATCGAATTGCGCTAAATACAACTGACCAGATTGACTAATAAGTATGTGAGTTACAAATGAACCTATCAGTTATAAGTTATGTTTGAATTACCGCTCTATAATTATATAAAACTAAATTACCCTGTCTGTTATAGATTTTATTTATCCCGACTATTTATTAAACTGATCTCATATCGATATCGTGCATGTAATGCGGACACTTATACTAATTTTAATTTTAATACATAGTTGGTGTTATTACTTCAAGATAGTGATTTTCTTGAAGCGGGACCTACAAAATGTGAGATTTTGGCTCTCAAAATTAGAGCTAGTACACATTAACCCTACACAATTATTGATTGTTCCTTCTAACTTTGTCCCAGAGAACTTGGACATGTTCCAAGTAGTTTGAACATATGAGAAAATCACTACTCTCAATAACACTTTGGAAACAAAGAAAAAAAGAAAACACTTTTTCTTGAATTCATATTGGCAAAATCATAAAAAGAATACCTAAATCTTTAATTTCATTGCAAAAAGTTCGATAAACTCTTTTCATAATTTTTTTCATATTTTAATAAGTGTATTTTACCAAATGTATCAATTTGGTCTATACAACGGATGTAATTAGTTTTGTTAGATGAAACTCTTTGAAAAAACCAAAATACTCATAGCAATTACTCTAAGGCTTGTTTGTCGTGGCAAATGGCTTATGATTTATGGCTGATAGCTTAAGTTAGTGGTTGATTGCATGATAGACTGTTTGTTACAGCTGTTGAAAAGCTGCTAATGAGTTGTTATAATTATGTGTTAAAAAAAACTTGAAAATTAGTATTCATATTTTTATGTATACTTCATAAAATGATGAAATTGGGATAATCAAATATTTATTAATGAATAGTTGTTTTCATGTTTTTAAAAAAAAACCAAAAAAACTTAAAATTTTGACTTTTTGGCTTTGGCTTTTCAATGCATAAACGGTGTTTTACCTTACTTATTAGCTTTTGGTTTATAAGCTGAAACAAACACTATAAATATGGCTTTTCAAAAGCTAAAAGCCAAAAATCACTCCAAATAAGTTGCAACAAACGAACATTAATTGGCTATATGGCTTTTTTGATTTTGTTTCTTTTATACTTGGCCTCTTTCTCTCTCCCCAGTCCCCCGAAACCCTAACTCTCAACTTTCACCACCATTGTAATTTCACACCTCCCTTACCTTAGCGCCAATGTAATCGTTCTCTTGAAGCTGTGTTTCAATGTCAATGACATTTTTCACTTGTATGTCTGTAAAGTGATTTTGAGAAAAATTGAAGTGATGCTACACAATTTGGTCTTGGGTTGTTCCTTGCGATTTGTAGGATATCTGGGCTTATGTGAAGATATGATCTTGTATAAACCTGTCAAAAGAAGAAACACATTAGAAGGAATGTAAGGCAAGGCCTCGCGAAACCCCTCAGGTATGAGAGTAAGTCTTTAGCTTGTGGAAAGCAAAATGACAGAGTTTCGGTGTGTAAAAGTGAGCGTACCTTTCAAATGTAACTTTGTGAGGTATATATAGCCCTTTTTGGAGTGAAATCCGGGCTGAGTTATTATTATGGAGAGAATTCAGGCCTTTATGACCATAAATACGGGTTGACCGCGTAACTGACGGAGTCATGGCTTGAATCTCGGGCTCGGGAGTTATCTGCAAATTAGGCTCGGGATGAATATCTGGTTTATTCCAGCAGCCCTGCTCCCTGCTCAGTGATTGGTAAGAAGACTCCTGCTCGGGATATATGTAGGATATTTACCTCCGGTTATCCTGCTCGGGTGACCTCTTTCCTGATCCCTAACATCCACGTGCCTATAACGTGGTGGCACATGTGCTTGGCTTGTGACCAAGATTTGGGCCAAGCTCATCAGTGGCCCCCTGCTCCCTGTCCGGCAAGTATTTATGCTCGGTGCAAGGAGCATGGTGGAACTGTGTGAAGGCTTGAATTGGGGAGGAAAACACTTGTTTATTTTTGTTGTGGCCGAACTGAGGGGGAGTTGCTTTGTTGGTGATAGCTGGTGTACTCAAAGCGCCGGTTACAGGAAGCTGAAAAGTTTTTCTGAGGTGACGGCGGTTGGGCTCAATCATGATGAGTTGCGTATTTTCGAGACGGACATTAATGACGGGCTTGATCAGGTGTTTCGTAGCCACTATAGTTTAAACTTGGGAAGGTCGTGGGCACGTGATTTGGGCACCTTTTCCCCAAATTTTGCCTATAAAAGGGGAAAACCTAAACCCTTTGTCTTTTTTACTGCCCTCTTGCCTTCAAGTTCTCTATATTTCGTGTTATTTCCGTTGATTCCTCCTACGGTGATTCTTCCGGCTAACAAGAATTTCTTCTCTTGCAATTCTGGATCAGTTTAACATTTCGGCCTCCGGCAAATTGATCCCTGTTCAACGTGCAAGTAAGTTTGCTCTGGTCCTAATTCCCCTCCTCTGTTTCTGTACGAAATTCATTTTAAATTTTTGGTTTTTCTGTATGTTCTTCATGTTCATGCTTTCTGGGTAGATTCTTAGGACTTTGCGTCTAGATCTGGGTAGTTTACAGGGAGATCGAGGAGAAATCTTCAAGGAATCATAAGCTTTCTGGGGATTTAATCAAGATATTCCTCAATCTCTTGTAGGATGTCTTCTCCCCTTCGACTTTTTGACGATAATTCTGACCACGAGCAAGAAGCTTATAATTACGACCATGGTGCCCAAGAACATCATACACCAACAGATTCTGAGGGGACTGGATCTAACGTACATATTCCTAAGGGAAGGAATACCCAAGAAGCGAGAAACCGAATTCCCCTTGAAAGGGTTGTGAACGATGTGACCATCGATCAGGATGAGGTGGATGAGGCGAGCTCGAGTGGGATCCCCAGTGATGAGGAATTGGCTGGGCGACCTCGAGTAGGGCGGAGACATCGGAACAAAGATTACTACAACCTGAGTTCACTTACTCATTGGGAGTCAATTTACTTAGTTGTAGAGGTCGGGAACTGGCTCGGTTCAATTGGGATCTCCGAGGAGGATTATCGAGCAGTTCTTTATGAGTCCGAAATGACTCCCGCTCAGATGAGAAGCAAAACGAAGAGAATAGTTTTCTTCAACGATTTTTTTCGCGACGGGATGCGCTTTCCATTGGATCCCTTCATCATCGAGTTCTTAAGGGAAACTAACGTCGTTCCATGTGACCTCCAACTCACCACGATGCTAATCCTAATCGCCTTCAGCGCGACCTGCCGGGGGTTGGTTTTGAACCAGAGATGACTATACTCCGAAAACTCTTCCAATTCACCATGGATAAGAGATCGGGCAGGATTACAGGTCGTTTGAAGGCTGGGGCTTTGAAGTTGTTCACCGAGTTTCCCCATTAGGTTGATAAGTGGGATAAGAGGATCATTGTCGTGGAATCCCGGGTTGGGTGGCCATTTGCCCCTACCCCTTATGAAATGAAACCTCCAACCTTTGATCGACATGCTACCTTCACCGGAGAGGATAAGTGTATAGCGATGCTGAGAGACGCGTTAGGAGTGACCGAGCAGGGTCAACGATGGTTGATTGATTGGAAATCAATTGTGCAGGATTCCAGAATCTTGCGTCTTGCCGGGATGTATCATGCTCCCGTGGAGGGTGTGGAGCCCTTGATCGCCGTTGCACCTAAGCCTGCCCATCCTTTTTGGGGGACTTGTCATGATTACAGGTTCCCCGGTGAGTGCGAGTTGTACGGTCTACGGGGAGATTGTACTCCTCGGTTTGATTTTGATGATGTTGGCATTTGCTCTGACTATTTTGACCATTGGAAAAGTATATCTTGATGTTTTCTAATTTGTTTCCTTTTTTCTGACAATGGTGAAAGATATATTGAGGCAGCGAAAGACTGACTTCAAGGCGAGGTCCGTTGCTCGCCACGGTGAGTTAATAGGCATGGCGGCACTGCCTCACTTCTTTACCCAAGGCTCATTTCTTTGAAAAGGCATGAAATCATCTCGGGCTCTGGCTCCTCCACCGAACCGAAATCTCCTCCCAGGCGCCCGACAAGAGTACTCCTCTCGGAAGAGACCAACTGTGACTGATTCCCGAGCAGGAGGTTGGAGCATCCGATCACGAACAGGGGAGGATGAAGCAGGGTCTAGTCCCTTGCCCTCTCCCATTATTCCAACGCCCCCGGTCACATGGCTGCCACCTCCCCCTCCTCGACGTGAAGAGCCACTACGGAGTAGTACACCTAGTTGGTTGAGAGCCAACTTTGTGATTCCCGTATCCCGAGAAGGGGTTAGGGCAGTGAGCAGAGGTAAATCCCCCCTTCGAAGGGATCAACATTCGTGATCGGGGAACTATGAGTGTCGTTTGCGGGCAGGGGATTCTGAAGAGGGTCGTCGGCCAGAGGCGTTATTGGCGGCGATCTGCGAAACTCAAGCAGTGTCTGCTCGGTGAAATTGGCTTGTTGGTCGGCGAGGTATGTTATGCCGTTGTTTCATGAACATAAGCTTGTCATTAATGATGTATATCTCTTGCTCATTTGTGTTTTTGTTGTTTTGCGGTTCACCTCGAGGTTATTCTTACGCAAAGTGCGAGCGAATACAAGGCTGGGGCCTTGTTCGAGCAGAAGAGGAAATCCGATGAGGCTGTCCGCTCATATAAAGAGGACTAGTTGGCCAAAGACAATGAGGTCCTTGCCAAGGTTGCCGAGCTGACCAAGCTCGAGGAGGAGATCATCCGCCTGAAGGCCCAGGTGGGGTTTGCCCAAAATGGGGAGGTAACCGTTCAGAAGACCTTGAGCGAAGAGAGGAAGAAAGCTGAAGATGCTTAGGTTGCGGCTGAGCAGAAGGAGAGAGCTTGGTAGGCAAGGCTTGTGAGGGAGGTCGCCGCTTCCAGGACTGCTGCTGTAGAGGAGTTTAAGCAGTCAGCCGAGCTTGAGCAGCTTGTAGATGCGAAGTTGGTCCCCTACTATTCCCAAGGGAGTAATCATGTTCTTCGTATGCTGGCGAGCAGCGAGCTTCCGGACATAACGCCTGAGGTGATGGCGCAATGGGGAACGGCTTCACCCTGGTGTGCTAAAGCCCAGAAGAGCCACGCTTTGATCCCCTACAATGAAGATGAATTGGGGATCATCGCGAATAATGACCGGGAGAGTAATGAGACGGAATAGATCCCTCCCACTCCGTTGGCCAATAACGTGGTTGACCAGATGAATGCCATTTTTGAGCGTGAGGCCAACGATGATGAGGATGAGGATCCTGCTCCCCAGCCTGCCGGCCCCGTGGTAATAGACGTCGAAGATAATCAGGCTGTTCCTTCTGCCGGCGTGGAAACAAACATGCTTCTTCCTCCTAGTCAAGACATGATTCATCTGCCTCCTCCTCCTCCTCTTCTTCCCAACTTGCAATCTGAAATGGACAGAATCTTCACCGAGCTTGAAACGCCGAGAAGGACCACTGGGCAAGGAGGAAATTAACATATTGTAATAGTTTTTGTAATAGGTTTCTTCTAATGTAATCTTTTTATGATAATGAAATGAAGACTTTTTGTTTATAGCTATGTGTGAATGCTCGTTGTTACTTGTTTATTTTTATTTTTACACTTGGTAAAAGCAAAAGTGTTATCAGGCAGGGCCCCCTCTACTAATTTGGCAGGCATCCAAATAATTGCCATTTACTCGATTTATCGGGCAAAGTTGGTTTGACCGCGTCAACTGGGTAGGGCCCTTGGTTCAATAAACCGTTAACTTATTATTCAAGCTGGATATTTGTTTGAACGAGATTTTTCTCCCCTTGTCGCCATTGCAAACAAAGCCATCAAACAATATCGGGCAGTGGGTGGTCCCCCTTCTCATGTCGAGGCATTCAAACTAAAATATAAACCGGGCAGGGCCCATCTTTGCTCGATTTATCGAACAGAGTTATGTTTATAGTAGTTTGAGAATATTTTTACTTTTGACGGACAGGATTCAAATTTCTCAATCACCAAAGAAATAATTTTCAAGTAATTTTGACCAAGAATATTCAAAATCCCTTAACGCAAATACAGAAGAACAAAGTAACTATCAAATTAATACCATGTTAATGGTAATATTTCTTTAAATGATCAGAGTGTCAGGGATGCTTTAAATGTTTTCCCTCTTGATTTTGTAAGGTATAAGTGCCCTCTCTAATGACTCATGTAACCTTAAATGGTCCCTTCCAGTTAGGTGACAATTTTCCTCGCTCTGGTCGCTGTCCTGTAACTTCGATTTTCCTAAGGACCCAATCTCCGACTTGAAATGCTCTTCCCCGAACCTTCCTATCGCGATGAGTTTTAGCTTTCTGCTTGTAGTTAACCATTCTGATGCGAGCTTCGAGTCTGCGTTCTTCGAGAAGATCAAGGTCGAATATCGGGGCAACCTGGTTATCCTGCTCGTTATAGTGAGCCACTCGGTAACTGGGAAAGGCTGATCCTGTTGGGATTACAGCCTCCGATCCATATGTGAGAGCAAAAGGTGTTTCACATGTTGAGCCCCTTACTGTTGTCCTGATCGACCATAAGACGGCTGGCAGCTCATCTGCCCACTTCCTTGCTCGATCATCCAAATTTCGTTTTAGAGCGTGCAGGATTTGTTTGTTCGCGGCTTCTGCTTGTCCATTTCCTTGGGGATATGCAAATGAAGATTGCCAATGCTTAACATACATCCTATTACATTCTGCTGTAAATTTATCCGAGAACTACGTGCCATGATCGAAGACAATAGCTCATGGTAACCCAAATCGACACCAAATGTGGTCATGCACAAAGTTGATGATGTTGTTCTAAGTGATTGTAGCTAATAGCTTTGCTTCAATCCATTTGGTGAAATGTCGATTTCTAAGCCCGAAAGGTTCTTTCGATTTCAACGTATGTGGGTGGATCATGTTGGCTTCAAAGATTTCGTTAAGGTACTGATGGGGCGTCTGTCTTGGGTTCGGTATGGAAGTTCTATCCAAAAAATTCGGTTGCCGGAAGAGCTTAAATGGTGGAAGCGGCATGTGTTCGGGCACGTTCAACGGAAGCTGGCTGCTAAGCAAGATGAAATAAATAGGCTTGAGTTTGAGCTTCAACTTGGATGGGATTCGACACCGAAGTACGTAAGTTCTTGGGTCAAGTTAAGCGAGAAGTGACTCAAGCTGTTGGCTTGGGACTCGAGCTTATTCAACAAGGCTAGACTTTGTTGGGCTGCAAGATGGGGACAGAAACACCTCTTTTTTCATGCAAGCATCTGTGATCGTAGGCGGGCTAATACAATTAAACTCCAAATGGAGGATGGCTCTTGGAGTTGATTCTAGTAAGATTGGGGGAAAAGCGTTACTCACTTTACAAATCTTTTCTCCTCTACCCGACACACTATTGATGAGTCTTTATTTGATTTCCTTCCGACCAAGGTTAAGCCTTCGGTAATGATAATCTTATTCGGATCTTGGGAGGAGGATGAGATTTGGCGAGCTATTAAGGACCTCAACCCCTAATAGTGCCCCCAGATGGTTTCACGGGTCACTTTTTCTTAGGTTCTTTGGGATATTATCAAAGGGGATGTGATAGCTTCTGATCGAGGAGTTTTTCTTTGGATCTCGATTAACTAGGGGCATTTCGGCTACCACTCTAGTTCTTATCAGAAAGTTGATAACCACTTGGGTCTTTCGGATCTGCGGCAGATAAGCCTTTGTAACCGCTAGTAAGATTATCTCAAAATCATAGCCTCTGGGTTGGCAATGGTTTTACGGATGTTATCTCCCAGGAACAATCGGGATTTGTGAAGGCGAAGCATTCAAGAAAATATTGCACTTGCCGGAGGCTTATTCACGAGAATTGGTCATAAATCAGGGGGTGGGAATGTGGCTTTTAAATTGGATATGTCGAGGCATGGCCAGGATGGAATGGGACTTTCTTGGCGGGCTCTTCGGCTTTGGGTTTTGCGCTTCATACGTGACTTGATATCAAGGGTGGTTAGTAATGTGCGGTACTCCATTCGGGTTAATGGTGGGAGTTTGGCTTTTCACGTCGGCCACGAGGTCTTCGACGGGGGTGATCATTTCTCCTCTGGCATTTATTCTTGCCCAAGAAGTTTTTGTCGGCTTCCATTATCGAGGCGGTTCATAATCGGTTGATCTCCCCTATTCACATGGCGAGTGGTGGCTTTCAGATTTCTCACCTCACGTATGCGGACGACATGTTGATCTTCTGCAACGCTAGTAAGCGGTCTATTTTGGCTCTTCGTAAAATTATTACTCAATATGAATTGAGTTACAGGCGGTGATTAATCTTGGTAGGCGGGTTTTATGTTCATGATTCATGCTCGGCTTTAAGGTCTCGCAATATTGCCGATTGGTCGGGGTGTAGTCGTCACTATTTTCGATGAGATATTTGGGTATCCTATTTTTACGTGGCGAGAATGAAGAAGTCCTTTTTGAAGATATCGAGCGAAAAATCCTTGTCATTGTTAAGTTGGAAAGGTGAAACTTCATCATGGGAGGTCGACTTACTTTGATCAAATCGGTGCTAAGTAGTATTAGATTTTCTCCCTTGCTTCATTCGAGTTCGACTCTATTATTCGGAGGATTGAGTCATGCGTGGCGGACTTTCTTTGGAGTTCGTTGGGGTTTCTCGGTCTCATTGGGTTTCTTGGCAATCGTCTGTAGGCCTTATTCGGCGGGTGGCCTAGATGTTCGATCTTTGCACCAAGTTATGTCGGCCCTCCATGCAAAAATGGCGTGGAGTGCTCTTGAGTAACGACCTTTGGTCGGTTTGTTCGTAGTAAGTATGGTGGAGATGACGGTTTTTGCTAACTCACTAGGCTCCCCGATGGAAAGTTATCTTGTCTCATATTCCTCGATTCGGCCCCAAAGTAGATGGGTGATCGGGAAGGCAACATCTCTTTAAATTTGGATAATTGGAGTGGGGAAATTTTGGAGGGTCCTCGCCTGTTGATGCCACATTAACAGATTCGCCAAGCTCTTTTATCCATTGATCGGCTTCTTCCTAGTTTGCCCATTCACATGCACTTGTCGCAACATTGTTTGTGACGGCGAGGCTCTGACAGACTTCGTCTATACTCTATCAAACTACGGCCAATTTCGGTCTTCGATTTATTTGAGCGACACTCGGCCTCAATTCACGATAGGCGTGGGCGAAAATCATTTAGCGATATTGGATTAGGTTAAGATAAAATTTGTTTTATATGGCGGTTGTTTCATGGAGCTGTCCTGTGGATATGCGGCTTCACATTAAGAGGATTCCGATTGTTTCCAAGTGCCATTGTTGTTTGCGGTCGGCTTGTGAGACCTGTCCCATTTGTTTATTTTCTCGAGGCGTAGCTAAAGGTGTTTGGAGCTTCTTTGCTAACTTACTTAACATGATCACTATGGTTCTTTAGACCATCTTTTTTCGTCTTGGTGCAATCGATATATCTATCCGTAATCGGTTTGGGGCTTGTTGCGTGGGCATCTTCGTTTTTCGTGTTGGGAGATTTGGAAGTCAAGATGTTGCTTTTTTTGACAACGAGACAGACATGCAAATTGGGAAGATTATTGCTAGTATCAAAGGCCATCTTTATGATATGATGTCGGTCTTTTCGCCCCAGGCCTCGACCTCTTTGTGGCTAATTTGGGGCTTGAGTGTCTTGGTCTTCCTGTCATTGCTCCTACTGTGCTAAGGGGAAGTTGGTTACGTTGGCTATCTCCTCCTCCGGGCTTTTATAAACTCAATACTGATGGTTCTGCGATTCGGGGTTTTCACTCGGGTGGGGGCATATTGCGAGATTGTTTGGGTAATTTGATAATGGCTTTTTCCTTTTTATGGATCGGGTACTATACTGAGGCCGAGGTTAAAGCTTTGCGGGATGGGCTTCGTTTGTGCGTAATCGAGATTGGAGAATGTTTTAGTGGAGTCGAGACTCTTTGGTAGCGATCCGGGTCCCTCCCTCCATCATAGTGCGCTTGGAGATATACATATGACCTTCGGGATTGTGTTACTTATCTTGGTGATTACTCTATCAGTCATGTTTTCAGAGAGCAGAATTGTGTTGCAGACAGACTTGCGGCGGAGGCGCAATTTCATAAAGGCTTCCAGTACTATGCTTCCACGTCGTCTCTTTCGGGTGCAGTTAAACAGGCTTTGCTTCATGATCAGTTAGGCTTTTATAATTTCCGTAAGCATAGATAGTTTTCTCAGTCCCCTGTTGTATTCTTTAGAGGTAAGGCTCCTTTGTCCCCCCGTTCTTTCGGGTAAGGCTGGTTGTCCCCCTCCTGCTTTGCTATCTTTGGTTTTATTAATAAATTCCGCAGGGTGCCGTCCCTGCTTCCTTAAAAAAAAAAAATAATAATACTTGAATTGAGATCGTGCCAGGGGAAAAGGTCCAATCAGGTCGATTCCCCACATATCGAATGGCCAAGCAGCAACTACTGGCGTTTGTTCGGTTGATGGCAATCTGGGTATGTCCGCAAATCTCTGACATTTGTCACATTTTTGCACATACTGGGCTGCATCTCTCCTCAGTGTAATCTAATAATATCCTGCGAACAAAATCTTTTGTGCCAAGGTTCGGGTCCTTGGGTGACCCCCGCATCCTCCCTGGTGAACCTCATATAAGAGTTCTAGGGTCATTTCTGGTCGAACACAACGAAGCATCGACCTTACCTTTGATCGCTTGTATAGCACTCCTCCAACCATCGAGTATCGACAGACCTGGTTTCAGACGATTCTTGCTCGGTTTTTATCTTCTGGCAAAATGCCTTGCTCAATAAAATCCTTGTATTCATCGATCCAACACCTGCTCGCCGGCTCGATGTCCATTATCCGATCTTTGTCAATAGAAGGTGTTTCCAGGTGATCGATCATAACCGATGGCCTTAATGTCGAGAGTTCGTCCTTTGTTATCTTGGAGAGGTAATCTGCTCTCATATTGTCTGACTGGTCGATTCTAATGATTTCCCAGAACTTGAAATCCTTCAAGATTCCTTTGACTAATTCACAATATTTGACCAAGGTAGGATTATAAACTGCATACTCTCCTTGTACTTGGTTTACTCCTAATTGTGTATTCGAGTACACTGTAACGGAATCAATGTCCATGTCCAACGCGAGCTCAAGTCCGACGATCATGGCTTCATATTCGGCTTGATTATTATAGGCTGCAAACTTGAATTGAAGAGCCATCTCGAACTCGTCAGCCTGATCGGGTGTAACCAATAAAATGCCTGATCCGCTTCCCGCCTTACTTGCTGCACCATCTACGAACAATTCCCAGCAGTGTGCCGACTTGATCTTAATTGTTTTTTCTTGTTCAACATGTAAATTTTTGGTCGGGACGAACTCTTCTTCATGGTTGGAAAAACTTGTTTCCACCAAGAAGTCCGCTAATGCCTGTGCCTTGATAGCCCTTCTTGGCTGATAATCTATGTGAAATTCTATGAGCTCTATGAACCAGCCAAGCATTCTTCCCGAAAATTCGGGCTTGTGCAATATTTTTCGTAGTGGTGAGTCAGTGTATACAATTATCACATGTGCAGAAAAGTAGGCTCGTAGTTTCTGAGCAGCAATGATGAGAGAGTGAGCCAACTTTTCTATATTAAAATATCGACTCTCTACTGGAGTGAGAGCTTTATACACATAATACACAAGTTTTTGAGCATTTAACTCCTCCCTAACCAAAACAGCGGCCACAGCCTGGTTTGTGGCAGCCAAATACAAGTATAAATTCTCACCCATTTTTGGGCTGCTCATCAAAGGCGGTTCGCCGAGATATTTCTTGAGTTGCTTGAAGGCTTCAGCACATTCCTCATTCCACTCAAAATTCTTGTTGCCACGGAGAACTTTGAAGAAGGGCAGACATCGTTCAGCTGAATGGGAAATGAAACGGCCAAGAGCAATGATGGTTCCATTCAAGTGCTGTATGTCCTTGATGCACCTAGGTTGCTTCATGTCGAGCAAAGCCTGAATCTTTTCCAGGTTGGCTTCGATCCCCCTTTGGTTAACCATGAAGCCCAAGAATTTACCAGCTCGAACTCCGAACACACATTTGCTCGGGTTTAGCTTCATGTTGTGCTTTCGCAGACTAGCGAAAGTTTCCTCAAAGTCTATGTTGTGGTCTCTCCCTTTCGTTTTGATGACCATGTCATCAATGTATACCTCCATGTTTCGGCCAATTTATCGGCCAAAAACTTTGTTCACCACACGCTGATAAGTAGCCCCATCGTTCTTTAGCCCGAAGGGCATCATCTTGTAACAGTAGAGACCGTCAGCTGCCCGAAATACGGTCAAAGCCTTGTCCTGCTCGCACATTTTCACATGATGGTACCCTGAGTACGCATCCAAGAAACTGAGCATCTCGAACCCAACGATGGCATCGACCAGTCTGTCAATACGAGGAAGAGGGTAGCTGTCTTTAGGACAGGCCTTATTAAGATCCGTGAAATCGACACACATCTTCCACTTGTCATTGCTCTTTTTTACCATTACCACATTGGCAAGCCAAGATGGGTAATGAATTTCTTCGATGATGTCAGCTTTCAATAGCTTTTCCACCTCAACCTTTATTGCTTCATTTTTCTCAGAGGAGAATTGTCGAGGTCATTGCTGAATTGGTCGGTATGTAGGATCCACACTTAGCCGATGAAGGGCTACCTCCTCGCTTACTCCCCTCATATCTTCCACAGTCCACACGAACACATCGAGACTTGTTTTTAACTGCTCAATCAACCGTGCTCGCTCCTCAGGGGAGAGTGTCGTCCCAATTTTGATCTTCTGCTCTGGAAAAGCAGGGTTGATGACGATTTCTTTGAGCTCATCTTCAGCTCGAAATTCTGGCTCCTCACAAACCTGCAGTGTGTCCATTTCAATTTTTTTCATCTTTAGCTCGCTTTCGACGAGCTCGCTTTGGCATTTCTTCAGCGGCCTTTTCCTGCTCGGCAATAGGCTCATCAATCTCCATACTTTCTAGGTGCGATCATTCCCCTTCTGAAATTACTTCTATACTGACAGGGGCTTTCTCTGGAACAGTGATCTCTTCACTGGGAGTAAAGAACGCAAATTTCTGTTTCTTCTTCTATGTCTCCCGAACATACTCCCACATTGCTCGGGGTTGGCTGTGAAGAATTCTGATGCCACTACCTGTATAAAATTTTACTCGCTGGTGGGGTACTGAAGCTACCATCTGGAAGCGAGCCATGGAGGGAATGCCCATGATGGAATTGTATGGTGATTTTAAATCGATGACGAGGAAATTTATGACTTCTAGCCTCGTATGCTCCCCATCACCTAGGTAAACTTCCAGGTCGACTGTGCCCATGACACCGACCTTATGATTCGTGAAACCTTCCAGAGTTCCCAAATAGGGTTTCAAGCGAGCATCAGTGAGACCGATCTCCTTGAAACAATTGTAATAGAGCACGTCCCGACATGCTCCCATATCCACGAGCACTCGATGCACTTGCCAATTGTTAATCAGAGCTGATATAACCAAAGGCTGCTCGGAAGCAAGGGTTGTGCTTGCTAGCTCACCGCGAGTGAAGTGGATAGTCTGCTCACCAAAGCGAGTTACTGGTGGCATACTCATCACCTTTGACAACGAATAAATATGTTTTCCCAGTTGAGTCGAGCTGGGTTCTTCCTCAAGAATGACGTTGACAACTCCATGTATTTGAGGGGCATTTCCCCTGTTTCCTCTGTTTCCTCCCTGAGCAGGAGGATCGCGACGATTATTTCCATTGTTGTTTCCTTGCTTGAACCTATCAAGATGTCCTTGATTGATCAAGTGTTGAATTTCCTTTTTGAGGATGAAGCATTCCTCTGTGACATGCCTTACATCGTTGTGATAAGCACAAAATTTTGGGTTATCCGATACTGGGCTGTGTCCGAATTCATGGGGTAGGGAGCAGGAAGATCATTCTAGATCTGCATAATGATTTCTTCTCTTGAAGTGTTCAGGGGAGTGAAATGCTGCTCTCTGAATCGTTGAGTGGAATCAGAAGTCCTGTTCCGATCTCTGCGAAAATTATTGTTGTTGCCCGAGCTAGGAGCTGCTATTGCCACCGAGCTATTTTTTGCTTTCTCCTTGCCCTTTCCCTTTCGGTCAGCTTCCGTCGAGCTAAATAGTTGATCCCGAGTAAGCATCTCACCCTGAGTTGCTGGGGGATGCATTACCAACTCTTGTTTCAGGCCCCCACTTCGCATGTTATTCAAAAAACAAAGTGTGACCTCCCCTTCCGTCATGCCTGTGACCTGTTCGAGCACCTTTGTGAATCGCTCCACATAAATGTGAGAGGTTATCGACTCCCTGGACCACCTTGCAGAGATCGAAACGACTATTCGGAAGAGCTCTGGCCGAACCAAATTCTGCTAAGAACTTTTCCCTCGGATCCTTCCATGCTGTTATAAATCCTCTCGGGAAACGTCCCAACCAGCTTTGAGCTTTTCCCTGAATAGCCCCTGCAAATGCCTTCATTTTTAAGGCTTTATTGCTAGTTACCAGGCCGACCTGTGCCTCAAATGAGCGTAACCAATCTCCAACCCAGGTTTTTCCCGAGTATTTATCAAAATTTGGGAAAATAGCCCCCTGTGTTGGAGGTGTGTTTTCGATCTAGTCCGCAAATGGACTACCATCTGTTGGTCGAACCGTCCCATCAGGTCGGCGACCAGCCTATCATCCATCCATTCTAGCTTGCACAATTGCTAAAACCTTAGCCATTGTCTGAGGTTGAGCTGGTAATGGTGCCGTTGGGATTACTACATGCTGAGCTACAACAACCAGAGGTGCCTCAACCTGTTGTGCTTTAATCTGCGGGGGACCCTTGGTGGTCTAAGGGCCTCATGGTGATCTGCTCGCCTGTCATGCTCGCGACGAGGTGATGTCCAACGAGATCGATGAGAATAATGGGACCGAGAGTGATATGAGCATTCATGTTCATCTTTTTGACTCCGTCTGCTGGCAAGCTGTGACTCATTGACCATACTGTGTTTTTTGGCACGTCGTTTATCTCGCCCACGTCTTTCCTCATGGATTTTCTACCGCATGAGTACCTTGATTGTGGCTGCCACCACCTTCTGCTCGATTTCGAGCTGGTGCCTGATCGATGGCCAAAGGGTGTCTATGTGGGGTATGGTCGCCGACACTAGGCACCCTTTCCACCATTTGTGGAGTACTGATAACGGGCACAACTGGAATCAACTGTTCCTCTATGGGAACCGGTGGTTGACCCAACGCAGCCAATTGTTGGTTCACTATGAACATCTTGTTCAGGTACTGAGCCTGATTGCGAAGTGCATGAGCTTGTGCTTGTTCATTCAGCGGGGCTGGCTTTGCCACCAGATTAAGTCGAGCAACCTCTCGATGCTGATTCAGTTGGTCACGTAACTCGACCGAATTGGCTCTTTGTTTGTTGCAACTGATTTCTCAAATCCTGCTGGGGATGGTCATTTCTTGGGATGAAACCAGCCTCGCCTCTTGGTGCATGATGTGCTGCTGCCTGTGATTTGGTCATTACTCCACCTATTGGGGGAAGCCCATTCTTTGGAAGATGATCAGGTTGGGGAACCCCTTCAGGTCGGTTATTGATTGGTGGCCAATCTCCCTGATGCACAGACACATCCCCACCAACATTGATGCTTGCTCCAACATGTCCTTTCCCATTCTTAGCCATGCTAACAAAATTTTCGATGAAATGAACTAAAGATTTTCTTTCCCGGAAACGGAACCAAACTGATGCTACACAATTTGGTCTTGGGTCGTTCCTTGCGGTTTGTAGGATATATGGGCTTATGTGAAGGTATGATCTTGTAGAAACATGTCAAAAGAAGAAACGACTTAGAAGGAATGCAAGGCAGGGCCTCGCAAAACCCCTCAGGCGTGAGAGTAAGTCTTTAGCTTGTGGAAAGTAAAATGACAGAGTTTCGGTGTGTAAAAGTGAACGTACCTTTCAAATGTAACTTTGTGAGGTATATATAGCCCTTTTTGGAGTGAAATCCGGACTGATTTATTATTATGGAGAGAATTTAGGCCTTTATGACTCTAAATGCGGGTTGACCGCGTAACTGACGGAGTGATGGCTTGAGTCTCGGGCTCGGGAGTTATCTGTCAGTTAGGCTCGGGATGAATATCTGGTTTATTCGAGTAGCCTTGCTCCTTGCTCGGTGATTGGTAAGAAGACTCATGCTCGGGATATATGTAGGATGTTTACCTCTGGTTATCCTGCTCGGGTGACCTCTTTCCTGATCCCTAACATCCACGTGCCTATCATGTGATGGCACATGTGCTTGGCTCGTGACCAGGATTTGGGCCGAGCTCATCATGAGGTGAGTGAGCTTAGGCAACACAAAGATTTCTTGGCTTATGGAACCGAAAAAGTGATTATCACTCAGATCTAGTGTTCTGAGATGGTAAAGCCGCCTTATATATACTCTCTCCATCCTTAAATTATTGTTTTTTTTTTCTTTTTCGTTCGTTCCAAAATTATTGTCTATTTTAAAACATTTCTTTTTTGGACAACACTTTTACCATTTACCCTTATTTTTTCATCCTACTTTAATTATGGGTCACATACGAGCTTTAAAGTAAACTGCACATCAAACTAATATTAATAATCTAGTGAAAACAAGTTACGACTCAGTGACAATGTTCTCAGGTTTTGAGGAAGAAGAGGAAAGTTTCCGTACAGTTGGTTGTTACTAATATCTAATGTGTTTACTGTTTAGCTACCATAATCCCATGAGTGGGTGTTGCAGAAAAAACTACAATCAATTTTCTTATTGTGTTGTGAAAGGACTCGATTGGCCGCTTCCCACGTGGACGACACGTGACAGCCGGGACGACTCAGTCAAGCCGAGGATTACCCTTAGTCCGAACAAATCGAGCATGATCAGGCCGACCAAGGCCAGTCCGATCAAGATTAATCCGAACAAGCCGAGCATTACCAGGCCGACTAGGATTAGCCCGACCCTGATTAAGGCCGACCATCATAATAGACGAGGACGCGAACCCGACCGATCAAGCGACCATGAGAGCTCATGGTCGACCCTATGATCAGACCAACCTAAACGAGGAGACGTCATCACAGTACGAGGTACGCCAGGTGGCCATTCCTAATTGGAAAGACATCAACGTGCTCTGCGCCAGCCGCACCACTTACTGTTGACCTCTTTTCTGATACTTTGACATATCTGACAAAAGTAAGAACCAATGAGAATTAGCCAACTCGGCCGACCAACATGGTTGGTCTCCATCGTGTTGCCCTACACTGTCTTGCAAGCCAAGCCTAAAGAAGATTATAAATATAGAGCATGGCCACCTTCCTCAGGTATGACACTGTTCACACTAAGCTATTACCTTACACAAATACATTCACACACTCACGGTGATCTCAGGGAACGCATGTGCTCATCTTTGTTATCCAATCACTGACTCTCACGCCGGAGGGCTTTAGCTGGGATAACCTCCCAGCTCCCTTAACGGTGTCTTTCTTGTTTCTCAGGTTACAGGTCCAGGAATCAGGGCATTCAAGCGTAAACTAGCCAATATCCATCTACCAACTTCCATAACAGCAACTCGCCGTCTAGGCCATCTCCACGTGTATTTCCAAATATAGTCACCCCATAATTTGGCGCGATCAAGTGGTTCCGTTGCCAAGAATCGAAAGTTTTTCTCACTCTTCTATTTCTTAGCCCTAACTGTGAAACCATGGAGAAAAACACACCCACAAAACAAAACCAACAAGGAACAAATAAGGCCATTCCCATTAGCCATGCAACCCCCTCTAACAACAAATAGGCTCGCTGAAATAGACCTAACAACTCCTAGCTCGAAAACCCTTAAGGGAAGAGGAACCACAGACATAGCCCGTAACCTGGGAGTCGATTTTAACCGGGCCGAAACCTCCTTCGCCGAGGGAGAAGAGGAGGATGATGAGATACACCTCACTGGTTCCAAAATCCATAAGGAAACACAAACGAGCGAGCATGAACGATGCTTGGAGGAATTAAAGTTTTGGGAATGCCAAAAGCTTTATCTCCCAGGAATCCAAGAGGCCGAGCGAAAAGTGTTCGAGTTGAGCAAAAAGGTGGGGCCACTTCCAACATGATAGTTGCTCGGGAGCCAGCCCAAGCCAGTAAGGAGGCCTCCCCGAAAGGCAAAGAAAAAAGAAATGCCACTCCTCGCCCAAGCGCGAAGTCAAGGCTAGGGAAAAAGATTGTCGAACATGTACAGAAACCGAGCATTCATAGCCGACTAACTTTTCCCGATGAGTCAAGATGCCCGCCCTCTCGAACAAGGGAAAGAAGCGAAAAGGGAGAATCCAGACCAAGAACGGAGGCAATGAAGAGCAGAACATGCGAACATTGCACCCATCCCCAGCAATCAGGAACATGACAACGTAAAAGTGGTCGGAACGCGACCACTGAAGTACAGAAAGAAACCCCAGCCCCGCCTATGGAAGTCGAGCAGGAGGTGAAATATCTCCGAGGAAGGCTAGAAGCCATCGAGAAAGGGAAACCGATGATGCTCCCCCCGTCCAAGAATGGACCATTTAAAGAGAAGATGAGAAAAACCCCGTTGCCCGATAAGAAGCTACCGAACTTCGACTCTTACCAGGGTCTCACCAGCGCAGTTGACCACATTGCTAGTTTTGAAGTTAAGATGAATGCCATAGCTCCCGAGGACGAGGACGCGTGGGGTAAGATCTTCGCGGGGACCTTGCAGGGAAAGGCTTTGAAATGGTACACTGGCCTGATGCCAGACTCTGTGGGAACCTGGGATGAATTTAGACAGATGTTTGTGACACAATTTTCCTCGGCGGGATAGCAACCGAAGAAACAGACGGATTTATGTGGCATACAGAAGCGTCACAACGAGTCAAACCAAATGTACATGGACCGATTTATGGCCATGGTCGATCAGATACCATACATCTCGGAGGAATCCATAAAGATGTGTTTCATCTCTGGTCTACAACAGGGCCTGATGAGGCAGGAAATGATGCTCCGCGATCATGGGTCGGTAGGAGAAATGTATGCACATGCACTTCGGGTCATAAATGCCGAGGATGCAAAAGGAGATGGGAAGAAGAAAGACCACGAGGGGTCTCAGTGAGCTCACGACAATTGGGGAAAGGATAGCCGAGGAGGCACATGCCGGCATGAAGATAGCCGGGGACGACACAAGTGGGATGATATGAATTGGACCCCCCTGAACACGACTCGCGAGCACATCATGAATGTCCTGCTCGATCAGGACAGGATCGAACGACCACCTCCGCTAAAGGACACACGCTATCCGCGAAGCCCAAACAAACACTGCGCTTACCACAAAGACATCGGGCATACAACTGAAGAGTGCATCAATCTGAAGCGGGCAATCCAAAGGCTGATAGACAAGGGAGAGCTCAAGAGATTCGAGCAAAGAAACAACCAAGGGGGACGGGGAAGAGAGCAACAAAGAAATTAGAACCCACAACCAGACAATGCAAGGCCTAGGAATGTGATTGATACCATCAGAGAAGCAACTCCGAGTGGTACTCGATTGAAGAACATGATTTACAACTTGAAGCATGTGGTAAACGCTATGCCACGAGAGGGCGAGGAAGGAGGTATCATATTTATGCCAAGCGAACTAGCCATTAGTGAAACAACGAGGCAGCAGCCGCTAACCTTGCGAGTTGGAATTCACAATAGCGATGTGAAGAGGGTCCTAGTGGATACAGGAGCATCGAGGGACATCCTGTATTACAAATGCTTCCTCGGTTTGAAGTTGGGGGACGCCCATCTCAAACTAAGCTCGGTGCAGCTAGAGGGATTCACCGGCCACCAGGTTGCAGTGAAAGGGTCGGTGATAGACACCCCAATTTCGTACCCCTGGTATGTGACTCTGACATGTGATATCAAGAACTGTTAAAACTTAACAAATGTCAAGTTACATGAGTTAAAAATGCGAAAGGCAAAGCAGGATGCGCAAAACAGTAAATTACGAGGGGTAAAAGTGTCAAAATCAAAGTTGAATAGTGGCCTTGGCGCCGCCTGAAGATGCTGCTGGCGTCGCGCCCAAGGAAGGATATTGCCGCGCCATGATGTCCATCAGAGTTTCGCTAAAGCACAATAAAGGCCGCGTACCACCAATTGAAGCGGCTGAAGGAAATTGGGAAATGCCGGATGACTCCGTCTCTCCAACTATAAATAAGAGGCCCCGACTCCTCATTTAAGTTGTTCAAGAGTGCGATAAAAAAATCGCAACGAAGCTCTGTCTCTCCGCGTTCCTCCGAGAGATTAGTTACGAGAGGTGTGAGATAGGTGAGTGAAGCCCCTAAAGTCTCCAAACCCCGTCTAAACTCCGCCAAAATAAATATCCACCGGTTATAAGTGATCCCTAGCCTAGTTGTTAGGTATCCACCTCACTTCCCCGGCCCAAAAATCCCAAAGTAAGCCGTTACTCGCCCGAGTAACGAAATGAAAAACAAAAACTAAGCCGTTATTCCGCCCAACCAAAAGGCGAAACCAACCAAAATAAGTCACACTCGCCCGAGTAGACAAGCCAAAAGTCACCGAAATAAGCAGTCACTCTGCCCAAATCAAAACAACAACCACACAACAAACAACAAAAAAGACTCCCTCTCCCTGAAGGACAAAGCGAACACACTACCGCTCTAAAAGGTAAAGCTTTTAAGGGCGTTATTTATTTTATTTTTTTACTTTTCTGTCCATTTATTATTTTAAAGTTGTTATTTAAATCTGGCACAATGTAGCCAATATAAGCTGTGTTGTGCCCGGATTAGAATAGAAAATATTATGTAAAAGAGCCGTTATAATGACCAAATATTTTTAAACACATTTATAATTATTGTAAGGAAATGGCTGCGAGTCCGTAAATAATGTAGCCACGGATGTATTTGTTTTAATTTTCTGTCTTTTAATGCTTTATTTATTTGCTAAATAAATATAACAATAAGCATATTTCAGCCAAAAACCACTTTTGAGACCGAAAGGGCGAGTTGGGTGCCTAACACCTTCCCAACTCGTAACTTAGCCTCCGAACCCGTTTCTTTTTCTCTGGTTTATTTTTCTTTTTTTGGTTTTGCTTTATTTTGCCTTAAAATAAAGATGGCGACTCTAAAACTTTCAGATCCAGTGGGGCCTTGCAACACTCCTTTACACTTTTCCGTTCTCCCCTAAAAAAGGGAGAATGCGAATGGAAGGGTGATGTATTCACATATCCTGGTATCCCCTAAAAAAGGGATAACTGGATGCGGGAAACCCAAAGCTCCCATAGTGATCAGAAACGGGTCATAAGGCTATTTTTAATAAAATCCATAGTGGGGGCGTCGCAATATCCTTTTTTGCACTTTTCCGTTTTCCCCTAAAAAAAAAAAATGAGAATGAAAGGGTAATGCATTCCCATATCCTGGTATCCCCTAAAAAGGGATAACTTGATGCGGGAAACTATAAGTTCCCATATTGGATACAAAATCCACTAAAGGCAACCGAGGCACATTCCAACGTGCTAACATAGACAGCACTCCTCTCGCACTTTTGATTTCGTCTTCCCCTAAACAAGGGAGGGTGAAACGAGAGCAGTGGTGTCCGCATCCGCACGCGCACCCCTATCCAGGCGCGGGGCGCGGGTCGCACCCCGGGAACCTTAAAGTGGCGACTCTGCTGGGGAGTTGTTTTATTTTAAATAAAATGGAGGGCTAGACTCATAAAATAATTTTTTTTTTGTTTTTATTTGTTTCTGGCTGAAGTATGCTTGTTATATTAATTTACGCATTTGAATATTGCGTTCCTATACATCCGTGCCTATATTTGTGGATATGATCCTCCATCTTGTAGCAGTTTCGTTCCGATAACTGTTACATGTGTATTTAAGAATATTCTAAAAAAAAAGCAAAAATCAAAAAAAAATTCAAAAAAAAAATTCAAAAAATTAAAAAAAAATTACATATATGTTACAAATAAATTCCGGGCAGCACAACAAAAGGGCCAGGGCTTTATTTTATTTCCGGCCCTATATTATTATTTCTTTCAGTTCATTTCCTTTTTTCGTATTATTCTGTACATTTGTACATATCTGCATTCATTCTGTCATTTTACTTTGGGGACATAGGACCAAATTTGTAATTAATAGGGATAGATAGTTTCCCCACTTTTCTTTCTATTTCTTAATATGTTGTGTTTGCTTGCTTGCGCTCAAACTAAAAAGCCGAGAAAATCCACACGTAATAGTAAGACATGTCATACTTGTTTTATTTTTCTGTTTATATATCTAAAAAAAAAGTATAATAAAGACTTTACTGCTTTCTAAATACCGCACACACGTGCACACATATAGGAATATTCCGAACTGTTACCCTACACCATGGCCAGCCTACCCCCTGCATAAGCCAACGCTAGAATGCATATAGTTTCTCAAGACACTTCATAGACCGACCGGTTTTTGCGTCTTCGAATTATGAGTCAGCCCAAAAAAAAATCAAAAAAGAAAAAAAAAAATATGTATATAAAAAAATGTGCAAGTTCAAAAAAAATGATGATAAAAATAAATAAATAAATAAATGCGCAGCAAGAAAAAAAATAAATATAAATAACAAACAGGGGCTGATTTATAATTCTCAGATGCTCGACCTAGACCATTTCGGATGGTGGATCCTGGAAAGAGTATAGGCCCTTTGCTTGGGACCAATCCAGTCCTGGGGAGTCGAAAGGCAGGTGGAAATACGTTGGTCCTATACTCTAGAGAAAGAATCCACTGTTCCAAGAAAAGTCCTGAGACTGTCAAAATGAAGCGGGTGCTTATCCGGTCAATTGTAGGGAACAAAATAAATAATAATAAAATATACTAATAAAAGACACGCTGTATCAAGCCCGAGAAAGCCTCCGGCCGGCCTTACGATACCTCAAAACCCCATTTTCCTCGAAACGGCCGAATTTGGAAAGGCGAGATAATATCTTGGCGGTTGATACGGAAAGTAGTGCAAATCAGTCGAAGGTGTCGATCGAGGCAGGCGAGAATCGACAGAAAGTGAAGATCGGTATGGGTACAAATTCAGGGGCTCTAGGGTATGTTCCGACTCTAGCAATGCGGCAATGGCTAGACCAAAATTTGGATGCACTGACTGATCATATAATGAGGAGCCAAGTGGCTAATCTGGTGCAAAATTTAAAATCCAGTGGTGAGGAAATCTCTTCCCTTGCAGTTCCCCAATAAGCATCAACCTTCCATGTTCCTCCAAATCCAATTTCCCAACCAAACACCAATCCACTAACCCAGAATCCCTATATTGTTCAAAACCCACCAACCCAGACTCCATATACTACCCAAAACCCACCAATCCAATATCCCTATCCTACCCAAAATCCATATTCTATCCAAAATCCTTATCCAGCCCAATATCCTTACCCTACCCAAAACCCACCAATCCAATATCCCTATCCTACCCAAAATTCATATTTTATCCAAAATCCTTATCCAACCCAATATCCATATCCTATCCAATATCCATATCCTATCCAAAATCCATATCCAGCCCAATATCCATATCCAACCCAAAATCCTCACCAGACCCTTCAGCCATAAATTAACCCAGCCTTCCCTAATCCAGCCAGTATATACCAAAACCCAACTTTCCCGTCCGCCAAAATGGAGGCTGACATCAAAATTTTGAAAACCATAATGCTTAAAATTCTAAACCAAGAAGTTTTTGATGAAAATTTGGGGGACAGCTTTTTGGGTATGATAAAAGGAGGCACATATGAAAAGCTCCCTGGTGAGTTCGAACTTATTGCCAATAAGCCTCTGCAGAATTGGTACACCACGACCGGTCCGCTCCTGATGCCTGCAGACCTAGTAGACTGTTTTGGATATACTATCCCCACTCTTTTCCCTAGCTTTACGGATTGGTCATCTACCAATCCGCTACCTAAAGTTGAGGATCTCAAACCCCAGGTCCTCAACAATGTAATAACCCATGTACAGTATGCTTTTAATAATAATATAAATGTCTTTGCTTATTCCTTAGTTGCACCTACTTTAAAAGACACATTAAATAATAATAATTATGATAATGAGTCATTTAATAAAATGGACCCAAAAGATAAAAATTATCTACTTGAGCTTGCAAAGTCAGTTGAGTACCAGGAGCAGAGCCATTCATCAGCAGCTACTGAAGACTTGTCTGCGATCAACTTGGGGCTGGACAATGAAGTCAAAGAGATCATAATCGGCAGCTACCTCCAAGGCCCAGAAAGAAAGGCACTCATCGATCTCCTCAAAGAGTTCGTAGACATTTTTGCCTGATCCTACGAAGATATGCCCGGCCTGGATCCAGCTATAGTCGAGCACCAGATTCCCACATATCCGGATGCTCGCCCAGTCAAACAGAAGCTTCGACGCATTAAACCAGAATGGTCACTACAAGTCAAAGAAGAAATCATGAAACAGCTACGCGTCAACTTCATTCAGGAAGTTGAATACTCGACCTGGTTGTCCAATATAGTGACCGTTCCCAAGCCCAACGAGAAAGTTAGAATCTGTGTAGACTTCCGCGACCTCAACAAAGCGTCGCCCAAAGATGACTTCCCCCTGCCCAACATTGATATTGTGGTAGATGCCGTCGCAGATTCACAAAGTCCGATCTTTCGTCGACGGCATGCTGGCCTACAACCAAATCAAAATGGCAGCAGAAGACCAGGAGAAGACTTCATTCACTACTCCCTGGGGGACTTATTGTTACAGTGTCATGCCATTCGGACTGAAGAATGCCGGAGCCACTTACTAGAGGGCTGTCACCACCCTCTTCCACGACATGATCCATAAAGAAATGGAGGTCTATGTTGATGATATGATCGTGCATTCCAGCGACGCCAATGGTGCTCACATCAAAGATCTTCGGAAGTTCTTCGAAAGACTAAGGAAGCACCAGATGAAGCTTAACCCCACCAAATGCACATTCGGGGTTACCAAAGGCAAAGTCCTGGGATTTTTAGTAACTGAGCAAGGTATCGAGATCGAGCCAGCAAAGATCAAAGCCCTCCTAGAAATGCCACAGCCAAAAACCCTCCACTGAAGTCAAAGGCTTCCTAGGCCTTGCAGACATCGCCTGCTTTCATCGACACCGACCACCACATGTGAGCCCCTCTTTAAACTCCTAAAAAAGAATACCGACCAAGTCTGGGACGCCAAATGCCAGCTAGCCTTCGAGAAAATAAAAGCCTACCTTACCAATCCCCCTGTGCTAGCTCCACCCCATACACATAAACCTCTCCTCATATACTTGACCGTCACAGACACGTCAGTAGGGGCTATGCTCGCCCAAGAGAAAGAAGATTCCTACATTGAAAATGCCATATACTTCATAAGTAGGAAGCTACAAGGAAGCGAGCTAAATTATTCGGCGCTGGAAAAAAGCTGCACCGGCCTAGTCTGGGCCACTCAGAGGCTCAAAACCTATCTCCAAGGAAGGTCCATCAAGCTCATATCCAGGATGGACACTATCAAGTACATCTTCGGTAAACCATCACTGTCCAGCCGACTAGCCAAGTGGTCCTTTCTTCTTAATGAGTTTGACATAACTTATGTCACACTCAAGTCTATCAAAGGGAGCGTCATTGCAGACCACTTAGCCGATCTACCTTTGAAGGCCGAAGATGCGACTGAGCCCGATTTCCCAGATGAAGGTGTCCTGGAAATCACTGACCATGACACTTGTTGGCAGATGTTCTTTGACGGAGCCGCGAACAAAAGAGGCTTTGGCATAGGAACCTTGTTAATCGATCCGGCTGACTCTCACACTCCGTTGGCTATAAGGTTGGAGTTCGAATGTTCAAATAATACGACGGAATATGAAGCCTGTATTGCTGGTGTGGGTCCCAACGGGCACAATAATAAGCTAGAAGGGGGGGGGGGTTGAATAGCTTATTATACACTTAAAACTTTTTAAGTAAGTTCTTTGAAAGGTACTTTCAATCTATTGAAAAGATTGAAGTAGCGGAAGTCTTTCAATGAAGCTGGTTCAAGTCTGCCGATAAGGACTACCGGTAGACCTTAACAAGTTACTTAAGTTTGCTGTAAAGGGTAAAGATAAATAATGTAATAAGCAGTTAAATAAGCAGACAAGTAGAAAAGGAATTAACACAAGTATTTTGGGATGGTTCACACTATAAAGAGTGCTATGTCCACCACCAAGGCAGTCAACCTTGGATTTAAATAGTGCACTATGTTTTCCACTAGATCTATTACAAAGAATATTCCCAATGGATCGTGTACAAAATATTGACTTGTGTTTGGGGGTTAAGGAATTAAATATATGTGAAAACAGGATATTTAATTCGTGCAGAAGGATAGCTATTGAATGAAAACAACAAGAAGTAAAACAATAAATGTTGATGCACAACTTCTTGTTGTTGACGAGGACTTCTGGATCTGTTGAGGATCTCTTGAATGCACTGAGTAATAAGACTTAGAGTTGTTGTAGATTTTCAGAGCAATTCGTCAAGTGTCTATTTCTTCAGTCTTTAATGGTAGTATTTATAGCAGGTGCATTCTGGAGATCCGTTGGAGAAGACGAAGACTTAACAGCTCTATTAGGTTGAATGCATTAAATGCATGGGGCTGTCAATCAAGAATTTCGTCTTCACAGATATCGAGCAGGGAATGAGTACTGAGATCTTCTGGAAGTTGGGCAATCTGGATGTCAGATCTGTGAGAGTTGTTGCAGAGGTGACACCGCTTTCCTCGCTTTCACTGCTCAGCCGTGAAAAGTCTTCTGCTTTTAGAAAGCCGCCGGCAAGTCCGAGATGTCGTGGAATGTCTCAATTAAAATTCAAACCGATAAGGATAAATTTAAATTGATCCATTAAGATTTGCTTGACTGGACACGTCATGATTTGACCGAGTGTGAACAAGGTCTGCCGTTTGTATGTTGAAGCAGGTCTTCCGGTGAAGCTTTCGAAGAGGTCTTCCGCTGAACCTGTTAAAGTCCTATAAAAGCTATACTTGGCAAAGTTCTATACACAGTTGCCACGCTAATCGATACGCAGCCCAATTAGCCACTGATGTATAAAACTAGTGTAATGTATGAGCAGATATAAATCTAATACAATAAGAATCAACAATCTCCTCCTATTTATATCTGGTCATCATTACTACAAATGAGGGCTATAACCGACTATGTGATAGATAATAGCATGTCTAAGAGTTTTATTCATTTAATAACGGAAGACATGCCTCTATCAAACAGTAGAGCACCTCAAGTGTAAAGACTAATCTAAGTGCATAAAAAGATAAGGAAATCATAGAACAACACACAGATTAGTAGCAATCAGTTTAAATAAATTTAAACGGAGTGTTTAAATTCTAAGTAGATATAGAAAATGGAATAACAAGAACTTAAACACAAGACATTTTTGAAAGGCAGATAATCTTCTGTATTATAAACAAGAAGTTTAATGTTTACAGAGTTTTCAAAAGATAGGATAAGTACAAAGGTTAAGGGAAAAAATAGATACTTATTTTACCAAGGTCGTTTCCCTTTTCCTTTGTCTGCAAAGATCTTTCTCCCTACGCTGCTCTCTAGCTCTTCCATTCTTCGCACGCATCATCGGCATCGTGGGAGGTCCGTGGAACGAGAGCGGTAGTCGAAGTTCTTCACGAAGACGATCGTTTCTTCCATAAGCATTCTGTTTATAGACTTCATTTGCTTCTCCTCCGTGATGGCCAGATCACGATCACGATGAGCATTCATGATGTTGTGAGCAGAGTCGCGAGCTAAGTTGTTGAGCTCTAGGACAGGAGGGCGGCCGTTGCCGAGATGCAGTGTGATGGCATGGAACAGCTCGTAGAAGAGGGATGAGCACATTCGTCGCGTTGTGCTTCGACATTGATCTTGACGTCTGTGAACTCGTGTCTCATCTGTCCAAAACGGGTCCATACATCTTCTTGAAACTGCCGAAGAAGAGCAGCAGTCCGGTCGTTGGCTTTGGACGCGACAGTGGCGATTTCAGCGGTAGCGGTAGTAATACTTGTAAGTTCGCCTAGCCGTTCATAAATAGCGCCCAAATTGACAAAATTTCAAGATTGGCCTGAGAGGAAGATGGTTCCTGGCCAATGTGAATGTGAGCGGTACCGGCAGAGGAAGTGGCTTTAGGAGACACGGGCCGGAAGGGATGTTGGAGAGGAGGAGTGACAGAGTCGGAAGAGGAAGAGTCTTGGGTTGGAATGGGGTTGGTGGAAGAGGAGATGGTTTGTGGTGGAGAGGGAGGGGTTGGTGGAGAGTTTATCTCAATGTCAGTATCAGAATTTTCACTGACAATTGAGTGTTCTGTAAAGGGCCTGGTGGAGAACCGTAAAGAAGAGGGGCATGATAGAAGAGGCTTTTTGGGTTTGCGAAGGTTAGGTTGAGGTTGTGGTTGGTCAGGGGAGAATAGATCTGCTACTGAGGAAAGGTCAAACAGGAATTTGGCAGCAGCAGAGTCTATTGGTTTGGTAGGAGGGAGTTGGGTTGGTTGTGATGGTGTTGAGGAAGTGGTTTGGGTTTGATGAGGTGAGGTAGGGGTAGATGGGTTAGGAGAGTAGTTGAAGGGTGAAGGAGGAGGAGGAGTTGGGGTTCGGGTAGGCTCCTCCTGTCTGTGAGGCTCCTCCTGAGGGATAGACTCCTCCGGAGGGGGTGAAGTCCTCTGAGTAGATGACTCAGTAGGAATAGGTTGGCTTGGTGTAGCGGTAGATGGTTGGTTAACGGTAGATGGTTGGGTGCCGGTAGAAGGTTGGCTGGCGGTAGAAGGCTTGGTGCCGGCAGACCTCTTTTTCTTCCTTAGCAACTGAATTGGGGGCTCAGCTGCTTCATCGGTAGAGGCGGGAGTGTCTGCAGGTGGCTGGTCTTCAAAGGTTTTACGTAGTCGCCTACGTTTTGGTTGAGGTGAGGGCGGTGAAGATGAGGATGGTCGTTTGGGTTTAGGAGAGGGCTGGGAAGAGGAGGTAGTTGGTTGAGTTGGTGCTGGTTGAGCTTGGGATGGTTGGGCTGGAGTCTTGTCCTTTTGGCCTTCCTTCATCTCCTTCCTAATCCATTTGGCCTGTTGCTCTTCAGTAGCTACTTCTTCTTCCGGCCTGGCCTTTTTGCCCTTGGCTTTCTGCTTGGCTCGTAAGAGCTGCTCTGCCTCATCAGCCATATCTTTGGCTTGTTGATGGAGGTTCTTAGCAACTTGTTCATCAAATTTTGCAGAAGCCTTCTTGAAGGTCTTGCTAGCCGCTTCATAAGCTTCCATGTTGAAGCGAGTGACTATAATCGATCGGCTTAGCAACCTTGTCAATGGAGACGGGCGGAAGACCTTTCTGCAGCCTTCGCTTGTTCTCGTATTCTTTATACTTGTTGAAGAACGAAGCGGTCAGCTGCTTTTCCTTGGCCACTACTATAAGCTCATCTTCCTTCAAGGAAGAGTTGACCTGCTCTGTGTCTCGAAGAAGAGCATTGATCAGTCTGACAAAGGGCCGTTTGCAGGTGGGGTTGTTCTTGACTCTATCCACCCACTGCTTCAGTTCATTGAAGATAATAGTCCCGAAGTTGAGACGGGTCTGAAGGTAGACGGCACTTGTAAGGTTTAGCTGCTGTGCTGTAAACATATCATGAGCACCACTTTTGAACAGCAGCCCCTTGTCCATTAGGTGGCTTGTGCAGTAGACGTCCAATGGGAAGAGATTCTCAAGATCTTCCCTCAGGGTTCTCTTGGGGTATCAACTCCCTCATTGCGCCCCTGCATGATCGCCTCAAGAATAGTTGATTCAAGTGCACCACCGAAATGCACACCAATAATGGTGGAGATGGTCTTGGCGGTGATGGAGATAGGACGGCCTCTAATCCATCCACGCAGAGCATTCTTATTCTTGAGCTCCATCCTTTGGTAGAACTCTTCAGCCAAGAAAATGATGTAGTCTTTGTCGTTGAGGCAGAAGAGTGGAAGAATTCCAGAGGCATTCATGTCATCGCAGGCCTTGACTCCGCAATAGTGCGCATGCATTGGAGGTCAATGCACATTCCGGGTATATAGAGTTTTGGGTCCAGGGCTACGATTACGTCATGAGCAGCGGGAAAAGTAGGGTATCCCGGAAGGTTGACATCCAAACTTGGAGGAATGTCCTTTTCTGGGTCTAGCACTTTCCTGCTGTCACGCTTGGATTTAGATGTTTTTGCCTGAAAGAAATGCAAGAAAAATTAGGCTTTTTATCTCATATGTTAAACAAACAGAAATTTCAAGTTTTTCTGGAAATTATTGAAAATTTTCAGAATGAAAACTTGAAACCCTAGAATGTTTAGTGAAAGCAAACCAGAGAAATGTATAACAGAAGTTTTCAAGAGAGTAAGCATTCAAAGCATATAAACGACTGTTAGTTTCTAGGTTTTTAAGAACAACAATGGCGGATACTGTTAGTTACGCAAAAGCGACCTTTTGAATTCCAAAGCAATTTTCTTAAGAGATGAAGTACGAAACAGTAAACAGTGAATACCAAGTAGTAGAGTAGAGAAGAACATACCATTGTTGTCGATGAGAAGAAGAAACAAGAAGATTTTGGGAATGAAGAGAGCAGTTGCACAGAGAGAGAGTTTGAATAGAGAGAGAAATATTTTAGACAAAGGGGTTTCGTAAAGTTTTGGAAAGGGCGGTTCAAGGTCTATTTAAAGAAAAATTTAGCACAAGCGGAACTTTAGATATTTTCTAAGTACCAATTTTTATCCTTGACCCCTTTATTGCTTTAGAAACCTCTTTAACTTAAAATAGACTAAGTAAAGATACTAACCTTTAAGTCTTCCGCTAAAGGGAAAATTACGCCTTCCTACGCCTAAAACTAAGTCTTCCTATGAAAGAAAAATAATAAGACATTGAAATTAAGCAAGAGGATCAATCATACCAAGATTTCTCCTTAAATAAGCAAACCCGGTGGCATCCAAAGGGCTTTGTGAGAATGTCACCAATTGATGCTCGCTTGGAACATATTCCGCATCGATGTTACCTTTCTCCACATGATCTTTGAGGAAGTGATAACGGATATCAATGTGCTTTGTCTTCGAGTGCATCATCGATTTTTGAAACCGAATTGCCGATGTGTTGTCACACATAATTGGACAATTTGCGCCTTGATGTTGTAGTCCACTAGTTGTTGCTTCATCCATAGGAGTTGAGAGCAACAGCCGGCAAAGAATGTATTCGCCTCGTGGTTGAGTTTGCAACCGATCCTTGTTTCTTGCAAGACCATGAGACAAGTCTATTTCAAGGAATTGACAAGTCCCACCGGTGCTTCTTCGCTCACTTTGCAGTCGCATAATCGCATCCGAGTATCCAACTAGGTCGGTTGTTGTGTTTGGAATACCGTATGCCTAGGTTTGTTGTTGTTGAAACATATCTCGATGATACGCTTGGCAAGAAGCAAATGTGATTCCTTTGATCCGCCTCGAAATCTTGCACAAACACAAACAACAAACATAATGTCGCCCATCGGCAAGAAGGTAAAGAAGGGAACCTATGATTCCTCGCATTTGGTCATGTTCTCTTGCTTTCCCTTTTCATCTTTATCAAGATGGCAATGGTAGACATTGGAGTCTCAAATCCTTTAGCCGAATCAAGACCAAATTTCTTGATTAGTTCCTTTGCATATTTGGTTTGGCGATGAAGATTCCGCCTAAGTCTGTTGAATCTCAGCCTTTAGAAAGTAGGTAAGTTCTCCCATCATACTCATCTCGAACTTGCTTTTCATCGCCTTCTCGAATCTCTTGCACAAGCTTTGGTTAGTTGATCCAAAGATGATGTCGCCCACATAGATTTGTACCGTAAGAGAATGACCTCAGGCTTGAGGATGAATAGAGTAGTGTCTATCCTTCCTCTCACGAATCCTTGTTCTATTAAGAACTTGGATAGAGTTTCATACCAAGCTCGGGAGCTTGCTTTAGGCCATAGAGAGCTTTCTTGAGTCTAGACATGATCCAGCTTTGTCTTGAATAACAAATCCTCGAGGTCGCTCAACGTATACCGCTTCTTGAAGATCACCATTCGTAAAGGCACTCTTACATCCATCCGATACACTTTGAAGTCCATGAACGAGGCATAGGCTAGAAAGAGTCTCGATTGCCTCTAATCTAGCAACAGAGCAAATGTTTCATCGAAGTCAATCCCTTCTTCTTGCCGATAGCCTTGAGCAACCAGCCTAGCTTTGTTTCTCGTGACATTTCCATCTTCATCTCTTTTGTTTCGAAACCCATTTGGTGCCGATAACGGATGATCACGGCCTTTGAACTAAGCTCCACACCTTGCATCTTTCAAACCGTTCACTTCTTCTTGCATAGCTTCAATCCAGCTTATGATCTCCAATAGCTTCATCAATCTTCTTTGGCTCGAAGTTCGATACGAATGCATATGCAAACATAGTCTCTTCTCGAATTCTATTCCTTGTACGAACTCCTGTGTTGAGATCTCCGATGACTTGAGAAATAGGATGATCTCTTGTTTCAATAATGGTTGAAGGAAGATTACTTCTGGTGAGGTCTTCCCTTAAGAATTCCGGAGTAGGTTGAGAAGGAGATTCACCAAAATCTGTTCAAGAGATAGGATCTTCAAAACCTTCATTTTCTCGGTGAACAAGACGGATGAGAGATCCGCAAAGGTGTTTGGGGTAAGACAAGAGATGGGTTCCTGGGTCAACGTAAGAGTTGGAACCGATCGGCAGTTCAAGTCCGCCTGAAGGATTAGCGATCGAAGGGTCCGCAGCTTGCGGATTCTCAAGAGGAGTGGAAGTAGATGTCGTATTTGTACTGCCTCATCATTATCGAATCATTAGCAACATTCTGAGCCTTTCTAGGCTCTAACAAGTCATATTCATCAAAAGAAACATGCACAGATTCTAAAATTTTTAAATGAGTTTTACTTGAAAATGCGAAATGCTTTTGAATGTTTGGAATACCCCGTAAAAATTCCTTCGATCGATTTTGCATCAAATTTTCCTCAGATATTCTTTTTTTCCATTATGAAGAATAAAACATTTACAAAAAGATTTTAAGAAATCCTATGTTTGGGCTCTTCCTCTCCATATTTCATATGGAGTTTTGTTATGAAACTTGTTTACCGTGGATCTGCTCGGTAAAACATGCAGAGTTGACTGCTCGCCTGTAAGTACTTTGGAAGTTTTGCTTCGCAAGCATTGTTCTTGCCGCTTCAATCGTTGTTCTGTTTCTTCCGCTCACCTACACCATTTTGTTGAGGAGTTCCGGCCAGAGAAGTTGTGGCCGATCCCGTGGTCATCACAAGTATCTTTCTACACCATTGTTCTTGAATTCAAGCCATTGTCGATCTTATGTCACTAATGTCTTCAAGCTTTGAGTTTGAAGTCTTCTCGAAAAGAGCGGTGACTAGATCATATGTTTCATCTTTTGAAGTCATTGTTTCAATCCAGTGAACCTAGAGTAGTCGCCAACTACCACAAGTGTATACTTGTCTCCGTAAATACCGACTCGTAGTGATTGGTCCAAAGAGATCCATATGCGCAGTTGAAGAGGTCTGCTTGTTGACAAGACGACTTTCTTTTGAAGGAAGACTTGGAAAGTTTTCCTAGTTGGCAAGCTTTACAACTTCGTCATGGTCGGCAGACAATCGTAGGTAGACCTTTCGACAAGCCCATTTTTGGAGAGCTTGGAGAGGTGCTTGAAGTTGAGGTGATCGAGACGCTTGTGCCATAGCCAAACTGTTGTCACGAACGTTGTTAGCTACTAGGCAAAGGCTCGAGAATCTCCCTAGAAGATTTAAGTCCACGACATAGACGCTTCCTTGTCTATTGCCTCAGATTCAGAGCAGATTCACGATCTTTGATGAGGCACCGGTTGGAGTTGAATTGGCATAGTAATCCTTTGTCGCACTGGGATATGCTCAAAAGATTGTGCTTTAAGCCACTCACTAGAGAGACTTTGTTGATGGAGAGACTTCCTCTAGTGATCGAGCCATATCCAATTGTTTTTCCTCTTGCATTGTCTCCGAAAATAACAAGTGGTCCTTTTGGCTTCAGCCTATATATAGCCGTAGCAGACCTCTCGCTTTCCGTCATGTGTCTTGAAAGCGCCCACCGCCCAGTACTGATGTCTTTTGTTTTCTCGAATCTATAGCCACGAAGCATTCCTCGAAAAAGATTTAAAGCAACAAGGTCCCTTTATTTTCGGGTCCTAAGGATTAGCAACCTTTTGGGAACCCATACCGCCTAACCTTGAGAGAACTAGGTCTTTCGATTTTGGAGTGAACCTTAGCAGCATTCCCGGGGCCGATGGCCTAGGCAATCGTAAGAGTGACATAAATGGAAATCCATAGAGAAATGTCGCAAGGGCTTTAGTCAAGAATGATTATGATTATCCTTTTTCTTAACATTCAATCTTGGTTTAGCTTGCTTGTCGAATTTTAGATTTAATTGATTCTTTGAATCTTCCTAAGCAGGTTACCACCTCGCACTTAGCTTTGGCTTGTCTCGCTGATTACCCTTTTAGGAGGATTCAAGAGAATACCTTTAAGTTTACTTTCACAGTGCATACGTGCCTTGTCTGCTTCATAGACAAACTTGATAGTCACCGGTAGAGATTTAGGTAGGTCTACTGCCATTTTTGCCTTAGCGTAGTTGCCGCGACTTTAGTTTCTCTCTTTCTCGCATTCTGTTTCTGAAGCAGCATCTTGGCTTTTCCTTTCTCGAGCTGGTAGACATAAGGAACACTTGAATAACCAAGGCCTTGTTCCCTTTATGCTCAACCGCTTAGAGAAAGATATCATTAGCGCCT
>CM028377.1:165176415-165209347 GCA_013146195.2 Codonopsis lanceolata
ACCAAGCATGATCACCCACAAAGTAAACTCTGCACACCCGGATATAAAAGGTAACCTCTTTCTATGGCCAACTATAGCATGATAAGCACATAACCAGCCCATGCCAAGAATCACATCAAAATCACGTATAGGAAGAACTACCAACTGCATGCAAAGTGTGGTCACCCACCAAAACATCACAAGATTTAAACACTTCAGACGCGAGCATATATTCCCCGAGCGGGGTAGACACTTCAAGCAAATATGGCAAAGGTTGAGGCAATACGCAAAGATTCTCAATAAAGTGAAGCAACATATGATGAAGACTCGATCTATGAGAACTCGAGCCTTATGATCGAATATAGAAAGAGTACCTCCAATCACGCCGTAGACCCCGAACCTCGCTACGATCGCGCAAACACCGCCTTGAACCTTGGGTTTCCCATCTACACTTCTCTTGGCTCCACCAGCCACATTTCCTGCTGAGTTGCCCCAGCCCTTTCTAGCACTCCTTCCTAAAATGAGTACCATCTCCACAAATTGTACACTTTCCAAGCTTTGCCCAACACCAATCAACTGTGTGACCTAGCTTCTGACAATAACTGCAAGTCATACTCCCACTACGCTGTCCTTGTTGCCCCTTAGAGAAGAAGTGTTGTTACCTTGTTTCCGATCGTGGCCTACCTTCTCCTCCTTTCCTATCACCTTCCCTTGATATCCCCTTCGCTACTCCGAATTGTTGCCCGACATCGTTTCCGTAGTCCGTGCACTACTAGCATTATTCTTAACCCCTCGTGCTCATCAATGTCTTGTTCTACCTCATATGCCCGATCAATCGCACTCAGAATCGGTGAGCTTAAGCGCTAGAATCTCGCTTAAACTCGGTTCTTAACCCCTTCACAAACTTGTGTGTTCTCCGTGCCTCCGTGGAATCGATACGACAATATCGGCTCACTCTCGTGAACTTTGCATACTCGCCACGCCATGCTACCTTGCTCAAGATCATAAAACTCTTTTCTCCCTTTGATTGCGAACCACATCCCGCACATACCATTCTTAAACTCTCTTTGGAAGTTGGCCCATGTAATGGGAACTTGTTGCATCTCCCAACTCTCCTTTAACACACCACCAATGCTCTACGGCTCCCCTTAAACATAAAGGTTGCTAACATAACCCTTTCTTCGTCAAGACACCCCATCATGGACAATATCTTAATCATTTCCTCCATCCATAACTCACCTCTCGGCTTCGGTTCTCCAAGAAACGAACTAGGCTTTAGCTTAAGAAACCTCTCTAAAGGGTAGTGTCGGCCCTGGTCTCTGGGTGGAGGTGGGTGGTGCCGCTCCTCCCGCCGCTCTCCCTCGGCCCGGCCTAAAAAGCTAACAATCGATGTAGTTCAGCCATATCCTGAACTACCGGATCCTCTCGCGTGGTACCTCTACTCAAGTTCAACCGAACTCTCCGGTCTACCTCTCCTCGGATTAACCATCGACTCCTACAAGAATTCACCGACGTTAAAATCAACACACAAATAACCAACCCAACTAGGCCATGGAACCTATCCCGCCGACGCCTAACCTATAGCTCGATACCAACTGTGACGACCGACCCGACCCCAATGCGAGATCCCGAGTCGCGCCGCCCAAATAGACAATAACACAAGCATGCATAGTAGGATCATAAAATTCATGTGGCGCAACATCGCATACAAACAACAACTCTGGCTACACTTGGCCTAAAACAACCTAATTTAAACAAGTCTTCGGCGACGCATGTGGAACCCAACAACTACTCCTACAATTATTAACACATGCTTATATAACCTCAACGGCCACAACATGCCGGAGACAATAACAACAACAATAATAAACGAAAGCTTTAGCGGAAGAAACCGTAGTGAACCATACACATATAAACAGCTCGACATGTAAGTCGGCTTACCAAAAGATTACAAGTTTAAAGTAGTTAAGTTACAACATCAATAAAAACAACATAAACCCAAGCTAAGTCTACATGACTTGCTTCCCATCGCCCTTTCCAAAATAAAAGGTTAACTAATAGATGTCCAAAAGATCAACCTTTATATCACAAACAACCAAACGTGGATCAAGCGAATCTATCCCTGACCGGCCCTCGGATCTAAGGAAACAAAACAAACAAATAGGGTAAGTCGAAAGACTTAGTAAGTTACTACAATGCATGATCATGTTATAACATGGCATTTATCACAATTAGGGTTCACGTTCATCATATAGCACTTAGCACATTTTCACGTAAGTGCAAGGAAATAAATCATACAAGTAGGATATGATATAGGCACCCGCTCGTAGCTCTCGCAAAATAGTTTGTTAACCCAATATCGTGACTACGATGCTCGTGACGTTGCATCGATATACCGAACTCCGCCGGCTAATAGCAGCCAGTGACGCACTTATTGATACGGCAAGGGCTACTTCCCCATCATGCCTACAATGGAGGGGTGTGAGGTCCCGTGTACGGCGATCCATAGCGAGCACGAATCTCTCAATTCGTGAAGGCTATACATCGCCCTACCCCGACATAAAAATCAAACCAAATTGTGCCACTGACTTAATGCAATGCTCAAGTAGATGTTTACTCGTAAAGACAAATAATGATCGAATTCGACAAGAGCGAACTCGACCGACCAAGTAGGGTATAATTTCTACAATAAACCAAGTCAAGGCAATCAATTGCTCATAACCAAATAATCATAACTTTTCAAATGTACATAAATGATCTCAACTAAACATTGAGTAAACTTGACCAAACGTTGTCCAAACTTCGTAGGGATTGAAATTAGGGTTTATCAAGTTCAAATCTTCCTAGAATCGACTCCGATGAGTCTTTGCTCTAAATTCCCAAATTTAGGGTAATTGAAGCTATGTGCTTCATATCTCAACCTAGTTCATTACTAAGTTCTTCAAGGTCATAAATTTACCAAGGCATAAGAATATGATACATGTTCATCATAGAGTCCAAAATTGAAGATATAACACATTCAACATACCACATCTCATGTAAGCTCAATTTAGGCCATTATCACTTAACAACATTCATCAACAATTACCATACATGTTTCTAACATGTTCAAAGTCCTACATAATCAAGATACAAGAGTTTTATATACTTTCATAGGCAAGAAACCTTCCTATACATGCTCCTAACAAGCTCAAAATCCCAACATACATGAAGATAGCATAGGAAGCATAACATGTGTCCTCATTGACCTCAACCACCATAGGCTTTGTTTCCTTAGGGTCAATGAGAACTAAAGAAGAAGATGAAGAAGAGAGTAACTTACTTGTTACACACCAAAGAAAGAAATAGAAGAAACTATTCGGATGGAAATGCTCCCTTGATGAGCTCTCTCAACTTTAATGAAAGAGTCTTGGCCAAATGATGGATGGATGATTGAAGATGAAGGGTTTAGCTCCAAGAAGCCATGGATGAGCTAGAGAGAAAGTGAAATTGTTTTGAGAGAGCTATCAAGAAATGAGGGGTAAAGAGTCGATTTGTGGCTTTAAAAGGTCAAAGGGTGAGTGGGACAAGTGTCAATCACTTGTGGTCCCTTTTCCAATCAGATTTGGGGCTTAATGACCAACTAATGGACCCTTAATCCAACTTAAAAATCTAGTTAGGGATGTTAGGACTTAAGTAGGAAGGGTTAGGGAGGTTTAGGATAGGTTTAAGTAGGGGTTGGAAGTGAACAAATCGTCAAATTCCGAAACAGGGGAAAATCAGCCCGTAGCAAAGAAACTGTGAGGCGGGCGCTCACCAAGCCCATGCCCATGGCCGCCTCAACATCTGGGGCTTCCCAAGTTCGACCAATCGAAATTACTCTCACATTTGAGGCGGGCGCCTCACCAGCCTCCCATGCGCCTGCCCGTTCCAACTCTAAAACTTGATCTAAACTTGGTCTAAATGGTCCCAAACTTTGGGCAACCATTCTAAGGTCTAACCCTACTCAAAATGAGTCGGAAACACACCCGAACAACTCCCCGAACAAGCTAGGACAAGGCGCGAACCACGCGATTTAATGAACAACTGATTAAACTCAAATCAAACGCCAATCAAACTAGGATGTCTGGGCATGAAATAGGTTTGTTTCAACATGAATAAGACTTGAATATAAAGCTAAGAACTCAACGAACACTTCGACGTCGAAATAGAAGCAAATACGAGCAACGAGAGGAATCGCTAAGCTAAGGCCAAATTCAACGCGATCAAACCGGCGATTCTACAAACAAGTTTATATGATTCTAAACATGTTATGAACTTCTAAAATGATCTATGAATGATTCTAAAACATTTTTATAACAAGTAATCATGCTCACAATCAACCAAGAAAGTAAGAAGACAAGCATACAATGCACATGCAAGATTACGGGCGCGTTATATATATATAGTCGATGCCGAGCCTAAGGATAAGAGGATTTGCTGGAAGCTTCTTTACATAGATTTTAGGTAGTTTTAGATTGTATAACATAATTAGGTTTTGTAATTTCAAGTATTGAAGATCAAATCATGTCTTCCATCATCTTCATGTGCGTTCATCGCCTATGATGAACTAAATCATCCCTAATCTAGAGGTGGGAGGTAACTTGTATCGAATTTATGTTTTGATTCTCATATTATGTCTATTCAATGCTTGTTGATTGTGTTGTTTATCAATCCCTTTATTATTTCGCTTTGAACAAATGAATGTAATCGCAAATAATAAAGGCTTAGAGGTGCGGATACCTGCATGACCAAGTGCATATGTCATACACTGGCTCACCAACACAATAAATTGGACCTATCGAAGCACGAGAGTGATAAGTTAGGACCAGGTTCTTACATGATCTAGGTGACAGATAGATCATAAATCTAGGTGACAGCTAGATTACGCCTCGTGCTTAGGATATGGAATGGGTGAATTTTGCGTATGGAGGAGGATCGAACCAATTGTTCAACGCAACATATCTATTTTTAGTGAACGAACCCAAGACATTGAATGACATTATTATGAATTGAACATAAAGGAGATATAAGTGAAACCCAGAATCCTAGATTTCCACTCACCATAAGATCTTCATATCTGTTATTACTGTCTAATTAGTTAACATCTATAACTAGTAAATTAGAATAGAATTAAACATAAAAAACCCCCTTAGGTTAATAATTTGCTATCTATAACCGCACTGTTCGTGATCACTTGTCTCTGTGGGTTCGACCCTTGCTTCCGAGTCTATTCTATAATAGTCTTGTACACTTGCAAGGAAATAGATAAAATAAAACATCGATCAGGGGGCATTTAGACCAATAAACTGTTTGGGCTGCGCGGTCACTGAAGCATAAGAGGTGGTTGGAGGTGGGGCCGCAGGACCAGGAGGATCTTCAGAAGGAGCCGGAGGGGTGGGAGGCGGCGGAGTCGCCATGGCTGCCGCCATGCAAACCCTAACCCTAATCAAGCCGCCAAAACTAGAGAGAGAAAGCTAGAGAGAGAAAATAATGACTGAATATTCAACTCTATGGTGGGTTAGTGGAGGTATTTGGTCATGCAATGGCTGAAGTGGGATGGGGGAAGGTGTCCAATGCATGGCCTTGCATGTTGGAGGTCTTTCTTTGCCATGTGTTGTACATGCATCCAAATCACTTGAAACTTGTCAAGCATGCATGAGAGGATGTGTAGGACGAACTAGGGTGGTTTAGGGTGGGTTTCGGTGGGTTTGGTTAGGTCAAAAGTTGACAAATCAGAAAATCCCGTAATTCTGGAAATCCTTCAATACGGTCGCATGGTGCTACACCCATGCGAGCGCTTCCTCCTTAAATTCCAGCATTCCCAATTTTGCTTCCTTGCTCGGTTTAGGTCCCTCCCGCATGCAACCTCAAGTCCTCCAACGCACGAAATGGTCTAGAATTCAACCTTAAAGTCCTCTAAAACATAACCAAAGCTAATCAATGATCAAACCTCAATCAAACAAGGCTAAGAACATAGACAGAACACTCCCGAACAACAACCGAAAAGGTCAAACGGAGAAGGGTTAACGCTCGAATCAAACTAGCAACCAAACCAACGATGCAACTAGCATTCAACCAACATCTAAAGCGTGTTAATGATGTTATGAGTGGTTCTAATCAGATTTGATTCTTCCCCGGATCTCAATACGAGATCCCAAGGTCGTGCCATCGTGACAAACTAAGAGATGACAAACACCGCTAAGCATAATGGTGCGAAGTCAAAAGATGAGCCAACCAGCTCAAGACGAAAGACAAAGCCATAACGGCGATACAGAAAATAAACCAAAATTAAGCTAAACCAAATGGGACCTCGAGCTAACAAGCTCCTAAATATAAACAACCAAAGAGATGGTAAATCTCGGCCCAAAATTCGACGCGTGACGCAACATTAGACACGCGCCACAAACCATCGGCAACCAAGGCCGGCAACTATCAAAATCCCAACCTGATAAACAACACTCAACGGCTATAACTTGCCGGAGGAACAATTTAACTATAACAATATAATCAATGCTAAACCACCAACCAAAACTCACGACTAAAACCGTGCCGGAGATAGAAACAATAATAATACCAAACTAGAATAAACGAGCCACACATGCTCGAAACGACAACGAAATAATCTCTAAGGATACAAAGGCTCGGCTATACAACCGGCTCCCAAATACACAACCATAACATAATACTACAATCTACCCAAGTAAAGTCTACTTAACTTTACATTCGAACCTCACAAATAAATAACAACATAATAATAAATAACTCCAAGCTTATAACTTGGAAGACCACCTGCTAGAAGTCGTTATCCGGCCAAGGCTGGGATCACCGCACACACTAGGGAAAACAATCACACGGAGTGAGTCATAATGACCCAAGAAGTTTCTAAATGCAACATATGGCATATTATGACATGGCATGGCATAAATGCACAATCATATAAAATCATGGTATCATGCTAGTATACCATCATGAAACATGTACTTAATTTTTAAAGCACATAAACTCACATAAACCAAGTAGCATATTATTTTTCATATAAATGCTCATAAATAAACATGTGTAACAGTAAACATATTTCGAACCGTTACAATCAAATCCGGTTCAAAACCCAACCAACTTACCATGAGATCCAATCTCAACCGTGATCCGGCTCAATTCCCGATCAATCATACCTGGGGTTTCCTCCCCAAATAATCTCAACTCATCGCTTTCCTTAATGAGTACTGCTACATTCATCCAGCCTCCTGATGAGAAATGGGAGCTCGAAAGTAGGCTAGATGGCTCTCTCTCGAGACCACATCCCACTATTGACCAAATAGTGAGGAGAAAAGGACCCAATGCAACGATTCATAGCGATTGTTCCCAAAGACTATGAATCGTCCCATTGCCGACACAACAACCAAAACCCGCCACCGACTTTAAACCAAATGATCAAGTAGATATTTACTTGTATAAACCAATGAGACCAAGTTCATAATTATCAGACTCATTAAACCATGTAGGACATAATGCTCTACAACAATCTCATAAACCATGCACATAATTGCATATAAACAAGTATGGCATAATGCTCCACAAAATCCCATAATCCATGCACATATTTGCATATAACCACGTAGGACATAATGCTCTACGAAATCTCATAAACCATGCATATAATTGCATAAAATCAAGTAGGACATAATGCTCTACCAAACATCATGAACAATGCATATATTTGCATATAACCATTGTGTTCAACTAACTTACAAGTTTAGTTTAAAAGCTACATATTGAGGTACTTATTATTCCTCAAGTCATCAATCCAGTCAAGTATAGCATACAAGCTTAATAAAATATAATGTGAGGTCTTCCCTAATCCTCAACTCAAATCAAACCAAAGACTACTACGCTAGTCTCAAAATATCCGCAATTCAAGACTTATTATTTTAGTCTTTATTTTAAGTACACCGGACTCATTCATAGTCCTAATCGTCATACATGATCGATAACACCAACACCATACTCAAAACATCATGACTACTCCGTAGTCACTTTCTCACAAGTGCTTTTATAAGCACGCAACCAAAATCCTTAAGGTGAGAATTCTTTCTTAATCCTCTCTTACATATACACGTGACCATACGTTGGTCTCAAATGTCCATGCTCTAACAAACATGCTCAAAACTTATTTCTAATAAGTCTCCATACCAAGAGTGTCTCCATTGGACACAAACCAAAAACCCGGTGTGCATAATCATAACCCAAACAAACCCAAACATTGGAGGGTTTCAACCCAAGGCTTTTTATCATTTTATTGGCCTTATAACGACTCCGTTGAGTCTTACTAACACATTTCATTCTTTATGTGTTTTATAATTTCACACCGTAATAATTCCTTAAAGTTTACAACAATTCCCATTAGTCATTCGGGCTTAATTCCCAAGACTAAAATCTCCACAGCACATCACAATCACCAACCATTTAAAATTTGGAAGTTATATGTTTCACTTCATTAATCAAACGAAATCCGATCGTCGTAGGATTTCAACCCAAGTTCATTTAGCACATACTCGAACTTATAATGACTCCGTTGAGTCCAATCTACCCTTTCTAAAATTTTAGGGCATAGAAGACATGGTTCTCAATATCCTCTATATTCGCAACTAACATCAATAATCATCTTCCCAAGTTCGTTGACTCACATAAACCCGACAAAATTAATTCGCAATGCAACTTAGAACAAATTGGCCATCTTGTGCCTAAATTCATTCAAGTCACCTTACCAATCATAATTCCCAATTCATGATTAAATCATACAACACGGTTTAATATACTCTATTAAGTATATAAAACATAGTAATCAAGCTCACATCAATAATTTTGCAAGCTAAACCAAAATTTGGGCAAAACACCCTCCAAGTATCTCTACCAAATTAACTTCAATACTCATGGATAACCATCATAACCAAGTTCAATAGACTATTTAGAACATGAATTTTACATAAATCATGGTCTCACATAGGTTCAATCAACTCTATCATCAATTTGAAAACCTAGGGTTCATGGCATCTTCTACAAACCCTAACAATGGCTTCCATTGACCTCACATAGCACAAATGATTGTTTCCCTAGGGTCAATGGAGCCCAAAAGAAGGAGGAATAGGGTAGAAACTTACCTTATTGCAGACCCTAACAAGCTGCCAACCGAACTCCAAGAGATGAGGTTGTCTCCTTCAACCTTCTCTTCAATCTCACGGGTAGAAAGGGGGAAGAAGACCCTTCGCAATGGCTTCTGAGATTGAGCCCCTCAAAAGCCCTAGAATCGCCACTCTCAAGCTCTCCTACGACTTGGCTGAAGGTTCGCAGAAGACGGGCAGAAAATGCAAAGGTTGAGGTCGCATTTTGTTGAGGCCGGCTAAATGAGAGTGCGTAAGTTTTAATTTATATAAGGGGGATTAATTCTCTTAATCAAGTCACTAATCCACCTCTAAATCCTCTAATAATGTTTAGGACTAGTATTAGGCTAAGTAGGAGGGTTTAGGTTAGGTTTAGAATGGGTTTAATTGGGTAAAATTCGGACAGTGCACAAAATAGGGCCAAAATCCTGTAACTAGGATTCAGGGACCAATACGGTCGCATGGTTATGAGACCATGCGAGCGCTTCCTCCATAAATCAGCCTTCTTCCATTTTCTTGCTCCTTGCTCGGTCCCGGACTCTCCCGCATGCATCCTCGAGCCTTAAAGCTTCGAAATGGCTCACAATTGAGCCCTTAAAGTCCTCAAACATTAAACTAATCCATCCAAGTCTCAAACCAATATTAAAGTAGGTCTAGACTCCCATAAACATCGCCCGAAACAACCCGGGGCAAAACCAACGCAAGACGTAACAACTTGCTATCTAAACGTCGAATGAAACCGCAAACTGACGGGTAATAACCCATGATTGTAAACACCTATAAGGGCTACAAAATAGGCCTGAATGCCTCTCAGATGATGAACAACAGATAGGGAAAATAGGCTCCCGAAAGACGAGACGTTCGCCCGGCTCAATCTCAAACTACGCGATAAGGAGAATTTCTATTCTCGAGGCGTCAAAACTTCACGAGACTTATGGAATGCATCCAATTGGAAGTCTACTACATCTAAACATGTTATTTAATCATCATGTAAAGATCTGGGACCAAATCGAGGTCAGGAACACAAAACCCGAATAAACTCTCAATCGCGTCGCATTTCGACTACCGTCGGGTTACGACTTTTGACTTTAGCAAGTCAACAACTATATGACATCTCTTAAAAGTGTTTTAGTCTTAATGTGGTCTCTCATACACATTTAGACTCTCTCACAAACCAAACGAGCAATCAACCAAAGAAGGAATGCGAGCATTGCACGCAATTCAAGCTAACCGGGAATCGGGATCTTACACTAACATTAATCCATGTGTTTATAACATAAAACACAAACCCAAGTTTCAAAGCAACTCGTGAAGGAAAGGTGCAAACGAGCATCTCAAACGACGTCAATGAACGTGCTATCGACTTTAAACATATGAGTGAGCTAAGTTAACATACTAATGATGATTACGAAAATATGAACTCATGAAATAAACAAGCAAGCAATAAACTAGGGTTTTACATTCTCCCCTACTAAAAGGAATTTAGCCCCTAAATTCTTACCGTGATCTTCACATAAATGAGGGTACTTCTCGCGCATCTCCAACTCGGTCTCCCAAGTCGCTTCCTCGATCTCATGATTCTTCCAAAGAACCTTAACTAATGGAATTGTCTTGTTCCTCAATACTTGCTCCTTGGTGTCGAGAATCTTCACCGGTTTCTCAACATACGACAAATCAGGCTGAAACGAAATCTCCTCATACGCAAGAACATGCGAATCATCCTTAAGATACTTCCGAAGCATAGATACGTGAAACACATTATGAATGTCCGACAATGATCGCGGTAAAGCCACTCTATAAGCCAAACTCCCAACTCGCTCAAGAATCTCAAAAGGTCCAACGAACCTCGGTGATAATTTCCCTTTCTTCCCAAATCACTTAGTACCCCTTCTCGGCGATACCTTAAGAAACACATAATCTCCGACTTGGAACTCCAAATCTCTCCTCCGATTATCCGCATAACTCTTCTGTCGACTCTGAGCCGTAAGTAATCTATCCCGAATCAACTTCACACTCTCGGCCGACTGTTGCACAATCTCTAAACCCCATAGCTTCGCTTCTCCAACTTCATCCCAACAAATAGGAGATCTACACTTCCGTCCATAAAGTGCCTCATACGGTGCCATCCCAATACTAGATTGGTAACTGTTATTGTATGCAAACTCTGCCAATGGAAGGTGTAAATCCCAACTTCCCTTAAAGTCCACCGTACAAGCCCGTAACATATCCTCAAGTATCTGTATCGTTCTCTCGGACTGTCCGTCTGTCTGAGGGTGAAAAGCTGTACTGAAATTCAACTTAGTCCCCATGGCTTCCTGCAAAGCCTGCCAAAACCTCGAAGTAAATCTCGGATCCCTGTCTGAAACAATGCTAACCGGAACCCCATGCAGTCTAACAATCTCCTGCACATACAATGCCGCCAACTGACTCAAGGAATAAGTCATTGCAATCGGTATAAAATGAGCTGACTTCGTTAACCGATCTACAACAACCCAAACGACATCAAACCCTCTACGTGTACGTGGAAACCCCGAAACAAAATCCATCGTAACGTGCTCCCACTTCCACTCCGGAATATCTAACGGCTGCAACAATCCCGCGGGCCTTTGATGTTCCGCCTTCACCTATTGACAACTCAAACACTTCAACACATAATCCGCAATTTGGCGCTTCATGCCATTCCACCAAAACTGCTTCTTCAAATCCCTATACATCTTCGTACTCCCCGGATGGATACTATATCTTGCCTTGTGAGCTTCATCCAACACAAGTCGTTTCACATCCTCAACTGAAGGAACACAGACTCTCCCCTTGAAAGTCAAAATCCCTTCTTTATTCATTGCAAACTCCGGCGTCTCATTCTTACTCAAACCTTCAATGATCTTCACTAATCCCGGATCCTTCCCTTGAGTCTCCTTAATCCTTTCCAATAAAACTGGAATAGCCCGGACATTAGCAAACAACACACCATGATTAACCTCACTAGGACTCCAATCACGGACATCCTCTAACATCTTCCATTCCCGAATCATCAAACACGACAAATAAACATTCCTACTCAAGGCGTCGGCAACCACGTTCGCCTTCCCCGGATGATAAAGTATCGTACAATCATGATCTTTCAACTTCTCCATCCACCTCCTTTGTCTCATATTCAACTCCTTCTGTGAGAACAAGTACTTCAAGCTCTTATGATCCGTAAAAATTTCAAACTTCGACCCATACAAATAATGCTTCCATTTGTGCAAAGCAAATATGACCGCTGCCAACTCAAGGTCATGCGTGGGATAATTCTGCTCATACGGAGACAACTTCCTCGATGCATAAGCGATCACCTTACCATTCTGCATAAGAACACAACCCAATCCCTCTTTCGATGCATCGCTATAAACCACAAAGTTCTCATCTCCGCTAGGCAACGCTAAAACTGGTGCCGTAGTCAACTTCTTCTTCAATTCTTGAAAACTTGCTTCACACTTATCGCTCCAAACAAATGCTGTCTTCTTTTGGGTCAAATTTGTCATCGGTGTAGCAATCTTCGAAAATCCCTCTATGAACCTCCGATAGTACCCGGCTAACCCCAAGAAACTCCTAACCTCCGTAACGATAGTCGGTCTCCTCCAATTCATCACCGCTTCAACTTTAGAAGGATCTACCGCTATCCCGGTACTAGAAACCACATGTCCCAAAAATGAGACCTCCTCTAGCCAAAAGGCACACTTGCTAAACTTAGCATAAAGTTGCCTCTCCCGAAGAATCGACAACACCATCCTCAAATGCTGTGCATGCTCATCCCGAGACTTAGAATACACAAGAATGTCATCTATGAAGACCACCACAAAACAATCAAGAAAATTATGGAACACCCGATTCATCAAGTCCATAAATACTGGCGGCGCATTAGTCAACCCGAATGGCATCACCATGAACTCATAATGCTCGTACCTCGTACGAAAAGCGGTTTTCGGAACATCCTCGTCTCTCACCTTCAACTGGTGATACAACCTCAAATCAAGTTTAGAATACACCATCGATCCTTGCAACTGATCAAACAAGTCATCTATATGCAGCAATGGATACTTGTTCTTGATCGTCGCTTTGTTCAACTCCCGGTAATCGATGCACAACCTTAGGCTTCCATCCTTCTTCCTGACAAATAATACCGGCGCACCCCAAGGCGATACAATTGGCTTGATAAAGCCAATATCAAGAAGCTCATGCAACTGCACCTTCAACTCCTTCAACTCCATAGGTGCCATTCTATAAGGCGCCTTCGATATCGGTGTGTCCCCGGCAACAACTCGATACAAAACTCGATCTCCCTATCCGGTGGCATCCCAAAATCTTTAGAGAAGACATCCGGAAACTCATTCACAACCGGCACATCTTCAAGATCGGAAGTCGAAACCCGCTTATCAATCACACAAGCTAGGTATCCCGTGCAACCATGTGACGACCCGACCCGGACGCCGAGATGGAATCACAAGTCAAGTCGTCCAAATAGGACAACAATACAAGCAAAGTCTCAATTTTAGAAAACGACGTGACGCAACATTTCAGATGAAGCGCGACTCGGCACCAAAAGGCCGGAAATTTTTAAAACTTTTTAAACCTGATATAGCAATTTAAGACAAGTATATCAATTAATCGGCGACTTTACTACCGGAACCCAACACTACGCAGTTCATGCAAATATACCTCGACGGCTATAACAGGCCGGAGAACAACATAATTAAATGAGAGTTAAAGTAATGCCCAGCGGAAGCTTTAAAACACGTGAACCATACTACATCTATACAAGGCTCGGCGTACATGCGCCGGCACTCAAAAATAGGATACATGAACTACAAGTATAGACATAAATCCAAATAAACCAAATTCCCAAGCAAAGTCTAAATGACTTGCTAAACCCAACGTCCTTACAAAAGAGAACAAAATAAGGACATCTAAAAACCACAACCTCGTCAAGCGTCACGACAAGCGAGAATCCTACTACACCTCAACGAGCGGTACCTGAACGGCTCGGATCTATAGCAGTAAAAGGGAGGGGGTAAGTCATAAAGACTTTGTGAGTTAACAATTATGCATGTCATGGCATCATGCAGCATACATATCAAGATATCATTTTTAATATCAAGTCAATCAAAGCGTTCATTTAATAAACACTTAAATCACATATCCATGGTAGCACATTGTTTCACATAAGTGCTATAAAGGTAAACCACATAATAGGAGGATATGTTATGGAACCGATGCCGCTACATAGCTCCCCGCAATACACGCTAACATTTCGTGCCAATGATACCCGTGATGATTGTATCAAAGTACCGAAGTTCTACTCGGTACCGAGCTCTCTACTCGGTTATTAGACTTGCCAATGTGCTCTCTTGGTTACAAAGAAGGCTACTTCCCCACCGTGGCCAACAAAGGGAGGCGTGTGTGATAAAAACCCGGTATAACAACCCATCACTATCACGAGTCCCATAACTCGTGACGGCGATGCATTGTCACACCAACGACTCAATCAAATATGCCAGCTAGACTCATGCAATGCCAAGTAGATGTTTACTCGTCATCAAATCTCAAATAAGGAACAAGTTCGACAAGAGCGAACTTATTCAACAAGTAGTTGTTTACTCATTTAAGGAATCACACAAGAATTCGACAAGAGCGAATTCAACATGTCAAATAGACACATTATTCTACAACATGCTCTTAATCATGCATTTACTTGACACGATCACATAAACCGCATAAGAACTCAATTGAGTCTTACAAGCACACATACATCAAGGCATACTCATCAATCCATCTCAAAGTATCGTAAGCTAATTCATTAGTCTAACGAACTACATTCATCGTAGGGATTGATTATGGAGTCGTCATTGTTCATAACTCCCAAATTTCAACTCCGGTGAGTTTTACTACATTTCAACCAAGAAGAGTATTGATACTATATGTATCACATTGCCCTTTTCTAGGTTCTCCGTTCATTTCGAACTTGATAACTAAGCCGTTCATGTTCTTAAACTAGCCTTAAACACAATCTCGAGTTTCAAACCCTAGTCTCGGCGATTTTGTTAAACCTTGAATTGGACCGAATTCTTTCACAAGAGTTATTCCCAAGCTTAATACAAACAACATTCATGCTTTAATAAATCTCAAAATCATAACTTCATAGAGATTTCATAAAATCATACACATATTATATATGTTGAAATGGAAGTTTTGTCTTCACAAAAGATGTTCACAATCACTATTAGAACAACTATAATGAAGGGGTCATGCTATTTTATTTAACATGAAAATCTCAAGGGAATTGTCACTCACCTTAGTCCTATGATTAATGGATGAAAGGTTGATTAAAGAGAGGATTGTAGTAGAGAAGATCAAGCTCTTCGATTTGGCGGTCTCGGCTCGTCAATCGGACCACCGGATCTCCGGGAAATGGTCTCTCAAGTTGAGCTTCTTCCCAAGGACGAAAATGGAGCTATGTTCAGCCAACAATGGAGTTTTGTGATCAACAATGGCTGAACCAAGGCTTATATACCTCAAACTAAACCTCAATCCAAGTGTAGGGGGTTAAATGGCTTGCTAGCCATTGATAGATCTCATCCAAGGGTTTAGGAGGCTTGGACTAAGTCAACAATGAGGGCTTAAGTCTCCAAGGGCGGCCAACGGGCAAGGGCTAAGTGGTCTTCAACCAAAACTTAAACAAAAATCCCGTAAGTGAAGTACTGATGACCTTGCGGTCGCAAGGTCATCTCCACCTTGCCTCCGCAAGGTATCCAGAACTTTGCTTCCCCAAGTTGCTGCCTCCTATGCGAGGGCAAGACCAAACCACCTTGCGATAGCAAGGTCTCCAGGTTGAAAAGCCTTCAAATTTGGCCTAGAATCAACCCCAAACAACCCAAGGAATTCAAGGGGGGTAAACCAACACTCAAAACACAATCGGAACAGGCCCGAACATCACCCGAAACACATCCGAAACAAGTTAGAACATGGCTGGAACCACTCCACAAACGGCCAACGAATCAAACACGAGTCAATCCCAACTTAATCTAGGATAGAATGAACATGTATTAGGCTTGTTTAATCATGGTTATAGCTTGTATTCAAGGCCTAGAACTCAACCGAACTTCTCTCGAGATGAAATGAAGGCAATACAAGCAATGATGTAAAACCGCAAAACACAAACGAAGCAACGAAGCTTCTAAACTCCCAACCAAGAACACAACAACTAAGATGAACATAATTAACCTTAGATGCAAAGTACTAAGATTCTCATGAGACTTAATAAGGTGATAACACGTTAATACGAACACCCGAAACAACAACAACAACAAGGCATGCAACGCATGGAAGACCATTACTCTATTATGATCTCAACCAACTCAATGCCAACAAGACATGAATGAAATGAAGTCTCAAATATGTCAAGACATATTATAAACATGTTATAATGATGACAAACATGCAATGGGTTCGGGTTCTCACAACCACGTGACAATAATTTCCTAGCCTTTAGAGCAGAAATGACGCGCAACCCACTAGACGCGTTATCACCCACGAACATAAATTTAGGAACACCCGGAATATCAAATGTAACCCTCTTACTAAAGCAATCTACCAAAGCATGATAAGTGCACAACCAATCCATACCGAGTATCACATCAAAATCACTAAGTGGCAACACTACCAGATCCGCATGCAAAACATGTTCATCCACAAGTACATCGCATGCTTTATAAACTTCTGAAGCCAATAAACAATTAAACATTCCCCAAGCGGGGTAGAAACTTCAAGCACGTAAGGCAAAGATTGAGGCAATGCACGCAAACGGTCAACAAAATGTGATGCAACATACGAATGTGATGATCCTGGATCTATAAGTACTCGTGCTTCACTATCGAAGATAGAAATGGTACCTCCAATAACTGCGGTCGACTCAGGTACTCCCCTCTGGTCTAAAGCAAATACACGTCCCTGCACCTTTGCTTTCCCATCACTATCTCTCTTAGCCCCAACAGTAGGCTGGCTCGATCCTCCTGGCTGATTACCCTTCAACTTAGGGCAATTCCTCTTCACGTGCCCCGCAGCTCCACAGTAGTAGCACTCCACCGGTGCCCCACTCTTCTTCCAACATTTATCTTCCGTGTGCCCCGTCTTCGAACAATAGGAGCATACCACTATCATGCCACGATCTCCCTGACTCGGTGTAGAAGCAGCTCCTCTACCACCTGACTGATTTCTCGCCTGCCCTTCATGATTAAATTTTCCATTTCCCTTCCTACGATCATTGTGCCCATGAAAATTCCCTCGATTACCTGATCCATTTCCTCGTCCCGAAGACTGTCTAGGCTGTGAAGAAAAACCCAAATTACCCATGACACGATGTTCCTCGATGTCCCTCTCAATCGCATAGGCTCTCTCAACTGCCTTCCTGTAATCCACGAACTGATGAGACAACAGCTGTCTCCTATACTCCGTCCTCAAGCCCTTCACAAATTTCTGTGTTCTCTTGGCCTCATCCGGAATCAAATGACTACAATAGCGTGCTAGCTCCGTAAACCTCGCTGAATACTGCGATATCGACATGCCTCCCTGCACTAGGTCAAGGAACTCCTTCTCCCTTCTCTCCCGAACAACCTCCGGCACATACGAAGCTCTAAATTCCCTAACAAAGTTAGGCCATGTGTGGAGGACTCTCAGCATGTCCCAACTCTCTCTTAGCACTTGCCACCAGTGCTCTGCAGCGCCCTCTAGCTTAAACACTGCTAGAACCACCTTCTGCTCATCATCACACCTTAACGGTGCAAATATCTTCTCTAGATGCTCGATCCACAACTCGGCCTTCGAAGCATCCGGTTCACCATCGAACTGTCTTGGTTTCAGCTTTACGAACTTCTCAAGCATCGAATCTCCGTGATGTCACGCATCTTGTATCTATTCAACTGCCGTGGTGTGGTGGGTCCCGGCGGTGGTTCACCAAAGACCTGATTCATCTCGTTCATCATCGCAAGCATTCCCCTATACATGGTAGACATTGCTTCGAACTGCTCCTCCGGCGTCCGAAGTGGAGGAACCTCTGGCTGGCGGTTCTCATTAGTCTCTCTACCAACATTTGTGCCTCTACCGGCACCTCTACCGGTACTACCTCTGGTGCTAGTACCAGCTCTAGTGTCAACCATATTAACCTACAAGAACACTCTTCGTTAAGATAGAACTATCACACAAAACCAACCCCCTAAGCCAAGGAACCTATCCCGGCGAATAGCTAACTTATAACATAAGCTCTGATACCAACTGTGGCGACCCGACCCGGATCCCAAGACGAGACCCCGAGGTCGTGCCGCCTAAAAAAGGCACATAACAAAAACAAATAGCAAATAGTGGGTAAGGCCATAACGGCGGTACGCCAAAAACTTTAACACATGCGGAAGCGTATAATAATTAAACAGTGGCGCCCGAGCTAACAAGCTCAAACTAATACAACCTTAGAGATAATGAATCTCTTGGTCCAAAAATAAAATCATGTGACGCAACAATAGGCACATATAACAATTTATGGCAATTATATATCAAATCATCGGCGACGCTACGGCCGGAACCCATTATTAAACTAAGTCTAGAACTCTAGTCTAGCATGCTTAACGGCTAAAAACATGCCGGATAATAAACATATTAAACAAACCAATACATGGTTAAAACAACTAAAGTATGATCAACATAAATACACAAGGCACGACTAACATATGTCGGCTCTCAAAAGATTAAGTACTAAATAACAAACGTATCAAGTCTTGCTACCCCACATAAAGTTTATATAACTTTATGTCCCGTCGTCCTTGCCAAAGAAAAGAGTACTAAAATTAACAAGGTAGCAACCTCGTCAAAGCTTCACCAATCGCAACTTGACAATCACTTCGAACCACTTGCACGGCTCGGATCTAGGGAAAACAATCAAAACAAATAGGAGTAAGTCATAAAGACTTAGCAAGTTACTAACATAACTTCCTGTCATGGCATCATGCACAACAATAATAATTCATGTTATTGCATAATATACATTTCATAAATAATCATGTCAAGGCATTCATACTTAACAATCTCGAGTATCATGTTATCAACAAGTATAACATTTCATTAATTCAATCAACCATCATTTCATATCATATCATATTCACGTAGCACATTATTCACATATAAGCACTCGTGAGTCAATTCATACAAAAGGGAGGTGATATCGTTACCCTTTTTCCGCGCATGTCGCTCCTGCAAAAACATGTGCCAAACTTATGTGTCCTCGATATCCCTTTCGTGGATATCGACGCCCCGAGACATTTCCCGCCGAGTTCCGATAGTTATCAAAGTCATGTTTCCATACTACAACTAAGATCAACTACTTCCCTACCGTGGCCATCGATAGAGGGTGTGTAATCCGCGCGGCGATCCATCAAAATCACGAATCTCACGATTCGTGAAGATGATGCATCGTCCCCGCCCCAAAGACTCAACAAACCGACTCCAGCTGGACTCAAACTTCAAGCACACGTAATTCATATTCATATGCTCAAATAAGTAGGCAAGTACTCTACAATCATCTAATCATGCTTTTAATTCACAACTAGCACATAAACACATTAGAGATAAAATCAAAGACTCTAATCATCAAGTGTTCTCCATACACTTTAAAATGCTTGGAGGCTTAACCTCCATTAATACTACCCCAAAATTCGTAGGACTTAGGCATATTACTCCTTAATGTCATACTAACCCAATGGTCAACTCCGTTGAGTCATAATCAATCTTTCAAAATTAGGGTATAGAAGCCATTGGCCTCAATACTCTCCTATGTCCATACTAACGTAATAAATAGGTTACTAAGGTCATTAAACCCATAAAACCCCAATCAAACAATCAAGGTATGAAACTATAGAATCAAAGTCACAAACTAGGCATATACATTCTTGTCATTTCATCAAATATGCACCCAACACTTAAACCCCAACAAAGTAGGGTGATTTATCATACATTACCACACATAAATAGTATCCTAAACATGGTTTACAACCTGTTTAATCTGATCAACAACTCACAAACTAGTAGCATATACATTTAGCATGTACGTGAACATAGCATCTCAACAAGTCTAACTATTTCATCAAACATGCTCCCAATGCTTAAACAATAAGGTAGGGTGATTTATCATACTTTAGCACACATAAATAACATCCTAAACATGGTTTATAACCTGTTTATAATCTGATCATACAATTAAAAATGTAGCATTTAATATACGTGATATACAACATAGCATCTCTACAAGTCTCACTATTTCATCAAACATGCTCCCAATGCTTAAACAACAAGATGGAATGATTTATCATACATTATCACACCTAAATAACATTAAAATCATGATTTACAATCTGTTCATAATCTGTTTACACAACCCAAAATACATCATTTAGCACATACGAGATCATGGCATCTCTACAAGCCTAACTATCTCACCCAATATGCTCCCAACACTTAAACAACAAAGTAGAATGATTTATTATACATTACTACACCTATATAACATTAAAATCATGGTTTATAATAGGTCTATAATCTGCTCATACAACCCAAATTCATCATATAGCATAATCTAGAACATGGCATCTCTATAAAGTCCTAAGTGCACTCATTGACCTCATATAGCAAGATTGTTTTCCCTAGGGTCAATGAGGCTAAAAGAAATAAGAAGAGATGTTGTAACTCCCCTTAAACAAGTCCTACAAGAAGTACAAAACGTCCATGCAAGGGTGGGTATGTGTTCTCCTTGCTCTCCTCTTCACTTCTACCGTTCGGTTTTGGAAATTGCTTCTTCAATAGTTGGCCACCATTGTTGGACACTCAAGAATTGCTTGAATAAACTCTCTAAACTCTCATGAAGCTGAAGTGATCAGCCACGAATTTGGAAGTGAATGACTGATTATGGTGGGTTAGTGGAGGTATATTGTCATGCATGGCTTTGGTTTAAGTGGGGGAAGGTGTCCAATGCATGGCCTTGCATGTTGGAGGTCTTTATTTGCCATGTGTTGTACATGCATCCAAATCACTTGAAACTTGTCAAGCATGCATGAGAGGATGTGTAGGACGAACTAGGGTGGTTTAGGGTGGGTTAGGTTGGGTTTGGGTGGGGTTTGGTTAGGTCAAACAGTTGAAAAATCCCGTAATTCTGAAATCCTTCGCGGTGCTACACCCATGCGAGCGCTTCCTCCTTAAATTCCAGCATTCCCAATTTTGCTTCCTTGCTCGGTTTAGGTCCCTCCCGCATGCAACCTCAAGTCCTCCAACGCACGAAATGGTCTAGAATTCAACCTTAAAGTCCTCTAAAACATAACCAAAGCTAATCAATGATCAAACCTCAATCAAACAAGGCTAAGAACATAGACAGAACACTCCCGAACAACAACCGAAAAGGTCAAACGGAGAAGGGTTAACACTCGAATCAAACTAGCAACCAAACCGACGATGCAACTAGCATTCAACCAACATCTAAAGCGTGTTAATGATGTTATGAGTGGTCTCTAACATTAATCCATGTGTTTATAACATAAAACACAAACCCGAGTTTCAAAGCAACTCGTGAAGGAAAGGTGCAAACGAGCATCTCAAACGACGTCAATGAACGTGCTATCGACTTTAAACATATGAGTGAGCTAAGTTAACATACTAATGATGATTACGAAAGTATGAACTCATGAAATAAACAAGCAAGCAATAAACTAGGGTTTTACACTACCACTGTGAGCCCCTCTTTAAACTCCTAAAAAGAATACCGATCAAGTGCGGGACGCAAAGTGCCGCCTAGCCTTGAGAAAATAAAATCCTACCTTACCAATCCCCATGCTAGCTCCACCCCATACACATAAACCTCTCCTCATACACTTAACCGTCACGGACACTTACATCGGTAGGGGCTATGATCGCCCAAGAGAAAGAAGATTCCCTACATTGAAAATGTCATATATTTCATAAGTAGGAAGCTACAAGGAAGCGAGCTAAATTATTCGGCGTTGGAAAAAAAGCGCACATGAAGCCTAGTGGGCCACTTTCGGAGGCTCAAAACCTATCTTCGGGGAAGGTCCATCAAGCTCATATCCGGGATGGACCCTATCAAATACATCTTCGTAAACCATCATTGTGCAACCGACCGCCAAGTGGTCCTTTCTTCTTAATGAGTTTGACATAACTTATGTCACTCTCAAGTCTATCAAAGGAAGCGTCATTGCGGACCACTTAGCGATCTACCTCAAGGCCGAAGATGCACGAGCCCGGTTTCCCGGATGAAGGTATCCGGGAAATCACCGACGGGACACTGTTGAGGAATGTTATTTGATGGAGCCGCAAACAAAAGAGGCTTTGGCATAGGAATCCTATTAATCGATCAGAGTGACTCTCATACTCCGCCGGCTATAAGGTTGGAGTTTTAATGTTCAAATAAAACGGCGGAATATGAAGCCTGTATTGCTTGCCTAGAAGAAGCTCTTCAAAGGGGAGCTCAAGATCTCGAAGTCTACGGAGACTCGGCCACGATCATAAATCAAGTTGAAGGAAGATGGATGACCGGGATCCTGTACCATTGCAGACTCTATCATGCCAAGTTAATAGCTATGCCGCCCGATTTGGTTCTATCTCGTTCCATTACTGCCACGAGATAGGAATCAATTCGGCGATGCAGCCACTCACGGCGTCACTAGTCAGATTCCCGCCGAAACTAAAGTTCACCATTTATAGTCGGGAAGAAGGTCACTCCAGATCTTGTTTCAAAATTACTTGACCTGAAGCGGATCACGAGCCTGGTATCTTGACATCTTAAATCGCTCGAGAAAAATCTTTATCCTCCCGGCTTAGACAAAAGGGAAGAGTCTCCTGCGAAGGTGGGCCTCCCAATTGTACTCGGCGGTGGCGGCAACATATAAGAGGCATTATCGAGGCCTCGACCTACTATGTGTCGATCAAAGCCAGCCGAGCAAATTATGGATCAACTACGGTGGTACCTATGGGCCCCACATGAATGGCCATATGCTATCAAAGAAAGTCATCAAGAGCGAGGTACTATTAGATGCGCTCGAAACTGATTGTATCCGGTGGGTGCGGCATTGCGACAAGTGTCAACGCTTTGCCAATCTACAGCATCTGCCCCCAAACGTCCTATACAACTCCACAGCCCCCTGGCCCTTCTCAACATGGGGTATTGGCGACGCCATAGGCCAAATTCATCCGAAGGGATCAATGGCCATGAATACGCCCCGTAGCCGCCGACATTACTTCACAAAGTGGGTGGAAGCTTCTTCCTACAAGGTCCTAAATGCCCGAAAGGTGTCCGAGTTCATCCGGGCCAATATCATATACTGCTACGGGGTACCTTTCGAGATCATCTCCGACAACGGCTCTCATTTGAAGGGGACGTGAACCGCCTGCTGACGAAGTTCAAGATCCAAAGACACAAATCCTCCCTACGGCCACAAGCCAATGGTGCCGCTTGAAGCACCCAACAAAACTCTCGAGAACATCATCGAGAAAAATGGGCGATACTGAGGAAAAGACTGGCCAGAAAAATTGCCACTAGCCCTCTGGGGCTACCGTACGTCAGACACCCACTAGGGCTACCCCCTACTCTCTGGCATATGGTATGGAAGCGGTACTACCAATAGAAGTGGAAATCCCATCACTAAGAGTGATGATGGAGGCTGATATAGCAAAAGTTGACTGGGTCAAAAGGCGGTACGAAGAACTGGCCCTAATTGATGAACGACGCCTGTTAGCCTTAGAACATACCCGGGCCTATCAAAGGCGCATCGCCCGAGCTTTCAACAAAAAAGTCAAAGGCCGTGATATCCAAGTTGGAGACCTCGTGCTTCGAGAAAAACCCCCTAGTTATGTTGATACTAGGGGAAAATGGAAGTCTCCCTGGATGGGACCGTACATCGTTAAGGAGATCCGATTAGGAGGTGTCGTGCTTCTCACGAACCAGGATGAGGAAGATCTTGTCCAGCCCTTCAACCTTGACAAACTCAAAAGGTACTATGCCTGAGCCATCCTATCCAGCTAATGCTTCCCTCTCAAGCCCCCTAGGCTGAAAACCCGAAAGGGCGGCCTAGGCAAAAGTTAGGGCATATATTAAAAAAATATTAATATATAAAAAAAAATAATAATAAAATTAAAAAAATAAAAATAAAAAATAAAAAGAAATAAAGGCTCGCTAGGCTGAAAATCCGAAAGGGCGGCCTAGGCAAAAATTAGAGCACAAAAAAAATGATGAAAAAAAAATGGTAAAATTAAAAAAATAATAATAAAAATAAAAAAAAGGAGAGGGAAGGCATTATTTGAAGCCCTCGGTGTACTACCTCAGTCTTGACACATCGAGGCTCGTGACCGACAAAGAGAAAAACCACGACAAAGCAGCTCATATTAAAACACTAAAATATAATTTTACAGGTCCTAAGGTGCAACTTAGGAATACTTATGAAGACGTCTATATTATTTGCATTGTACATATCTATATACTGCCTAGACCCCCTTTGTTTTTCCCCAGAAACGATTCCTTTTCTTGCAGCCCTAGCCCCGAGCGGTCTATCAGTGCCTGCGGTGTCCACCGAGCCGGGCCCATATACTCCTTCTGCGAGGCGCAGAAGAAGCCCTAGAACTCATCGATGAGAGCCACCAGGATGTGTCTCCTCTTCATCATCGGCATCCCGTTCTCACAGGCGGCCGTGTTGCTCGGACCCGCTCCATCATTCCGAAACCAAAGACCCCATACAGTGGGGGAGGAGCAGCTATCTCTTGTTCCCATGGGTTGTCTTGTCTACACCGCCAAGCTTAGCCGCGAGGCTCATGACCACCGGTTCTCAGCAAGCACTTCAACCACGAGGAGGAGGGAGTTGTGTGCTTCTTGTTCCCATGGGTTATGTTGTGGACCAACATCACTCAATCTGCGGGATGTATTGCTGGGACCCGCAGTATCTGGTCCGGGGGCCGTCCGAGTATTAAGGCCATGAACCCGTCGGAATTCTGGCTCCAGAGCCCGAGGAACAACCAATCTCGAAGATCATGTCCTCGCCTACTTCCAGCGCGAAAGCATCCACTCCATTGCCCTCGGCGGCTACCATAACCCACGCCTAAATACCCAAAGGACGTAGCATATAATCGAATATGGGTATGCTACCTCCAGTCTTTCAGCATCTCTGAGCCACATGCCATGGATAGTGGGACCCAGACGATCATTGGTAAGCTCCCTTCCCATGTATATAGGGCGGGAGGTATCCGGAATCACTTGCTCCCTTCCAAATTGCCGCAAGATCCGGTCCGGTTGATAAAAAGAAGTCCGATAAAGGCCCAATATGACCACTTGGTTGTACTCATCGGAGTTACGAAGAAAAAGTCGGATCTCCCAGTGGCGGACGACCCAGATTATATCCATTGAGCCCCGGCGATAGAAGTGATCGGCCTACCAATCTCGAATAATTGAGTCTGGGGAAAGTGCCCGCGATACCATAAAATGATGGATCATAAGGAGCTCTGGGCGGACGGAGCCTCGAACCCAAAGGAAGTGCTCTTCTAGCCACATGTGGATCGAATGGGGCTACTAGGTAGGGAACAGCTTCATTCCGATAGCGAAAGCATTCAGGCCCGCGAAAGTCTCCGCCAAAATCACCGGAACAATGTTCAGCCGGCGATCCCGAGCCTGTAATGCCAGGTCCACAACCCGCTCAACTACTAATCCGGGCAGACCAACTATCAAATATCTCCCTACCAAGCAAAGAAAGAGTGATGTTAATCTACGCCGCTGATAGTCCACGTCATCTTCCCTATATTCTGTGAAGGCTCCGGGAAGAACCATCAAATTGAAAGATTCCCCATTGAAGAATCTCGGAGTAGCTTTGCGGGTAGAATTGAAGAGCTCCCTGGATAGCCATGTATCGGACGCCTTGGCGTACCGCAAGACTTAGAGTAGGTGCCACCCCAAAGATAGCACGTAACTCCTCAAATGTGGGACACATCTCGCTTCATGCCAAAATTAAACAAGTGATCCTCGTGGAGACCAAACCCGGCGGCTCCCTCAACATGTCCCAATTAATTATGACATTCCGCCAGACAGAGGCACACAAGGCGAAAAGATGTTCAAACCAATCCCTCTCGTCCGGATCGCAAAGAAAGGATCCAAATATCCAGGGCATTCTCATAAATCTCAATTTCCAGAGCCGTAGGAATACGGGCGACCATTTATAAGAGATGCAAGAAATGTTGTTACGTCTGAGAAGAGCTATTGATGAGGCCCAAGCCACCGAGGAACCAAAAGAAGAGGCCCAAGTAACCAAGGATCCACCGACAATGCAATCAATGAATGGACCAATGACAAGGGCTCGAGCCAGGAAAATTCAAAATGAAGTCCTCATTTTATCCCGGGAGATATTTGATTTGGAGACCCAAATTATGGCACGCAAAGGAAGCATCAAAACGGGTCAAGGAATGTTAATGAACACTTTAATTTATTTGGAAGAAGGAGGATACAAAGGGCTGAATTTAGGCGCCCCAAACAAGCCCCAATCAGCCTAACACATGGCAAGAATTTCGGCCAAGGAAGAAGGATCTAGAAGGCATTGGATTTCAGCCCAAGAAGAAGGATCTAGAAGGCTTCTAGAAGGCTGATGACTCATCCTTATCCTTTAGCTATTTTCGGCCCTAGTGTAGGATAATCAAGGAGAATATTCTCCATCTAGTCATAGATCTTATCCTTATTAGATAGTTTGTTAGATCTTATCCTAGTTGGTTAAGTCTTATCTTTTTGTAGCCAATGGCAGCCTAGTTGTCCTAGCTATATATAGGGCTGCCCCTATCTTTTGTAAGGCAGAATTTTATGAATGAAAAAGTGAGTTTTCTTTTCAACCTTGAGTATTCAAGTCTAATTGAGCGATCGGGGGTTACCCGAGTACTCGCGAACCTATCAATCGTCCTTCCATAGCGATTGTGTCGTTCTTCACTATCCTTTGATTGCCGGTTTCGTCATACGAAGGTTGAGGGCTGATTACCCGTTGATTGTCGTGTGCGTGAACCCGAGGTCGAGGTTCCACTTCCATTGCCGCCCAAATCATTTCCATCTCCATTAATTGCTGCCACTGTTTTTCTCTCTAAGTGGCGTTTTTATGAGTTTTTCCCCAACAAAGCTCATATCATTTGCATCGAGCGAGGTTCGGCTTCCACGACTATCTTTTAATTAATCGTTCTTGTCTTTTTTCCTTCATTTTACTTGTCTCGGCCTGCTCTCTTTCTTTTGTTGCTTCAGCCTAGAAGTCTTAAACTCTAGGGCTGTTTTGCTTTCTTGTTTGATATCTTCAAAACCAATTGTGGCTGTTATATATATATTCCCGTATTATCAAATCCGAGGCTGTTTGTGTTTCCATCTTTATATCCGAGAGTTTGTTGGTATTAAAATTCAAAAGAAACAAAAAAAAAATTCGGACTGTTGTTGCTGTTTTACATTTTTGTTTGCTATCTTCAAATCCAAGAAAAAAAGAAATACATACCTCTAATCGATATCTTTGTGCTATCCTTCTTTCTTGTCTATTTCGGCCTAAGCATCTTACATTCTAAAGGCTGTTTGACTTTTCCCGTTGGATCCCATAAGTATAACGGCTGGAAACTCTAATTGCACCCTTCAAGCATCCCGAATAGGATGTGGTGCTAACTGAGCCACAACGCCACGTACTGGATCTGTTTGCTTTTCTTATTCTATCTTCAAGGCTGAATATTGCTTATTTCATTTCCGTTGATATAGTTAAAACCCCCAAGTATTTGAGGCTGTTTTGTAGCTGTTTTTCTTTCCTTTCCCATCTCTAAATCCAAGTGTTTATTTCTAATTCCTTCTTCCCGATTGTGAGTTTGTGAATTGCTTGTGGTTGATTCCTATTGCTCTTAGTATTGTTGCTTTAAGGTTGAGAAGTTGAGAGGAAAAAGGCAAGAGAGGGTGAGATCAAAAGAGGGAAAAAGCCGATTAAGAGTGCATACAAGAGGGGAGTGATCATATTTGAGTGAAACACGTAAGGGAGAGCTGTGAGGAATTTATATATATCTCTTGTTATAAACTTTGTGCAGATTTGGAATGTCGGAGGAAAGTGGTATTGGTGACGGAGGTGATGTTACGGGGAACAAACTATTCATGGAAGCCTTGATGTCTAAAATCGAAGGGATGTTGAGGGCCCATAACGAGGAGATCTTTGATAGAATTGGTAGGTTGGAGAGTGCCCAAAAACAAAAGAGTAAAGTGGAGGGTACTAGTAGGGATGAAGTTGAAAGAGGTGAGCCACCCCGTAGGTTTGAGGAGGACCATTTTGGGGCCGGGATGAATGGGATGATTATGAATCAATTTGGTAGGAGGAATCAATATAGGAGGGATGATAGGAGAGATGATAGGAGGGATGGCAATCGAGAGGACCATAATCTCAATGGAATTAAGTTGAAGATTCCCACCTTCATGGGGAAGGAGGACCCGGAATTGTACCTCGAATGGGAAATGAAAATTGAGCGAATTTTTGGGTTTCACAACTATTCCGAAATTAAGAAGGTGAAGTTGGCAGCCATTGAGTTCACCGAGTATGCTTCGGTTTGGTGGGACAAACTTAGGAGGGAAAGAGAGAGGTATAGGGATCCACCGATTGAGACGTGGGAAGAAATGAAGAGGGTCATGAGGTTGAGGTTTATTCCACCCCATTACATTCGGGATCTTCATCACAAATTACAAACATTGAGGCAAGGCACCAAGAGTGTAGAGGAGTTCTACAAAGAGCTCGAAATGGCTCTACTTAGGGCTGATGTGAGAGAGACTCCGGAGCAAACCATGGCAAGATTCCTTACCGGGCTGAATAGAGAGATTTTCAAAGTGGTTGATCTGCAAGAATATGGCAACATGACAGAGTTGTTGCAAAAGGCTCTTAAGGTTGAGAGACAAGTGAAGACGGACAAAAATTACTCACTTGCAAGAACCCCGTGGAAGGCTAGTGCGGGAAGTCAAAGAAATGACAAGTTTGACAAGAGTTTCGTCAAAACCAAAGTCGAGGCACCCAAGACTACCGCTCCCGTTCCAAACAAAGGTGAAACTTCTCAACCCAAAACTAAATCTGTGAAATGCTTTAAATGTCATGGGTTTGGGCACTATGCCAATGAATGTGGTAACAAGAAGGTTATGGTGATGTTGGATAGTGGGGAGTATGTTCCTCTAGAGGAGGAAGAAGAGGAAGAGGGAGTTGAGGGAGATGAGTATAGTGAGGATGAGGAAGGTGCCGAGGGAGATTGTTTAGTAACTCGAAGGGTTTTGAGTGCTCAATTGAAGGAGGAAGAAGAAAGTCAAAGGGAAAATCTGTTTCACACTAGGTGTAGGGTGAATGACCAGATTTGTGGGGTGATCATAGATGGGGGAAGTTGTGCGAATGTGGTAAGTGTGAACTTGGTGAAAAAGTTGGGATTGACCATGCTACCCCATCCTAAACCCTACCGCTTGCAATGGTTGAATGAGCAAGGTGAGTTGAAGGTTAACAAGCAAGTCCTATTGAAGTTCAAGATAGGAAAGTATGAGGACGAACTTATGTGTGATGTGGTGCCCATGCAAGCCACCCATATCCTTCTTGGGAGGCCGTGGCAATTTGATCGGCGTGTGGTTCATAACGGGTACACCAACAAGTACACGTTTGACTTTGATAACAAACACATTGCACTTGCACCGTTGACTCCAAAGCAAGTGTTTCAAGATCAATTGACTTTGCAAAGAGAGAATTCGGCAAGTAAGGAAAAGAATATAGAGAATGCCGAAAAAAAAGAGAGTATGAGGGAAAACAAGAGAGAGGGGCCGGCTAAAAATGTGAGTGAAAAAAGAGTGATAGCCGGGCAAAAGGAGAGTGAGTTGATTGAAAAAGAAAAGAGTGTGAGAGAAAAGAGGAGTTTGATAGCCAAAGTGAGCGAGGTAAAAAGAGCGATGCTGTTGGAGAAGCCCATGATCATTCTCATGTTTCGAGAGGCACTTGTAAATACTAACAATGATTTAACTGCTTCTTTGCCTAGTTCTTTGTCTTCTCTTATTCAGGAATTTGAAGATGTATTTCCCAAGGAGATCCTAAGTGGGCGCCACCAATTCGGGAATTGAGCACCAAATCGATTTTGTTCCCGGGGCTTCCATTCCAAATAGGCCAGCCTATAGATGCAATCCCGAAGAGACCAAGGAGCTTCAAAGACAAATTGAAGGATTGTTGGCAAAAGGTCAAGTTAGGGAGAGCATGAGCCCTTGTGCGGTGCCGGTTCTTTTGGTACCCAAAAAGGATGGATCGTGGCGGATGTGCACGGATTGCCGAGCCATCAACAACATAACGGTAAAATATCGTTATCCCATTCCTAGATTAGATGATATGTTGGATGAATTGCATGGTTCCAAATTTTTCACGAAACTTGATTTGACCCAAGGATATCATCAAATCCGAATGAGGGAAGGAGATGAGTGGAAAACTGCATTTAAAACAAAACATGGTTTGTATGAGTGGTTGGTAATGCCTTTTGGGCTAACTAATGCACCGAGTACGTTTATGCGTTTAATGAACCATGTTTTGAGGGAATTCATTGGAAAATTCGTCGTTGTTTATTTTGATGACATTTTGATTTTTAGCAAAACTTTGGATGAGCATGAAGTTCACTTGAAATCTGTTTTAGGTGCCTTACGTGATGCCAAGTTATATGCTAATCTTGACAAATGCACTTTTGGTACGGATAGACTTGTTTTCCTTGGTTTTGTTGTAAGTTCACAGGGCATCCAGGTGGATGAAGAGAAAGTGCGAGCAATTCAAGAATGGAAGAGCCCTACAACTGTGGGAGAAGTGCGAAGTTTCCACGGCCTCGCTAGCTTTTATAGGAGGTTTGTGAAGGACTTCGCCCATTGCAGCCCCGCTTGACCGAAGTCATTAAGAAGCATGTGGGATTCAAGTGGGGGGAAGCTCAAGAGAAGGCATTTCTGACCTTGAAGGAGCGGTTGACCAATGCACCTTTATTGGTCCTTCCTTGTTTTGACAAAACCTTTGAGATAGAGTGTGATGCGTCGGGGATCGGATTGAGCCGTGCTCATGCAAGAAGGGCGTCCGTTAGCCTATTTTAGTGAAAAGTTGAGTGGAGCCACATTGAACTACCCCACCTACGACAAGGAACTCTATGCATTGGTTCGGCATTGGAAACGTGGCAGACTATTTATGGCCCAAGGAGTTCGCTATTCGCACGGACCATGAATCTTTGAAGCACTTGAAGAGTCAACAAAAGTTGAACTGTCGACATGCCCGTTGGGTTGAGTTCATTGAAACATTTCCCTATGTCATCCGGTACAAACAAGGTAAGGAGAATGTGGTAGCCGATGCCCTTTCTGAGGTATGTGTTGCTTTCCAATTTAGATGCAAGGATTTTAGGATTCGAGCACATTAAGCAATTATACCATGATGATGCTGATTTTAGTAAAGATTATGTGGGTTGTGAAAAGATTGCATGTGGGAAGTTTTATCGGGTAGATGATTTTCTATTTCGTGAGAAACAAACTTTGCATACCCGCTTGTTCCATGAGAGAGTTGCTTGTAAGGGAAGCCCATGGTGGAGGCTTGATGGGACACTTTGTGTGGCCAAGACCTTATCGGTCTTGCAAGAACATTTCTTTTGGCCACACATGAGGAAAGATGTTGAGAGGATTTGTGCTAAGTGCCTAACTTGTTTGAAGGCTAAGTCTAAGGTCCACCCACATGGACTTTACATGCCTTTGCCTATCCCTAGTCACCCGTGGACTGACATATCTATGGACTTTGTCTTAGGATTACCAAGGACTAAGTTTGGTAGAGACTCCATTTTTGTTGTTGTCGATAGGTTTTCAAAAATGGCACATTTTATCCCTTGTCACAAGACCGACGATAAGCTTCCCATGTCGCGAATTTGTTCTTTTCGCAAATAGTTAGGCTTCATGGAATGCCTAGGACCATAGTGTCGGATAGGGATGTTAAATTTTTGAGTTACTTTTGGAAGACTTTCAGTGGGGTAAATTGGGCACAAAACTTTTGTTTTCCACCACTTGTCACCCACAAACGGATGGACAAACCTGAGGTAGTCAATAGAACTTTATCAACACTTTGAGGTCCATATCGCCCAAAAAACATCAAGGCTTGGGAGGAGTGTTTACCACACATTACTGAATTTGCATATATCAGTAGTTTACATTCAAAGCAACTCATTTTTCTCCATTTGAATTGGTTTATGGTTTTAATCCTCTAACACCGCTTGATTTATCACCAAGCACTCTGCTTCTGAAGTTTGTTAATGTAGATGGCGAAAAAGAAGGCTGAATTTGTGAAGAAATTACATGAGAAGGCAAGGCTCAATGTTGAGCGAAGGACCGAGCAATATGTGCGACAAGCCAACAAGGGTCGCAAACATGTAACCTTTGAACCGGGATTGGGTATGGCCGCACATGCGCAAAGAGAGGTTTCCTGAGCAAAGAAAGTCCAAATTGATGCCAAGGGAGATGGCCCATTTCAAGTCCTTGCAAGGATAAACGATAATGCATACACTTTGACCTTCCCTGAGTATAAAGTAAGTGCTACTTTAATGTTGCCGATCTAAGCCCTATGATTTAGGTGACGATTTGAGGACAAATCGCCCAAGAGAGAGGGGATGACGAGGCCCAAGCCAGGAACCAAAAGAAGAGGCCCAAGTAA
>CM028377.1:165209447-165247171 GCA_013146195.2 Codonopsis lanceolata
AATTAAAGTGTTCATTAACATTCCTTGACCGTTTTGATGCTTCCTTTGCGTGCCATAATTTGGGTCTCCAAATCAAATATCTCCGGGATAAAATGAGGACTTCTGTTTTGAATTTTCCTGGCTCGAGCCCTTGTCATTGGTCCATTCATTGATTGCATTGTCGGTGGATCCTTGGTTACTTGGGCCTCTTTTGGTTCCTCGGTGGCTTGGGCCTCATCATCCCCTCTCTCTTGGAAGCGATTTGTCCTCAAATCGTCACCTACATCATAAGGACTGAGATCAGCAACATTAAAAGTAGCACTTACTTTATACTCACCGGGAAGGTCCAAAGTGTATGCATTATCGTTTATCCTTGCAAGGACTTGAAATGGGCCATCTCCCTTGGCATCAATTTGACTTTCTTTGCCTGAAACCTCTCTTGCGCATGTGCAGCCATACCCAATCCCCGGTTCAAAGGTTACTTGTTTGCGACCCTTGTTGGCTTGTCGCACATATTGCTCGGTCCTTCGCTCAACATTGAGCCTTGCCTTCTCATGTAATTTCTTCACAAATTCAGCCTTCTTTTCGCCATCTACATTAACAAACTCAGAAACAGGTAACGGTGATAAATCCAACGGTGTTAGAGGATTAAAACCATAAACCAATTCAAATGGAGAAAAATGAGTTGCTGAATGTAAACTACGATTATATGCAAATTCAATGTGTGGTAAACACTCCTCCCAAGCCTTGATGTTTTTGGACAGTATGGACCTCAAAAGTGTTGATAAAGTTCTATTGACGACCTCCGTTTGTCCATCCGTTTGTGGGTGACAAGTGGTGGAAAACAAAAGTTTTGTGCCCAATTTCCCACAAAGTCTTCCAAAAGTAACTCAAAATTTAACATCCCTATCCGACACTATGGTCCTAGGCATTCCATGAAGCCTAACTATTTCGCGAAAGAACAAATTCGCGACATGGGAAGCATCGTCGGTCTTGTGACAAGGGATAAAATGTGCCATTTTGGAAAACCTATCGACCACAACAAAAATGGAGTCTCTACCAAACTTAGTCCTGGGTAATCCTAAGACAAAGTCCATAGATATGTCCGTCCAAGGGTGACTAGGGATAGGCAAAGGCATGTAAAGTCCATGGGGGTGGACCCTAGACTTAGCCTTTAAACAAGTTAGGCACTTAGCACAAATCCTCTCAACATCTTTCCTCATGTGTGGCCAAAAGAAATGTTCTTGCAAGACCGATAAGGTCTTGGCCACACCAAAGTGTCCCATCAAGCCTCCACCATGGGCTTCCCTACAAGCAATCTCTCATGGAACAAGCGGGTATGCAAAGTTTGCTCACGAAATAGAAAATCATCTACCCGATAAAACTTCCCACATGCAATCGTTTCACAACCCACATAATCTTTACTAAAATCAGCATCATCATGGTATAATTGCTTAATGTGCTCGAATCCTAAAATCCTTGCATCTAAATTGGACAGCAACACATACCTCCGAGAAAGGGCATCGGCTACCACATTCTCCTTACCTTGTTTGTACCGATGACATAGGAAATGTTTCAATGAACTCAACCCAACGGGCATGTCGACGGTTCAACTTTTGTTGACTCTTCAAGTGCTTCAATGATTCATGGTCCGTGCGAATGACGAACTCCTTGGGCCACAAATAGTGCTGCCACGTTTCCAAAGCCCGAACCAATGCATAGAGTTCCTTGTCGTAGGTGGGGTAGTTCAAAGTGGCTCCGCTCAACTTTTCGCTAAAATAGGCCAATGGACGCCTTCTTGCATGAGCACGGCTCCAATTCCGATTCCCGACGCATCACACTCTATCTCAAAGGTCTTTTTCAAAGCATGGGAGGACCAAGCATTGGTCAATCGCTCCTTCAAAGTCAAAATGCCTTCTCTTGAGCTTCCCCACTTGAATCACGTGTTTCTTAATGACTTGGTCAACGGCTGCAATGGAGCTGAAATCCTTCACAAACCTCCTATAAAAACTAGCGAGGCCGTGGAAACTTCGCACTTCTCCCATTGTAGGGCTCTTCCATTCTTGAATCGTCGACTTCTCTCTTCATCCACCTGATGCCCTCGTGAACTTACAACAAAACCAAGGAAAACAAGTCTATCCGTACTAAAAGTGCATTTATCAAGATTAGCATATAACTTTGCATCACGTAAGGCACCTAAAAAAGCATTTCAAGTGTACTACATGCTCATCCAAAGTTTTGCTAAAAATCAAAATGTCATCGAAATACACTACTACGAATTTTCCAATGAATTCCTCAAAACATGGTTCATTAAACGCATAAATACTCGGTGCATTAGTTAGCCCAAAAGGCATCACCAACCACTCATACAATCCATGTTTTGTTTTAAACGCCGTTTTCCACTCATCTCCTTCCCTCATTCGATTTGATGATATCCTTGTGTCAAATCAAGTTTTGTGAAAAATTTGGAACCATGCAATTCATCCAACATGTCATCTAATCTAGGAATGGGATAACGATATTTTACCGTTATGTTGTTGATGGCTCGGCAATCCGTGCACATCCGCCACGATCCATCCTTTTTGGGCACCAAAAGAACCGGCACCGCACAAGGGCTCATGCTCTCCCTAACTTGACCCTTCCCCAACAACCCTTCAATTTGTCTTTGAAGTTCCTTGGTCTCTTCGGGATTGCATCTATAGGTGGCCTATTTGGAATGGAAGCCTGAACAAAGTCGATTTGGTGCTCAATTGGAATCTCCTTGGGAAACACATCAGCAAATTCCTGAATAAGAGAAGACAAAGGACTAGGCAAGGAAGCAATTAAATCATTGTTAGTATTCACAAGTGCCTCTCGAAACATGAGCATGATCATGGGCCTCAAGTAGCATCGCTTTTACCTCACTCACTTTGGCTATCAAACTCTCTTTTCTCTCACACTCTTTTCTTTTGAACTACTTTCAATCAACTCACTCTCCTTTGCCCGGTTATCACTCTTTGTCACTCATTTTTTAACCGGCCCTCACTCTCCTTTGCCCGGCTATCACTTTTTTCACTCATTTTTAGCCGGCCCTCTCTTGTTTTCTTTCATACTTTCTTTTCTCTCGGATTCTCTATATTCTTTTCCTTACTTGCCGAATTCTCTCTTTGCAAAGTCAACTGATCTTGGAACACTTGTTTTTCAACGGTGCAAGTGCAATGTGTTTGTTATCAAAGTCAAACGTGTACTTGTTGGTGTACCCATGAACCACACGCCGATCAAATTGCCACGGCCTCCCAAGAAGGATATGGGTGGCTTGCATTGGCACCACATCACACATAAGCTCATCCTCATACTTCCCTATCTTAAACTTCAAGAGGACTTGCTTGTTCACCTTCAACTCTCCTTGCTCATTCAACCATTGCAAGCGGTAGGGTTTAGGATGGGGTAGCATGGTCAATCCCAACTTCTTCACTAAGTTCACACTTACCACATTTGCACAACTTCCCCCATCTATTATCACCCCACAAATCTGGTCATTCACCCTACACCTAGTGTGAAACAGATTTTCCCTTTGACTTCTCTTCTTCCTCCTTCAATTGAGCACTCCAAACCCTTCGAGTCACTAAACAATCTCCTCGGCACCTTCCTCATCCTCACTATACTCATCTCCCCTCAACTCCCTCTTCCTCTTCTTCCTCCTCTAGAGGAACATACTCACCACTATCCAACATCACCATAACCTTCTTGTTACCACATTCATTGGCATAGTGCCCAAACCCATGACATTTAAAGCATTTTACCGATTTAGTTTTGGGTTGGAAGTTTCACCTTTGTTTGAACGGAGCGGTAGTCTTGGGTGCCTCAACTTTAGTCTTGATGAAACTCTTGTCAAACTTGTCATTTCTTTGACTTCCCGCACTAGCCTTCCACGGGGTTCTTGTAAGTGAGTAATTTTTGTCCGCTTTCACTTGTCTCTCAACCTTAAGAGCCTTTTGCAACAACTCCGTCATGTTGCCATATTCTTGCAGATCAACCACTTTGAAAATTTCTCTATTCACCCGTAAGGAATCTTGCCATGGTTTGCTCCGAGTCTCCCTCACATCACCCTAAGTAGAGCCATTTCGAGCTCTTTGTAGAACTCCTCTACACTCTTGGTGCCTTGCCTCAATGTTTGCAATTTGTGGTGAAGGTCCCGAATGTAATGGGGTGGAATAAACCTCAACCTCATGACCCTCTTCATCTCCTCCCACGCCTCAATCGGTGGATCCCTATACCTCTCTTTCCCTCCTAAGTTTGTCCCACCAAACCGAAGCATATTCGGTGAACTCAATGGCTGCCAACTTCACTTCTTAATTTCGAATAGTTGTGAAACCCAAAAATTCGCTCAATTTTCATTTCCCATTCGAGGTACAATTCGGTCCTCCTTCCCATGAAGGTGGGAATCTTCAACTTAATTCCATTGAGATTATGGTCCTCTCGATTGCCATCCCTCCTATCATCTCTCCTATCATCTCTCCTATATTGATTCCTCCTACCAAATTCAGATTCATAATCATCCCATTCATCCCGCCCCCAAAATGGTCCTCCTCAAACCTACAGGGTGGCTCACCTCTTTCAACTTCATCCCTACTAGTACCCTCCACTTTACTCTTTTGTTTTGGGCACTCTCCAACCTACCAATTCTATCAAAGATCTCCTCGTTATGGGCCCTCAACATCCCTCTCTATTTTAGACATCAAGGCCTCCATGAATAGTTTGTTCCCCGTAACATCACCTCCGTCACCAATACCACTTTCCTCCGACATTCCAAATCTGCACAAAGATTATAACAAGATATATATAAATTCCTCACAGCTCTCCCTTACGTGTTTCACTCAAAAATGATCACTCCCCTCGTGTATGCACTCAAATGGCTTTTTCCCTCTTTTGATCTCACCCTCTCTTGCCTTTTTCCTCTTAACTTCTCAACCTTAAAGCAACAAAACTAAGAGCAAAAGGAAACAGCCACAAGCAACTCACAAACTCCTGTCGGAAAGAAGAAGGAATTAGCAATAAACACTTGGATTTAGAGTTGGGAAAGCGAATCTTTAAAGCAACCACAAACGACCACAAACACTTGATTTTTGAGGAAATTAGATGAACACAACAGCCACAAACACTCGGCCTTGAAGATAAAACAAAAAAGATGCAAAACGGCCACACTCGGTGTTTTGAGAAAGCAAAGTGCATGTAAAACAAAGAACAAAGAAGGAAGGCACGGAAAAGAGATCCAAGATGCGTGGCGTTGTGGCTCGCTTAGCACCACATCCTATTCGGGATGCTTGTAGGGTGCAATTAGAGTTTCCACCGTTATACTTATTGGATCCAACGAACGAGCAAAACGACCTTTATAAATTCGAGAATGACAAACAGCGACCTTAGAAATATAAGACGGAAATGAAACAGCAATATTTGGTTCTAGATATATATTTTTTGTCTTTTCTTCGGTTGACACCAACAATTTCATTTGGGTCTTGAAGATATAGCAATGAAAAGCAAACAACAACACAACTAATAAAGAAGGAAAACGGAATGTCAAACAAATAAAACACTTTGAATAGCAAACTAGGAAGCAAAACAGCCACTTATAGGTATTTTCCTTTTTCTTTTTGAGGTTATACCAATATATAAGAGGATTCAAAGATGGAAAAACGAAATTGCAACAGCCTTGGGTATAATTTCGAGAAAAGATAACAACTAAAAGAAAGCAAACAAATTTTTAGGGTATATGATGCTAGGCCAAACAAGCAAGAACGAAGGGTAGCACAAAGATAACAATTAGAGATATTTTTTCTTTTTTTTTGAAGATAGAACAATTTAAAAGAACAAAACAGTCCAGATTAGTTAGGTCGTTCAAGCAAGCGAAAAAGAGAAAGAAATATGGACAGGCAAAAACAATTAATTAAAAGGATAGTCGGGAAGCCGAACCTCGCTCACGATACCAAATGATATGAGCTTTGTTGGGGAAAAACTCATAAAAAACGACCACTTAGAGAGAAAACGAGTCCGGCAAAGAATTAATGGAGATGGAAATGATTTGGGCGGCAATGGAAGTGGAACCTCGACCTCGGGTTCACGCACACGACAATCAACGGGTAATCAGCCCTCAACCTTCGTATGACGAAACCGGCAATCAAAGGATAGTGAAGAACGACACAATCGCTATGGAAGGACGATTGATAGGTTCGCGAGTACTCGGGTAACCCCCGATCGCTCAATTAGTCTTGAATACTCAAGGTTGAAAAGAAAACTCACTTTTTCATTCATAAAATTCTGCCTTACAAAAGATAGGGGCAGCCCTATATATAGCTAGGACAACTAGGCTGCCATTGGCTACAAAAAGATAAGACTTAACCAACTAGGATAAGATCTAACAAACTATCTAATAAGGATAAGATCTATGACTAGATGGAGAATATTCTCCTTGATTATCCTACACTAGGGCCGAAAATAGCTAAAGGATAAGGATGAGTCATCAGCCTTCTAGAAGCCTTCTAGATCCTTCTTCTTGGGCTGAAATCCAATGCCTTCTAGATCCTTCTTCCTTGGCCGAAATTCTTGCCATGTGTTAGGCTGATTGGGGCTTGTTTGGGGCGCCTAAATTCAGCCCTTTGTATCCTCCTTCTTCCAAATAAATTAAAGTGTTCATTAACATTCCTTGACCCGTTTTGATGCTTCCTTTGCGTGCCATAATTTGGGTCTCCAAATCAAATATCTCCCGGGATAAAATGAGGACTTCGTTTTGAATTTTCCTGGCTCGAGCCCTTGTCATTGGTCCATTCATTGATTGCATTGTCGGTGGATCCTTGGTTACTTGGGCCTCTTCTTTTGGTTCCTCGGTGGCTTGGGCCTCATCATCTACCGCCAGCAGACTTTGCCTTAGCATAGTTGTTGCCGGCAGACTTCACTCTTTCTACCGTTACCTTTTCAGGTTTCTCATTTGAGTCAGTTAATTTGGCTTTTCCTTTCTGAACTTTGGGGTAAACATAAGGAACACTTGAATAGCCAAGGCCTTGTTTCCCTATATTTCCGAATGTCTGTTTAGAGAAAGATATATCATTAGCAGTTTCGGAGGATTCACATTTCTCTATGACTGAAGAGATTGTCGAAAGAGGCACATCTGAATATCCTATGCCAATTTTATCATTACTAGATTTTTGGCTTGAAAGGATTTCTTCGAATGCATCCTTGGAGCTGTTCCAGGAGTCAATTGTCTTTTGCAAGGCAATTTTCTCTAGGTCAAGTCCTTTGATGTGCTCTGATAGACAATCAATTTTGTCACAAAGGAATTTGTTTTCTTCCTTCAGTTTGATACTCTCTTGTTGACAGCTATTGAGAGTTTGAATCTCAGCTGCCATCATAGATTTCTCAGCAGTAAGTTTCTCACAGTTCTTGGTCAGTTTAACATAGGCTACTCTAAAGGAATTAAATTCTTCAAGCATATCTTGATTATCCTTGAGAAGTTCTTCCTTACTAAAGCTGTCACTGTTGGTTTCATTTTTGTCCAAAGGACTATGTGAAACTTCGACTTGATTTTCAAAGTCATAGGTAGGACCTGAATCATGAGCGATTAAGCATATGTTAGCTTGCTCACAATCATCTTCCTCCTCTTCTGAATCAGTCTCAAACCATGTAGCAACCTGTTTGTCTTCTATGTCTTCAGCCAACATACCTTTTTGTTTTTGAAATTTTCTAAAAGAGGGTTTTCGGTATGCTTCAAATTTTGGCTTAGGACATTTTGAGGCAAAATGACTAGGTTTTCTACAGTTGTAACACACAAGCTCTTCCTTAGATGAGCTTTCACCATTCTTCCTAAAAGGTTGTTGGTGAGTGTTCTTCCTTCCATATTTTGCAAATTTTTGAAAACGTTTTACAAACATAGCAAATTGTTCATCTGATAAAAAATCATTTTCACAGGAAGAAGTGGAAGGTTTGTTTTCAACAGTGATTTCTTTTTGGACCACGGCTGGCAAGGACACAGTTCTGAACTCTTTGTCTTGCTCTAGAGCTTGATTAACTTCAAGTTCATAAACCTTCAAACTTGCGTAGAGACTACGAAGAGTCATCTCGTTTAAGTTCTTGGATTCTTTCATAGCCGTGGTCTTAACATGCCATAAGCTACCTAGAGAGCCTAGAAACCTCATGTTCATTTCCTTTTTGTCATACGTTTTACCAAGAGAAAAGCAACTATTTATTACCTCACTGAAGCGATCGTATGCTTGTCTCAAGGTTTCCTTAGGATCCTTTTGAAAGAATCAAGCCGGATGTATGTATATTTTCTACTATCTCTTGTGTCTTGGTCTCCTTCCAAGTATTCCACAAGAGCTTCCCACATCTCTTTTGCGGTTGTACATCGAATCACTTGTCGGTATGTGCTTGTGTCTAGAGAGTCGGTGATTATGTTGATTGCTTTCTTGTCAAGCTCTACCAGACTTTCTATCATCCTCGTCCATTCAGATTCTTCTTTAGGAACTTCTTCAGGATTCCCAGCGATGGAGGCCAGAAGATTTGGCTTCATTGGTACATGTTGACCTGCAGTAACGCATTTCCATAATCTGTTGTCAATAGAGTTCATAAATCTCATTACTTTATCCTTCCATACATCAAAATGTCCTTCGTCCAATATTGGGACGTGGTTAGCATTAGATGTAGGCGGCAAAGATGTAGTGTGTTTGTGCCATTTTATCGTATCTCTCAAGAGTTTAATCTTGGAAAAACTTGTTTTCAAAGAGTAAGGCTGTGATACCAATTGTGGGTCCCAATGGGCACAATAATAAGCTAGAAGGGGGTTGAATAGCTTATTAAACACTTAAAACTTTTTAAGTAAATACTTTGAAAGGTACTTGCAATCTATTGAAAAGATTGAAGTAGCGGAAGACCTTCAAGGTAGTTGTTCCTGTGTCCGCAGATAAGGACTACCGGTAGACCTTTTACAAGTTACTTAAGTTCGCTATAAATGGATAAAGATAATCAAAGTACTAATCAGCTTCAAATATTAGACAAACGAAGAAGGAATAACACAAGTATTTTGGGATGGTTCACACTATAAAGAGTGCTACGTCCCACCACCAAGGCAAATCAACCTTGGATTTAAATAGTGCACTATGTTTTCCACTAGATCAATTACAAAGAATATCCCTAATGGATCGTGTACAAAATATTGACTTGTGTTTGGGGTCTAGGGAATTAAATATCTGTAAATACAAGATATTTAATTCGTGCAGAAGTATAGTTAATGGAAGTAAACAACAAGAAGTTAAAACAATAAGTGTTGATGAACAACTTCTTGTTGTTGACGAGGACTTCTAGATCTTGAGGATCTCTTGATTGCACTTGGTAAGAAGACTTGGAGTTATGGAGTTTCGAGCAATCCTTTAAGTGTTCGATTGATTCTCAGATCTTGTTGTCTTGATTCCCGCCTTTAATGGCGTATTTATAGCAGAGTGCACTTCAAAAGATCCGTTGGAGAAGACGAATACTTCACAACTTCTTTTATGAATGCATTAAATGCATGGGGTCAGTCAAGGATTTTCGTCCTTCACAGATATCTAGAGCAAGGAATGATTTACGAGATCTTCAAAAGTGGGCGATTTAGGTGTCGATCGAGAGTTGTTGCAAGTAGGAGACGATGCAGCTTTTCTCGCCATCGTTCGGGGACGAAAAGTCTTCCTGCTTTTCGGAAAGTTGCTTTCGGCGGCTTGATATGTCAGGGAATGTCTTAGATTAATTCAAACAATGATTAGGATAAGTTTGAATTAATCCAATGAGTCATTGTTGGATAAGACACGTCATAAGAGACCAGGTGGACACAAGGTCTGCCATTTGTAGGCTTTAAGCAGGTCTTCCGGTGAAGCTTGAAAAGGTCTTCAGCCGAACTTTGTAAAGTCCTATAAAAACTATACTAGGCAAAGTTCTATACACGTTGCCACGCTAATCGATCGCAGATACCGATAGCCAGCGAAGTATAAAACTAATGTAATGAAGCGTCGAGATATAAATCTAACACAAGAATCAACAATGTCTGCTGGTAACACGAAGCAGCAGACTTGGTCTTAGCAGAGTAATGAACTCTGCTGGTGAACTGCCAGTAAATCAGAAGCTTGTTTGAATGAGTTTAAGCAGCAGAAATTGTAAGGCTTAGATTCAAAGAAGTCTTAAGTGGCTGTACACGAATATATGTTCAGAACAACAACACATTTAATCCTTTTTCCAAATGCAGATTTAGGAAATCAATAGAGAAATTGCTTTCTAAAGAATAAGTAAATTTCTGCAAGCTCATAGAGAGGTAAAGACTGAATAATGAAAGTTGAATAATTTGAAATAACTTCTGAATTCATTCAAAGATAAATTGCATAATACATCAACCTAGACTCTCTATGATTTATCTCTATCCTCATCGTTCCAAATCTTAATCTTTACTCAATCATTCATAGACAAATTCTTAAGTAAAGAACGCAATAGGAGACGAAAACGAGAAACATATATGAGAAGATAATTTTCAAGGTCGTTCAGATAAAAATTATCTGAACGGATGAGTGCAGAGCACTCGACCTTCTATGATGATTAAATATTGCACAATCAACAGCGTTTGTAATGGAATACAAATATGAAGATATGAATACAATGTAAAGAGACAGCTCTTCATTTTCCTTGGGCAACATCTAAAAATCTATCTTCAAATCGATCAAGAGCTTGACCTCTAGATTTAGGAATAAAGTCTTGAAGCTCTGCTAGAGGCTGAGTTCTTTGAAGAAGAATAAAGAACTCAAATCAAGAACTGGGTTCTTGATCAAGATGCCGATATCTGTCTGTAGATCTTTCTGATCTCTTATTCTTCTCCAATACATTTCTTCTTAGCAATCCACAGAGAGTGTTTTGCTAAGGTCTGGGTTCGATCGCTGCAATCTTCAGTGGAGATCTGAGATGTATTGGTGAAGACGATCTCTTTGTTGATCTCACAGTCTTTGACGAAGAGGTTCTTGTTGCATGTGTCTTTGATTAACGATTAATTTGTTCGTCAATCACTTTCTTGTTTAAGAGAAGGAAGGATTCCTTTTATAGACCGGGGAGTTTTTGATCATTGAGATCTGTTCATAGATTTCATTATACGTTGAGTGATTTGTCTTTGAGGACTGATGGATAAAGATGTGGTTCGATAGATCTTTAGCTGTTGGGTAAAAGACTTATTCTTTAGATCTCTGAACTGTTACCCTGTCAGGCTGTATGATAAGTCTCTGAAGGATAGGTCTGATTTATTGATGCACTGTCAGGTGGTCTGTCCAATGAAGTAGATTCTTTTGACTTTTCCAAACCACGTGAGTGAGAGAGAAGATCTTGCAGCATCAGGGATGTCAGACTTCATAAAGATTTGAGTGACTTTTGAGGCTTGAACATTTTTGTCTTTTCTTGATCTACTGCAGTCTTGTCTCTTAGTAGCACGTGCAGATCCAAGTCTGCCGGTGAGATGTTCAATCCCGATGAGTAAGTCTTCTGCAAGATAGGACTTCTGGTTGCTAGTTACGATATGAACATTCAAACCATAGCATGTCTGCTGGTGGCAAGTCTTTAAGATGTTCTCTACTGGTGATGAGTCTATCTTACAATCACAAGACAAGATATTGCATATGGAGTCCAAGTTCTCAGTCAGTTTATGGCTTCTCCCACTACTAATCATTGTCAGTTTATGGCTTCTCCCACTACTAATCATTGGTCTGCAGAACTAAGACTTTTGAAACATCTAAAGGGTAATCTTGGCCAGGGAATCTTCTTCTCATCTACCAGCTCTTTATGGTTAAAAGCTTTCTGTGACTCTGATTGGGCCTCCTGCCCCATCACTAGAATATCTACCTCTGTCTTTCTATGTTTTTCTAGGTGACATTTTTTTTTTTTTTTTTTCAAAAGGTTGGAGGGGACATAGACCGTACCCCAACCCTTAATTATTTTTTTTAATGCCTTGAAAGGCTACAATTATATATATATATATATGATGCCTTTGGTGTGGCTCGAACAAATGGTGCCTCTGGTGAGGCTTTGAACACCCGACCTCTCGGTTGAGAGTAGTTAAGTCCCAGGGTGCCTCTGGTAGGGCTTGAATACTCACCTCTCCGTTAAGATAAATGAGTAGCTAAATGAGGCCTTTGGATAAGGCTTTAACAACAACGATGCCTCTTAAGAGGCTTGAACACCCGACCTCTCTACTGAGAGTTGTAAAGTCCAGGGTGTCTCTAGTGAGACTCGAACACCCAACCTCTCCGTTAAGAGAAGTGAGCGGTACCAGTTGAGCTAGAGCTCGTTGGTTTCTAGGTGACATTAATATCCTGGAAATGCAAGAAACATGTTACTGAGCAGATCTTCTACAAAGGTTGAATATAGGAGTATGGCAAACACATGTTGTAAAGAGAAAATGGTAAAAAGATAATTTTCATTAATAACTTGATGTAGTATTTATACACACAGAGGATAGAGACCCTAGCTAGAGATATACGTTACAAAATATGGTGATATACACAATCATCCTATATACAAGGAAAGATTAAGTCAACTATTTACAAATGGAACCAATCAATTAGAATGATCAGGAAGGATTTATTGGATTTGCCATAGAATGAGGAGGATCATTAGGATCCTTAACACGCCCCCGTAAGATGGACGATCCTTGTGTGAGACCAATCTTGGAGATAAGAGACATAAACCAAGCACGAGAGAGGGGTTTGGTGAGAGCGTCGACTAACTGATCAGATCCGGAGATGTGTTGAACCCGAAGTTTGCCAAGCTGGACTTGTTAACGGACAAAATGAATGGCAAGAGCTAAGTGTTTCATCCTAGAATGAAAAACAGGATTTGCCGAGTATGTGGTAGCTCCCAAGTTGTCACAATAAATTACTTGAGGAGTGGTAGATGCAATGCCATGTTCGGACAGAAGGTTAGTGATCCATAGTATTTCAGCAGTTGTGGGAGCGACAGCACGGAACTCGGCTTCGGTGGAAGAACGAGCAAGTGCACGTTGCTTTTTGGAAGACCAGGCGACAGGATTTCGACCCAGGTAGACTATGATACTGGTGGTGGACACAAAGTCATCCTTGTCACCTGCCCAATCGGCATCACAAAATGCATGAAGAATGTTAGGAGTGTGTTTAAAAAGTTGAATGCCCATATGGAGTGAGTCGTGAAGGTAACGAAGAAGTCGCTTAAGGGCTGTCCAATGGGTTTCTTGTGGGTGGTGAAGAAATTGGGCTAGTTTATTAACTGGAAAAGCTATGTCCGACCGGGTGAGGGATAGGTATTGAAGACTTCTAATGATTGCACGAAATTCAGATGGGTTGTATATAGGTGTGCGAGGGGTGGCAGAGAGAGTGAGATAAGTGGCCATCGAGGTGGGAGAGGGTTTTGACTCAATCATGTTGTGTTTATTGAATATGTCATTGATGTATTTGGATTGGGAGAGAAGAATGCCATTGGCATTAGGTGTTACCTCGATACCTAAAAAATAAGAGAGAGGACCAAGGTCCTTTAAGGAGAACTGAGAAGCAAGACTGTTTATGAAGGTGTTAAGGAATGTGTCAGAAGGTCCAGTGACAACAATGTCATGAACGTAAATGAGAAGAATGAGATGATTAGAATTGTTAGTGTAAGTGAAGAGAGATGGATCGGTAAGAGAGGAAAGAAACCCAAAGGAGAGAAGATATTTTTTGAGTGCAGTGTACCAAGCACGGGGTGCTTGTTTAAGGCCATAGATGGCTTTTGAGAGACGGCACACGTGAGAGGGTTGGCTTGTGCTTTGAAAATCGGGAGGTTGAGTCATGAAGACAGTTTCAGAGAGATTGCCTTGAAGAAAGGCGTTATTGATGTCAAGTTGGTGAAGAGACCAACCTTGACTAATAGCTAAAGAAAGAATGAGACGGATTGTGACAGGTTTGACGACAGGACTGAACGTATTAGAGTAGTCAAGGCCAGGGCGTTGATGAAACCCTTTGGCGACAAATCGAGCTTTGTATTTGTGTGTGGAATTATCAGGCTAGGGTTGTACTTTATTCGAAATACCCATTTGCACCCAACTATGTTAGGAGCTTCATGTGATGGAGCTAGAGTCCATGTATTATTTTGCATGAGAGCATTGTACTCATCAAACATGGCAACATACCAATGAGGGGAAGAGAGTGCCTATTTGGTGGAGGTGGGAAGAGAAGTGGGAGATGGGAGAGCAACAAGTTGGGCATATTTAGGGTTAGGTTTTCGAATGTTGTTGGACAGGCGGGTAGTGATGGTGTGTGTGGGCTGAAGAGGGGGTGGGGCAGCAGAACTTGAGGTGGTAGGTGGCGGTATGGTATCAGTTGGTGTGGTTTGTTGTTGGGTAGTGTCAGGGACTGGTGTGAGTATAGGGGGTGTGAGCACATTAGGGTTCACATCAGGTTGGTGAAGTTGGTTGGAAAGAGGGGCAGTGGCTTGGGCCGTAGGCGGAGTGGGAGTTGAGGTGGGAATTTCAGGTTGGGTTGGAGGGAGTGGACTGGAGATTGAAGGCAGAATTGGAATGGACATGGAGCATCATTCGGTGGGGGAGATGTTTGGAGAGTTGACAGGGGTAGATACAAGAGAAGTATAGGGGAATTCGGTTTCGACAAATTTTACATGTCGAGAAGTGTATACGAGATTTGTGGTTGGGTCGAGACAATGGTATGCACTTTAAGAAGAAGAATAGCCAACAAAGATACACGGAGTAGATTTAGGGGCAAGTTTGTGAGGAGAATACGGTTTGAGCCAAGGATAGCAAAGACAACCAAAGCTTCGAAGTTTGGTGTAGTTGGGTGGTGTTTGAAAGAGTCGAAAATATGGTGAATCATTTTGTAGGGTGGGAGTAGGCATCCGATTAATAAGGTATGTGGCTGTGGTTAGGGCGTGAGGCCAGAAGTTTAGAGGGAGATTAGCATGAGAGAGTAAAGTGAGCCCTGTTTCAACAAGGTGATGGTACGATGTTTAGAAAAGACGTTGTGCTCGGGGGTATGAGGGGGAGATGTGAGATGAGATATTCCATCTTGGAGTAAGGATGGTGTGAACTTGATATATTCTCCACCGTTATCAGAGAAGAATTGAATAATGGGTCGGGAGAAATATTTTTCAACAAGGTTCTTGAAGCGATTAAAGGTCGCGAAGGTGTCAGATTTTTGTTTTAGGGGATATAGCCAAGTGTATTTTGTGAAGTGGTCAACGAAGATGACATAATATTTGTAGTTATCATAAGAGTAAATAGGTGAGGCCCAAACATCGGAAAATACAAGTTCAAGAGGAGCATGGGATTGGAGAGTAGAAGTAGAGAATGGAAGCTTGTGACTTTTATTAATGTTGCATGAATTACAAGAAGGAAAAGAACTACATGGAATTGATAAAGAAAATTGCTTATTCAAAAGAGAGACAATAGGGGGAGAGGGGTGTCCTAGTCTATGATGCCAAGATTGAATGGTTGTTGTGGTGCCAAGATGTGCTTGAGGGGAAGATGGATGCCAAATGTAGACTCCACCTTCAGTTGTTCCTTAGAATAGTATGCGTTTGGTTGGAATTTCCTTAATGAGAAAAGAGGAGTGTGAGAATTCAATAGTTGCATTATTATCTTTGCAAAACTGTGAAACAGAGAGAATGTTAAGAGAAAGAAGGGGTACATGAAGAACGTTATTGAAAATAAGAGATGAGTGAAGAGTAGCAAAAGAGAAAGAACCTATATGAGAGATAGGAAGGGATGACCCATCTCCAATGATGACATCGTCAATGCCATCGTAAGGGTTGTGAAGGTATAGGTTGGAAAGTTCATTAGTGAGGTGATTGGTTGCACCGCTGTCAACAAGCCAAGGGGCCGGTGGTGGATGTGACGACCCGACCCGGATCCCAAGACGACACTACAAGAAAACAGGGCAATAGCAACGGAAAATTCCGTTGCAAAAAATGAAATTCCATTACCATTAGACGATTGAAACGGAAAAAGTTTGTTGCAAATTCCGTTTGGAAAACCCTCGTTGCAACCGAATTTTCCGTTATGCAACCGAATATTGTATTCCGTTAATATTGCAACGAAAATCGAGCTGCAATTTCAAATTTTTCTCTGCAAATGTGTTTCTAAGGGTAGTTGACGTCATTGCAAATAGCAACTAATTTTTCTGTTGCATTCTTGCAACAAACTTTTTCCGCCGTTGCATTCTTGCAAATGACTTTTTTGTTGCATTTGTGCAACAGATTTTATCGTTGCATTTTTTGTTGCATTCTTGTAATGCACTTTTCGTTGCATTTTTTATTACATTTTTGCAACGGATTTTTTCGTTACATTTTTGCAACAAACTTTTCCATTATAAACTGATTTTAGATCAATTGGAAAAGTGCGGAAGCTAAGAACTTGTATCATCTACTTGAATTAAAAACTAATTTCAGATCAATAATAGTATTGCTTCAAAGCACATATTACTATACATCATGTGAAAGCCATTTAGATTCTGAAAGGACCCGACCCGAACCTCAACACGAAATCCCAAGGTCGGCCTCTAAAAGGAGTTAAACAACTGACAAGTACCTGCTAAACATGTTGGCACAATTCAAGCAGTCGAGCTATGCAAGCTCCGACGAGGAAGTGAAGCCGCAATGCTAGGCGTAACAAGAAATTTAAACCTGACAAAAAAAAATAATAACAACACGCCCGAGCTATCAAGCTCAAAGCTAAATACAACCAAAGAGATGGTAAATCTCTTGGTCCCAAAAATGAACCGCTGCGTGACGCAACAATGCGCACGAGCAATAAACCATCGGCAACACAACGCCGGCGAAACCACAAGAACCCAACCCGATATACAAATAAATATAATCCTCAATGACTGCATGCCGAGACAACAACAATGACTAACCAAAGGCCCCGAGGCTACTGCATGTCCGGAAGATAACTAAATGAATACTAAGAATTAAAATACGCAAGCTCGACGAAACATGTCGGCTACAAAATACAACCAACAAATTACCCAAATGATCTACCCGACCGTAAAGTCTATATGACTTTACATAAAGTCGACCTCACAAGAATAACGTACATAAAAGGAATTAACGATGCTATAAATAATGGGACTCCGCGAGGTATAACTCTAAGAGTTGGCTGCGACAAGTGAACCATACGATCTAACTCGAACCACACGAACACGCAATCTCATCTCAATCTACCGATCCATCAGGCACTACTACTGCCACGATCTACTGCCCTCTTCGTGGCTAACGAACAGTGCAACTAAACAAAGTACGGGTGAGTCATAATGACCCAAGACGCTATAAATAACATATTATTATGCACGGTTATTAAATAATCATGACATAATGTTAAATAGTAATAATCCATGAACATGTATCACAATGGTTTCGATACTTCATAATTTCCCTTTCTATCATTTCTGGATTCCAAAAGCTTCATGTCGTATAATGATATTCAAGCAAATGCATAAACCATAATTAACCTATTTCTTTCCTTTCGAAAATCATTTATGCAACAGTATGATGATCATGAGCATACATATAAATCTCAACATAAATTAGAGTTTACTACTCTAATCTAAACAAACCCATTGAACGAAGGTACACTTCCTTGATTTCTTCTCGTCGCTGCCTCGCAAATCACGTGCACAATCACATGTGCTCCCGATACGGTTCCTTGGTATCGTCGGCCTTGAGACCACCTCTCAAGTGCCATAGCTTCCAAGGTCATGCTTTCCTACTATGAACAATGGACGCCACTTCCCCACCATGTCGCAGGGAGGCGTTGGGACCCTTAGTCTCCGATACGACGACCCACCGCAATCACGAGTCCCATAACTCGTGAAGACGATGTGTCGTCCCATCATTGACTAACCACACTAAAACCCGATAAGGCCTCAATACCCGATGACCTCATCAAAACCAAACTCAACAAGGCTCCAATATCCGATCACCCCGTCATGTCAAGGTGTTAGTATTCCTACTTAAACAATATACCTTACACATACAGGAAGGTAATTTAATATCACATACGAGCATGTAATTGCAAGTATAACACACATAGGAAGACTAATCATTTAGCCTGTTAACCATATACCATATCAAGTTCTTCATTTTTCTCAAGTATAACATCACAAGTTCGGATCGAGTTCCCAATCGATCCAATCAAGTAGGGTTCACACTCTACTAGTATATGACCAACAAAAATATTCATGTCATAAATAAATACTCACATACACTGAGGTAATTCATAAATTTTCACCTCAAACCAGAAATTAAGACTAGTCATTTAGTCTAAGAACAATCCTTACTTATGGAGGTCTACCATAATCCCCAAAATAAACATGCCAAGGTCGTAATTACTTGACCTTACACCATAAGTCAAACTTCATATTTAGTTCAAAACAATTACTTATTGACGTCTTTAAAGACCCTTAATTTAAACCCGTCAAGACTACTAAGTAGCCTTACATTAAATTCCAAAACAAGACTATACCTCAAGTCTTACCCTTAATTTTATGTCGCACATCTATTAGTCCTTATTTCTCATAGTGTATACATCTAAACACTCATATCCATGCTCAAAGCGTAACATGACTATCATTAGTCGATGCTCACAAGTGCCCACTAAGTACACTTAGTAACATCTCGACTGGCATGGTTGTCCATCCGTCGATTCACCGTCATGCCAAACATAAAGACTCTAAAGTAGTCTTCTAGTAATTTGCCCTATTATGCACGCCCAAAATGACTCTCATGAGTTTCTTATCTTAAGTCAACATAAACCCATTTTCAAGGCTCAACTAAATAACCGACTAATTTAGTTAAGGTTCTCAAAACGTTCATTCTCAAAGACTATCAAATCTGGGTGTCATTTAATACACTTACAACATGACCCCATGATCAAAACCAACCGAGACCAACCTGCCTCAAATCTCGTAGGATTCAAACACTTATTACTCACGTGTTAACCCAAATCTTTAATCGTCTCCTTTGAGTCTAAATTCAACACTTGTATTGAGGTCGCTCCCCGACCTAAGGTTCACAATACCATCTTAATATAAATGAGACCCATCAAAACCCAACCAACTCAATATATTTATTAGAGGCATTAACTCATGGTTCGAGACTAATATTTTAGTCTTAACTCACCGAGTGTCCAAGGGGTACACTCCCTACATTCCCAACGAAACGGTTGTCTAACTACAATCTTAATCCTTCTACAACGCCAAGGTCATAATTCGACCCTCAATTAAGTCAACGCATTATCGTGTCTCGACCTAAGATCCAAAACAAGTCACCGGCCCACAATTAATTACCCAAATCATATAAAACCCATTGACTAGCAATAAATTCATACTAACGTCATCCAAGGACTTCAATTGGAGTCCTAAACCATCAATCATCACAAAACACCCATTTGGTCTCACCCACCAAAACTCGAGATTTTAAACGTAAGTCCCGACGAACACGAAAAGTCGTAGGAATTTATCCTAGGGCTCCAAATAGCATCTTAAACATATATTGGACTCCATTGAGTCAAAATACAAATTATCAAAATTTAGGGCAAGGCACAATTTCTGATTTCAACTTCATCCGGTTTCTAAACCCAATAATTAACAATTTCATATCCAATCTTTTCAATGAACCCAATAAACTCAAACAAATACATCTCCGCATGTTCACTAATCAAAACCCATCATAAACATGTCATCTAGACATGTATTAACACAATAAATCAAGGGGAATACATCTCTAACATCCTAGCATCAACATGGGCTAGAGAGAGAAAGAAGGGGATTTAGTAACGCATACGTCGTGGCTCAAACACCAAAAGGAACGAAACAAACCGGATGGGAAGAATCCATTCGCCGAGGGCTTCGAAATGGCGATTCGGCTCGACGATCGGTTGGCCGGAACTCCGGGAATCGCCGGAAAACCTCCATGAACACACCTCACTTTCTCTCTCTATTCTCTAATGGTGGATGCACATATGAGGAGAGGGAAGGGGAAAAATCTGATCATAAGGGAGTGAGGGGGACCAAAATGCCCTCAATTGGGTGGCCAAGGGTGAAGGAAGGAGGTTAGTTGGGGGTAGGATGGGCATTTCACAACAAAAATAAAGAAAAACTGCTGCAAACTCGCTTTACAAGCAATGCCCAACTGCGACGGCTCAGCTTGAACACGCTCGACTAAATGACGTGATTTTTTCTCCTGCCACTCAGTAAATGTCCTAAGTAAAAGCCTTAAAAATCTCAAACCAAACAAAATTTTCTCGGGGTTCCTCGATCAAAAGAATTCAGCCGCAGAAATTGAAATTGGTCCGTGAATCGCCGACGAAACTACGCAGGACAACCCAATGATTGAAACAACGAACGAACAAGCATACATACTTATTTTAAAACATATTAGAAGCCTAATGAAGTGTCTCAAACACAGTAAAACCAAAATTAAATGCGACCAAAGTATCAAAGGCGATACGTTAACGTACGCGAATTGCGAAATCAAACTTATGATGATGACTATACTTTGAACGTCGTGACCACATGTAAACTTTATAAACATGATTATAAGGATATAAAATTTATTCAAACAAGTACACGAAGACCTAGGTTATCTCAAAGGCCGTAAACAATAATTAAGAAAGATAACACCCTACCGAGTCAAGTTCTCAACAATACTAAATCGCGCAATAGAGACTCTAACACGCTAACGAGCGTAAATCGAACATCCCAAGGGTTTCGGCCTTACCTTAGCCTACCCAGGCATAAGAAGTCTTCCACGTTAAGGCTTATCATATTGGCCAGACGATCACGTAAAGTTCCTGGCGTTCTGCATTCCTAGAGGGGGGTGGGTGGGGTTCCTTTGGTATAGGCAATGGCAATGGCTTTGGGGATTTTCCCCCAAAGAAAGGCTCTGCCTCACTTTGATGAAATTGTACACTACTATACGAAAAATTAAGCCCTGTGCTAATTCTCATTTTCTGATATCTTTTATGTTTATATGTATCCAATTTGTTCATGTAGGGCCTCTTTGGATGTCCCTCAATTCTAAACATTCTCATTTGATTTTTCTGTTAACAATTCGAAGCACTTGCTCTTAATAAAGGCATGACTAAATTGAGCTAGGAAGGGAACAAATTATGCAAATATGCATGCAATTCCTCACCAGAGATGCTTCTACAAGTGTATCAGAAGCCTTTTGTAGTCAATAAAATAGGTTAGAAATTGTCTATGAGAAAATCAATCTACAATAATCAAATACACCATCTGTCACAAAAAGAAAGTAGGTCATTTTTGCACAGTTCAGAAAATAATTAAGATTTGCACAGTTCATACTCAAACATAGTTGTACTCCAACTCACTTCTACGCATCCCCTATTCATATGGAGAATGATAGGTACAAAGCAACAACTCAACCTAACTTTTTTTTACTTTGATTGGAGTATGGAAAAGCAGAGAATCAGTCCTTCAATGGCAGATCTAAGGTGAGAATTTTATTGCTGGGACGGTGAACAACATCCAAAACTGATGCTTTAGAATTTTCTAACATGCAAGTGGTTTAATTTAAGAGTAAAATGTAGAAACTGGCAGGAAAAGGAAAGCATTCCTTGTTTACTTCATAAAAGTTTGGCACTCCAAAAAAGTATAAATACCATAAAGGTAATCAAACTGACTATAAAGGTCAGTGCTACATTACCAAACTGATGTATACTAACCAGATTATAATCCAAGTGTTTCTCACAATCATCTTAGATTCTTGCTTTTGGTGTAATCACAGGTGGACCTCTTTGCGTTGTCTTCATACATAATGGCTACTTGTGGTAATAACCTGAACATCTTTTGCATAAAGCAAATGATTTTTTTTTTTGATAAGTAAAGCAAATGATTATGACTCGTGTCTCAGAAAAACTCAAGCATTTTCAAACCACCAAACTTGTTGTTCATTCATAATATCTACCATGGTCTGTACAAACCACCATGTTCTATACCAAACCGCTAAAAATATCCTAGACACTTAGGCAATCAAGAAAGAAATAACAACAAAGAGAAGAGAAGATGCACATGCCTCTGCCTCGGCCTTCAAAACAATCAACTAAGTAAATCAAATTTTAAACGTGAAAATCGAATATTTCATCCATGTCAATGAAACAGCCCCAAGAGAATCAAATAAATCAATTGTAACTTAATTTAAGACTTAAGTAGGTTTTAATAGCTATACTTGTGTGGCCATCTAAGAAGTATTATAGAAAGATATGTCAGCAACTTAGCATGACCAACAAAACAGGATATGACCAAGAAATTTACTTAATAGCTCCAAGACAATCAACTAAGTAAATCAAATTTTTAACGTGAATGCCAAAGTTTCATATCAATGGCACTCGTGCCGTCACACATCCTTAGGAGAATAAAATAAATCAATTATAACTTAGATTAAGTCTGAGGTAGGTTTCAATAGCTATACATGTGTGGCCACTAGAGAAGGAGTATTATAGAAAGACATGTTAGCATGACCACCATTATGAAGCGAGAGCAGCTCCTCCAGACAAAGACGAAGCTGCTCCATGATAATTTACAGTTCAAGGTTTTCCAAGCTTATTCTTTCAACTTCTTTAGATATGTTCTCACCGTACTCATCTACCACATATTTTATCCACAGCAAAACTTCCTGGACCAAAAAGATTGTCCACGTAAGAACAAGAGAAGTAGAAAAATACCTGCATTTCTTCAAATTGATTCCAAAGTAGAAACCAATACAACAAATATGTATGGAATCTATGACTATCTTCTAAAACTTTACCAGATGTTCTTAAAAATTAGGAGGAGAAATAAACTTTTAGACACCTTATAGTAAAACTCCCTAGGACTGAGACTGTTAATGCAGTCTTTGCAATTCTGAATTCGCTTCATTCTGTAGTTTCTCTTTTCCTTGGCTTCTAATTAAGAAATTCTTTTTGTATTTAAGAAAGCTTTATCAATGGTGAAGCCAGCAAAAAGACTTGACCAGATTATAGAAAGCCAAATTGGCTCTATAGATGCTTTAACCATGAGATACTGAGCTTAGAACACACGTATAACAGACAGAAATGAAAACATCCAGCTGTACAATACTCACATGACTTGGAGGGATATACTTTCCACTGAGAAGATCCAAAAGCACAGTCCCAAAGCTGAAACTAACACTTTCAGGAGTGACCTACAACAGAAAATAATTTATCAATAATAATAAAACAAAAACATTGTCATTATAGGTAAATTAGCCATAGATTCTTTTTATCAATTTCTCTACAACAATAGTGTCGTCCAATACATAACAGACATGTACATGCATTATAACAAAATCATAAGTGTATCTAACCTACAAACAGTACCTGAAAACGCCCTACTGTATTCCTATTTATCGGTTTTCAATTGCTAGGATAACCCTTGTGCAATACTCTTCCAACTAACCAGGATTAATAGCGTATGTTCCTTGCAACAAGATTTCAGACTCATTTATCCATTAAAAAGTAATTAAAATTGTTTTTAGTTACCATGAAATGCAAGATTAATCTACCTAAATGATTGACTGTTTCATTAAGCACGCCCAAACTATGTACTGTATAATTATCTAATCTACAACAATCATGAGATTTTCAAAAAAAATATTTGTTATTGTCATATATGAAAATTTATAGCATGAGCACCCACTTCAAACAAAAACATAAGAAGCTGAAAGAAAAATGCAACAGACCTCAAAACTAGTTTAACATCCACATTCGCCTAAGTTTTTAGCAAAACACATGGAAGCTAAGTACTTGAGATGGGTTCCCCTGACATACTTCAAACAGAGCATAAGCCAATAGATGAAACACAATAAATTGCATAGAAGGTGAGCCACAAGAAAAGAGAGCTGGCGGTTTTAAGTACCATCATCCCTAGACAACAAAGCTCTTGTCTAATACTTGTACAGAACAATAAACTAAAAATAGCAAAAAAGATTAATGTAATTATACCGACTTCAACTCCAAAATAATGGAGTCAAAGTGTGATTGACATCCATTAACCCATTTTACTGAATTACTAGTGGGGCTTGGTGGGTGTTTAATTATATACACTTATACCTCTATCACATCAGTTGAGAGTTAAACTTCAAATAATTAAGTATGCTACCTAGCATTATGTTTGCAAAATCCAAAATCATTTCAACATTACATACAGTGAAATAGATGTTTGGTCAAAGTATCATTGGGCATATACTTAACAACAAGCAAACTTTCATCCCCATCACAACAATATCCAATCAAATTAGCCAACCTCTTATTTCTTAACTTTCCAACTCCCCATGCTCATCCTACAATCAAACCAAATACCCAAACAACATTAAACCCTAATAATCAACAAAAACAAAAAACCCTAAATATCATTCCAAATAAAGCATAATAATTCCCAAAGACTACACAAAATTTTGGTCCAAATAAGATCTGTAAGCGCACCTTCAAAATCAAAATGAGTTGCCAATCAAATTCAACAATCTAATCAGCACTGTAAGAGGCAAAAACATCAAATGAATAAACTCGATGTCAATTCGAGATCAAAAGAGCAGAAAATCAACGATCCCTATACTATGTAGACTTTCGCTCAATATGAAATGATATAAGAAATATAAACAGATATATATACATATAATTGTACTGGTACTGGAGTTTTACAGATTAAATAAAAAAGACAAACAGTAATTGGAATTTAAGGATTCTTCCCTTTACAAAGCTGTAGATCGAGAGAAAACACCTAGTTCGGAGGAGAGTGAAAGCGTTAAACTCAGTTGACAGTTGATTGAACTCAGGCTAGAGCACACCTTAAAATTCAAGAGTGAGGATGAGTTAGACAGCTTGTAGGGTGGTTGGTGCCGGAGGGAGATGATGGGTTTTGAGAGGAGAAGGCCGGAGAAGAGAGGTCGTGCGCAAGCAAAAGAGAGAAAGAAGGGTCAAAATGTGATTGGGGTTTTCGTTAAGTTAGTCTAGATTAGGTTTTTGTATGGCAAAGTGGAGACAATAGGTCGTAGTTTCAACCAGCTATAGCAATTTTAAAAATAAAAATCTAACACTTTTGCAAAAGCTGTTGCATTTTAAGCGATATTCTTCCCTCCATTTTTTTTCCTTTTTTTCCCGAAAAAAGGATGTCGCTGAAATGGATTTCTTGGTTACTAATACGATTCACACATTCAAGATTGCAACTAAATTCCGTTTTGTTGCAATATTTCGTTGCAATTGCCCTATTTCTGGTAGTGCGAGATCCCAAGGTCGTGCCATCAGGACAAGCTAAGAGATAGACAAGCACCTGCTAAGCACTATGGTGCGAGTCAAAGACGAGCCTACATGCTCAAGACAAGAAAGCATAGCCATAACGGCGATACAGGATAATAAAAACTAAAACCTGCGGAAGCAAAACCACAATGGGACCCGAGCTAACAAGCTCCTAAATATAAACAACCAAAGAGATAGTAAATCTCTCGGCCCAAAAATTCGACGCACGTGACGCAACATTAGACACGCGCAACAAACCATCGGCAACCATGGCCGGCAACAGACAAAATGCCAACCTGATAAACACCACTCAACGGCTACAACATGCCGGAGGGACAATTCAACTATAACAATAATATCAATGCTAAACCACTAACCAAGATCTCACGACTAAAACTGTCGGAGGTAGGAACAACAATAATACCAAAACTAGAATAAGCGAGCCACACATGCTCGAAAGACAACGGGAATAAATTCTAAGGATACAAAGGCTCGGCAATACAACCGGCTCCCAAATACACAACCATAACATAATACTACAATCTACCCAAGTAAAGTCTACATAACTTTACATCCGAGTCTCACTGATAAATAACAACAATAATAATAAATAACTCCAAGCTTATGGCTTGGAAGACCACCTGCTAGAAGTCGTTATCCAAGCCACCGCTGCTATTACGGGATCACCGCACACACTAGGAAAACAATCACACGGAGTGAGTCATAATGACCCAGTAAGTTTCTAAATGCAACTATATGGCATATTATGTCATGGCATGGCATAATGTGCAATTATATAAAAATCATGGTATCATGCTAGTATACCAACAAGAAACATGTACTTAATTTTTAAAGCACATAAAGTCACATAAATCATGTAGCATAATATCTTTCATATAAATACTCATAAATAAACATGTGTAACAGGAAACGTAAATCAAACTGTTACAACCAAATCCGGGTCCAACACCCAACCAACTTACCATGAGATCCAATCACAACCAAGATCCGGGCTCAATACCCAATCAATCATACCCTGGAGTTTCGTCCCCAAATAATCACAACTAATCAGTTTCGCTTAATGAGTACTCGTTACATTCATCCAGTCTCCGGATGAGAAATGGGAGCTCGAAAGTAGGCTGAGATGGCTCTATCTCGAGACCACATCCCACTATTGGCCAAATAGTGAGGAGAAAGGGAACCAATGCAACGATTCATAGCGATTGTTTCCAAAGACTATGAATCGTCCCATTGCCGACACAACAACCAAACCCGCCAGTTGGACTTAAACCCAAAACGGTCAAGTAGATATTTACTTGCATAAACCAATGAGACCAAGTTCATTATTATCGGGCTCATTAAATCATGAAGGACATAATGCTCTACAACAATCTCATAAACCATGCACATAATTGCATATAAACAAGTAGGGCATAATGCTCCACGAAATCCCATAATCCATGCACATATTTGCATATAATCAAGTAGGACATAATGTTCTACCAAGTATCATGAACAATGCATATATTTACATATAACCAATTTGTTCAACTAACTTACAAGTTTAGTTCAAGAACTACATATTGAGGTACTCATTATTCCTCAAGTCATCACCCAAATCAAGCATAGCATACAAGCTCAATAAATCATAATGTGAGGTCTACAATAATCCTCAACTTAAAATCAAACCAAAGACTACTACGTTAGTCTAAGAATATCCACAAATCAAGACTTAATATTTTAGTCTTTATTTTAAGTACACCGGACTCAATCATAGCCCTAATCGTCATACATGATCGACTTCACTAATTCCATACTCAAGAACATCATGACTACTCCGTAGTCACTTTCTCACAAGTGTTTTCATATACACGCAACCCAAAATCCTTAAGGGAGAATTCTTTCTTAATCTTCACTTAATATACCCGTGACCATACGTTGGTCTCTATTGTCCCATACTCTAGCAAGCATGCTCAAGATATATTTCTAATAAGTCTCCATACCATGAATGTCTCCATTGGACACAAACCAAAAACCCGGTGTGCACAAACATAACCCAAACAAACCCAAACATTGTAGGGTTTCAACCCAAGGCTCTTTATCATTTTATTGACCTTATAACGACTCCGTTGAGTCTTACTAACACATTTCATTCTTTATGTGTTTTATAAATTCACACTTTAATAATTCATTAAAGTTTACAACAAAATCCCAATGTTCATTCGGGTTTGATTCCCAAGCCTAAAAATCCACATATCACATCGCAATCATAATCCATTTAAAGTTTGGAAGTTATGCTTTTCACTTCATTAATCAAACGAAATCCAATCGTCGTAGGATTTCAACCCAAGTTCGTTTAGCACATTATTGAACTTATAATGACTCCGTTGAGTCCAATCTACCCTTTCCAAAATTTAAGGCATAGAAGCCATGGGTCTCAATACCCCCTATATTCATAACTAGTATGGTTAGCCATCTTCCCAAGTTCATTGAACTCACAAAATCCCAACAAAATACTATCAATGCATCATAGAACAATTTTGCCAATTTGTGCAAAATTTTCATTTGAGTAACCTTACCAATCATACTCTTCAAAACATCATTAAATCACACAACATGGATTAATATACTCTTCTAGACATGTATAACATAATAATCAAGCTTACAACTATGATTTATAAGCCAAGTCATAATTTTGGTAAAATCCCCTTCCAAGAATCTCTACCAAATCAAGCTCAATACTCATGGATGATTCACATAGCAAAGTTTAATAGACCATTTAGCATATGAATTTCATATAAATCAAGGTCTCACATAGGTTCAACCAAGCTCTATCAACAATTGGAAACCTAGGGTTCATGGCATCTCTAACAACCCTAGAAATTGCATCCATTGACCTCACTTAGCAAATATGATTGTTTCCCTAGGGTCAATGGAGCCAAAAGAAGGAGAAAGAGGGGTAGAAACTTACCCAATTTCAGCCCCTCACAAGCTGCAAACCCGAAATCCAAGAGGTGAGGTTGTTCTCCTCAACTCTCTCTTCAAACTCACGGTGTAGATTGGGGGAAGAAACTCTAGCTATGGCCACCAAGGACGAGCCCTTCACGAGCCCTAGAAATCGCCTCCTCCCAGCTCTCTCACGCTTTTTGTTGAGCGTTCGCGGAAGATGGAAGAGTAGAGGCCTAATTTATGCGGGATATAAGATAGAAAGTAATTGGGTTTAGTTTAAATAGGTGGGATTATTTCTCCTTAATTAGCCAACTAATCCACCTCTAAACTCCATTAGGTTCTTAAGACATGTCTTAGGTTAAGTAGGAGGGTTTAGGTTTAGTTTAGATTGGGTTTGGGTGGGTATAAGTTGGTCAACATGTCAATTTTCCACAAAAACCCGTAACATGGCTGCCAGGGACCAATGCGGTCGCATGGTTGTAATACCATGCGAGCGCTTCCTCCTAAAAACAGCCATCTTCCATTTCCTTGCTCCTTGCTCGGTCCCGGACTCTCCCGCATGCATCCTCGAGCCTTAAAGCTTCGAAATGGCTCACAATTGAACCCTTAAAGTCCTCAAACATTAAACTAATCCATCCAAGTCTCAAACCACTTTTAAAGTAGGTCTAGACTCCCCTAAACAACACCCAAAACAACCCGGGGCAAAACCGACGCAAGACGTAACAACTTGCTATCGAAACGTCGAATGAAATCACAAACCGACGGGTAATAACCCATGATTGTAAACACCTATAAGGGATACAAAATAGGCCTGAATGCCTCTCAGATAAAGATAAATAGATGGTGGAAATAAGTTCCCGAAAGACGAGACGATCGCCCGGCTCAATCTCAAACTACGCGATAAGGAGAATTGCTATTCTCGAGGCGTCAAAACTTCACGAGACTTATGGAATGCATCCAATTAGAAGTCTAACACATCTAAACATGTTATTTAATCATCATGTAAAGATCTAGGACCAAATCGAGGTCAAGAACACAAAACCCGAATAAACTCTCAATCGCGTCGCATTTCGACTATCGTCGGGTTACGACTTTTGACTTTAGCAAGTCAACAACTATATGACATCTCTTAAAAGTGTTTTGGTCTTAATGTGATCTCTCATACACATTTAGACTCTCTCACTAACCAAACGAGCAATCAACCAAAGAAGAAATGCGAGCATTGCACGCAATTCAAGCTAACCGGGAATCGGGATCTTACATCCTCTGCCCCTTAAAAAGAATTCGTCCCGAATTCTAAACCGTATCTCAAACCAATGCTAGGTCATCACCTCAACATGGAATACCCAGACACCACTACGGTGTCTCACAATCCCGAGTGAACACTCGATGCTCAAAACCATAAACCTAGACTCAGTCTCCGAGTCTACCATCACAATAACCAAACCAAGTATATGAGGATCAAACTACCGTGATCCCAAACTCAGGTTTCAAGACCTCTCAATAGGCACAACAACATTAAACTCTTTAGATTGGAAATAATATGACTCATATTCGAGTCGCGAAAACACATACGAACAACACTAACCAAATCTTGTACACAAACCCCAAAGTTTAACATGAAAACAAGTTTAAGCATACCATAAACATTCAACTACCGAAACTATTTGTCCTGGGCACATCATAAAATTCGCACATAAAAGATCTTAAGTTACAAAAAGTAATAATTGCCTATAGAGCAATTCTCAACCAAATCAGAGGCAATCAAGTTGACATTTCAAGCCACGCAAGTAATACTCGCGATCTCCCTATCGCGGGTAAGAACACATAAGAGTACAACAATGAAATGTTTTGAAAATTCTTTCCATTTATGTCCATTCCATTTGGTAACGGGTATAGTCAATGTTTAACCTACTCACTACCAATCCTAGTCCACCAACGAACCTCTTTTGATCACCAATTTAGGGTACCGGCTAAATTGGATATTCAAAAGCTTTCGTTGCAAGGATGCGAAGGTTCATGATAAAAAGTTTTAAGCATCCTTTAATAGTCTCCTATGCTAATGAAATGAATGAGCAGGAGATAATAATTATGAAATGAGAATTTAATATACGACCATGTAGATGCATCAAGTAGGTGTTCTCTACAACTAATGCACATAACCGAATGAAATAAAGTCAAGTAACAAGGTCTATTACCTTGACAAACAACAATCATATTTACCACAAAACTCGTGTACCTAGTACACAACCATGAAAACTCGCTAGAAGTCACCACGTACCGACGCGGCTACTAGTAGTCGTAACGTCTATACTCAACAATTCCAACCTTTCTTAAATTCTAGACCAAGTCTACAACCAGCGTAAATTCTAAGCGTCTCCCAAACATCAACACTTCAACAAAATTGTGGTGAAACATCATACTTGTTCACGCACTAAAATCAACCCATAGATCGCAACACTCAACTTTCGCACTTATCGAGCGTATCCTACTCGCATAATAATCATAAACAATATTATAGATGCATATTATTCCTCACCCTAAACATATCCCCATAGGATATACAAGTATCATATCAAACCAATAAGTATCATCATACAATTCATGCTTCATATATATATATATATACATATATATACAAATATTCATACCCTGGCTCTTAATATAGGCCTACAAGCGCCCCCATAAAATCATTGGTTACTATCGTCGTAACATAAATTCATCCCCAATGCTCTTTATATATAGTATAGTCCTATATATACATAGACTACACAAGAATCCACAAACCACGTGTGATTACCTACCGGCAACTCACAAATCAAACAATGTCACATACCAACACCACATTGGGGCATTATCCCCAATCAAACAATAAACCAATATTATGCAATATACCATGTAATGTATGTATGAATGCACATGAGCTACCGATAAGACGTGTACTCATAATAACAATAATAGTAGCAACGGTATAATGTATATATATATGAGAGCATACCTTCCTATTCGGATAGGTTTCAAAATTCATAATGGCCAAGCGCCGCACGCGCATGCGACCTCGAACTCTAGGCCGACCATCACCATCTCTCTTGGAGCCACCGGATTGTCGACTAGTACTCCCCAGGCGATTAACCCTCATCTTCGGGCAATCTTACGAACATGATCACCACCACAAGCAAAGCACTTTCACCTTGCCTGACATCTATTCTCGGCATGTCACGTCCTCATACAAAATTACATATCAACTCACCGCCTGCGTCGTCTCCGGCTAGAGGTAGGAACATCACTCTGTCTACCAGTACGTGTGATTCCTTGATTAACTTTCTAAGGTGCTACTTGCCTCCCAATATTATCATCACTCTTAATAGCCCTCGAGGTTCTCTTTTGAGCATACTCCTCGATGTCCAACTCCATCGCATAAGCACGATCCACATCATCGGTACTCGTTTGTAAGGGGGAATAAGCCGCCTACGATACTTCATCTTTAGGCCTTTTACAAACCGATGGGTCTTCTTAGCCTCATCGGTACTAAGTAACCACGATAACGAGCCAACTCGTGAACTTATTTGAATCTTGAGCCACATCATATCTCCTTGTTCTAGCGCAATAAATTCCATTTCTCTTCTTTCCCGAACTACTGCTTGAATAAGCGTGCCCTAAACTCCATTATGAAATTTTCCCACACTTGGGGCACTCCATGGTGTCTCAACTATCTCGTAACACATGCCACCAATGGTCGGCGCACCATTCAACTTAAACCTTGCTAGGGTCACCATCTCTTTGACGTACAACCCATAACTTCAAAGATCTTCTCCATGCTTTCTAACCAATGTTCGGCTTTAGAAGCATCGGGCTCTCCATCGAAGCCCTCGGGTTCCAACTTCAAGAATCTCCCAAGTATAGTGGAATCGTCTTCCCTCTAAACATTTGTTGAGGAGTCACCAGCGGATCATGCGTTTTCCCCTCTCTCATTACCACGAGGCGGTACTCGAGCAGGTCTACTAGAACTAGCTCCACGCCAAGCTCGACATAATATACCTACAAGGAACACTCGGCGTTAAAAATCTCAACAATAAACCCAACCCAACTAGGCCAAGGAACCTATCTGGCGAAATAGCTAACCAATAGCTCACGATACCAAGCTGTGACGACCCGGCCGGATCCCAAGCGAGATCCCAGGTCGTGCCATCGAGGACAAGCTAAGAGATAGACAAGCACACTAAGCATAATGGTGCGAGTCAAAAGCGAAACCAACAAGCTCAAGACAAGAAAGCATAGCCATAACGGCGTCAGGGATAAAAAAACTAAAACTGCGGAAGCAAAACACAATGGGACCCGAGCTAACAAGCTCCTAAATATAAACAACCAAAGAGATAGTAAATCTCTCGGCCCAAAAATTGACGCCACGTGGCGCAACATTGAACCGCAGACAAACCATCGGCAACCATGGCGGCAACTACAAAATCCCAACGATAAACACCACTCAAGCGGCTACAACATGCGGGAGGAACAATTCAACTAAACAATAATATCAATGCTAAACCACCAACCAAGATCTCACGACTAAAGCGTCGGAGTAGGAACAACAATAATACCAAAACTAGAATAAGCGAGCCACACATGCTCGAAATGAGGAATAAATTCTAAGGATACTGAGGCTCGGCAATACAACCGGCTCCCAAATACACAACCATAACATAATACTACAATCTACCCAAGTAAAGTCTCACATAACTTTACATCAAGTCTCACCGATAAATAACAACAATAATAATAAATAACTCCAAGCTTGGCTTGGAAGACCACCTAACTAGAAGTGGATTATCGAGCCGCCCGCGGGATCACTTGCACACTAGGAAAAAACAATCACACCTAGCTGAGTCATAATGACCCCAAGAAGTTTCTAAACGCATAACTATATGGCGTCGATTATGTCATGGTATCGGCAACGCAATTACCATAGAATTCAGATCAGACCAATTTCATACTGTCATTTGTCACAACTCACGCCTTCCCCTTAATGAGTACTCGTTACATTCATCTAGTCTCCTGATGAGAAATAGGAGCTTGAAAGTAAATGAGATGGCTCTATCTCGAGACCACATCCCACTATTGGCCAATAGTGAGGAGAAAGTGAACCAATGCAACGATTCATAGCGATTGTTTCCAAAGACTATGAATCGTCCCATTGCCGACACAACAACCAAACCCGCCATTGGACTTAAACCCAAAACGGCCAAGTAGATATTTACTTGCATAAACCAATGAGACCAAGTTCATTATTATCTTGGCTCATTAAATCATGAAGGACATAATGCTCTACAACAATCTCATAAACCATGCATAATTGCATATAAAAAGTAGGGCATAATGTCTAATTTAAATCCCATAATCCATAATATATTTGTATATAATCAAGTAGGACATAATGTTCTACCAAGTATCATGAACAATGCATATATTTCATATAACCAATGTGCTCAACTAACTTACAAGTTCAGTTCAAGAACTACATATTGAGGTACTCATTATTCCTCAAGTCATCACCCAAATCAAGCATAACATACAAGCTCAATAAATCATAATGTGAGGTCTACAATAATCCTCAACTTAAAATCAAACCAAAGACTACTACGTTAGTCTAAGAATATCCACAAATCAAGACTTAATATTTTAGTCTTTATTTTAAGTACAACTGACTCAATCATAGCCCTAATCGTCATACACGATCGACTTCACTAATTCCACACTCAAGAACATCATGACTACTACTCAGTAGTCACTTTCTCACAAGTGTTTTCATACACGCAACCCAAATCCTTAAGGGAGAATTCTTTCTTAATCTTCACTTAATATACCCGTGACCATACGTTGGTCTCTATTGTCCCATGCTCTAGCAAGCATGCTCAAGATATATTTCTAATGAATCTCCATACCATAAGTGTCCCCATTGGACACTGATCGATGTATTTTATAAGTCGATTTTATATGCTTCGGTGACTTGAACTAGGCTATTTCATGAGTGTTTTGAGTACTAATATATGTTTTTGGTGAGTTTTGTAAGTTTCGTGATTGTTCGTGAAAAAATACGAAAAACCTGTGGTTTTGTGCAAATTACAAAGAAAGAAGAATTGAAGAAAAATAAAGTCGTTGATCTCGACACCTTGCGAGGTAGTTGTGCCTCGACCGCAAGGTAGGCAGATCGGCCCCTCGGCCGCCAATCGAAGAGCCAAGAAGCAATACACATCGAGACCTTGCGTTTGGGTATTCAAAGACCTTGCGACCGCAAGGTAGGCGTAATGCTCAATTTTCGGTTTTCGCCACACTATTCGATTCAATCACAACTCCCAAGTATATATAGAAGTCGATGCCGAGCCTAAGATAAGGAGGACCGGAAGCTCTCTTTACATAGATTTTAGGTAGTTTTAGATTGTATAACATAATTAGGTTTTGTAATTTCAAGTATTGAAGATCAAATCATGTCTTCCATCATCTCCATGTGCCGCTTCATCGCCTATGATGAACTAAATCATCCCTAATCTAGGAGGTGGGAGGTAACTTGTATCGAATTTATGTTTTGATTCTCATATATATGTCTATTCAATGCTTGTTGATTGTGTTGTTTATCAATCCCTCTATTATTTCGCTTTGAACAAATGAATGTAATCGCAAATAATAAAGGCTTAGAGGTGCGGTAACTGCGCATGACCAAGTGCATATGTCGTACACCGGCTCACCAACACAATAAATTGGACCTATCGAAGCACGAGAGTGATAAGTTAGACCGTGTTCTTACATGATCTAGGTGACAGATAGATCATAAATCTAGGTGACAGCCTAGATTACGCCTCGTGGCTTAGGATATGGAATGGGTGAATTTTTATGATGGAGGCTGAACCAATTGTTCAACGTACCATATCTATTTTTAGTGAACGAACCCAAGACATGAATGACATTATTATGAATTGAACATAAAGGAGATATAAGTGAAACCCGTAATCCTAGATTTCCACTCACCATAAGATCTTCTATCTCATTATCGTCTTTAATTAGTTAACATCTATAACTAGTAATTTAGAGTAGAATTAAACATAAAAACCCCCTTAGGTTAATAATTTGCTATCTATAACCGCATCTGTCGTGATCACTTGTCTCTCTCAGGTTCGACCCTTGCTTCCGAAGTCTATTCTATAATAGTCTTGTACACTTGCAAGGAAATAGATAAATAAAACAATCGATCAAGTTTTTGGCCCGTCGGGGACAAGCTAGTTCACGAAGTTAGTTTGTAGGTAGTGTAGTTTTTAATTTAATTTAGTTTTTAGTTTAATTTTTCTTGCTTTTATAAAAATAAAAAAATACAAAAAGATTTTATTTTATTTTGCCTTAATAGTTAGTTGTTTTTAAATTGCTTTTAATTAATTTTTATGCAAGGTCGTAGATCTTTAAATCTGAATTGGTAGATTTAGATCAAGAGATAAATATTGTTAAAAGATACCAAAGATATTTTGAAAATCTAGTTTTCGAGCCCCGAATCAAGATAATCTCGAATCGAGAGGATCCTCCGTTGATCCTACAATGGAAGATAATAACAATAATCATAATCTCGAAAACCTAGTTGACCCGGTCAATAGGAATCAAAGACAAGAAGAGCTCGCAAGAAGAAATATGGAAGTAGTCGTAAATCAAAGAACTATTAATGATTTTAGTAGACCTTCATTAAATGTCGTAACATCATGTTTAGTATTGCCAGATGCTGTTAGGAATTTCGAACTAAAAGGACATTATTTTAATGCCATACCATCTTTTCATGGGATGCCTAATGAAGATCCTCGGTTTCTTAAGAGAATATGAATACATGATGAGTACTTTTCCTTTAGGAGGGTAATCAAGATCAAATTAAAATGAAATACTTTCCTAGTGCATTAAAAAGAATTGGCAAAGAGATGGTTTATGAACCTAACACCGTTAAGTTTTACTTTGGGCACAATTATATGATTTGTTTATGAGCAAATTTTACAAACATGCATCTCTTACAGTATAGAAAACAAATCATGTCATTCCAAAATGAACCAGTGAAACATTCCATGAGTCATGGGATAGATTTAAAAAAATCATTATTATGTGTCCTCATCATAATTTGGCTCAACATGTGTTAGTGCTTCAATTCTATCGCTTTCGCAAAGTTTACAAACCATGGTTGAGAAACTGTGGTTCTTATTAATAGAATGACAATAAGCATTAGAAGAATTACTGGTATTTGCCATGCAAAATTTAAAAGAAAATAGAGCCTATATCAATTGCAAGATAATTCAAATACACAAGCTCAATTTGAAAATTGGCCAAAGCATGTGCTCTATGTGGATTATATTCTCATGCTACTAATTTTGTCCGTCAAGTGCTATGTATTTCAAATGCTAAGAAATGACCTACATATATCCCTCAAGTTGGAGGAATCATCCTAACTTTTCTTGGGAGGAAATAAGCCTTTGCAACCTCAACAATTCCAACCACAACCTCCAAATACGCTTGCAAAATCAAAATCAAAATCATTGAGAACAAGCAAGAAGTAGCAAGTAAAGGTCATTGATGAAGTACAAGCTTCAAGAAATTGAAAATAAGAAACATATCGAAAATTCAAGCAAAAGAGAGAAAGGGAAGTCTCCTAGTCAACCTGCAAGCTAAGTCAATCACCGTCCCGAAGTGGTAAGGTGATAGGTGAAGAGGTAAGTGATTCCCCCCTCTAATATGCTTCCTGAGAAAATTCTAAAAAGTAATAGAAAAAGAAACCGAGAAAGATAGTGTTAGTGATAAAGATGATGACGTAGTGTAATCAAGAAAAAAGAAAAGAAGAGAAGTAGAGTTAGAAGTTCCAAATAAGGAACAAGAAAAGAGAAAGAAATTCAAAATAAAGACAACACTTGAAGTAGATAAAGAATTAGATCAAGAAGAAGAGGAACCTTATGTGGCTCCACCACCTTATGTTCCTCCAATTCCTGAAGTTTGAAGAAAACCGAATGGACAAAAACACGGAAATTTATATATGTTATCCAAAGTAAATGTAAATTTACCTTTGCTTAATGTTATTAAAATATTCCATCATACGCAAAGTTTTTCAAAGATCTTCACCTAAGAAACACAAGTTTGAAAACAACGAAAGATTGTTGTTTCTAAACGCGTGGCCTCGTTTTTACAACCCGAATTACCACCTAAGTTGAAGGACCCAGGCCGCTTTAATATTCAAGTTTCAGACTCAAAAAGATGAAAGCAATGCTAGATTTAGGAGCAAGTATTAACTTGATGCCTTTCTGGTCTATAAACAATTAGGTCTAGGAGAACTAAAACCCACTAATATGCAATTACAATTAGTCGACGCTCGCTTAAATATCCTTGGGTATAGTGGAAGATATCCTAGTTCAGTTGATAAATTAATCATACCAGAGACTTTGTGGTTCTTGGAGATGAAAAGTAAATAATGAATTAATAATGAAGTCCCGAAGACCAT